>CM065379.1:0-12500 GCA_033060915.1 Euryodendron excelsum
TGGAGTCCTAACACCACTCAGACATGCCCCTCATGGCTCATGGGGGCTTGAACTTGAACCTCCCCACTAGTCCCCAGTTAGAGAGTCCATTTATTGCTTCCAAACTTATGTGGGCAAACTGAATTCATAAAGGAAAAAAACAAAAAAAAAAACTTTTAATTGTTGCAGGCTTCATTCTACTCGTATTGAACTATTTGTATTTGAGTTGAACTTGAGGTATCTCAGTACAATCTGGTCCATAGCCGTCTTTACAAGAATCGGTCCCTATACGCTAAACTTAGTAAGATTATTTAGTTTAAATAATGAGCTCTGCTTGGCTATGTTTCAAGAATGGAAAATTTTCTGTTAAATGGTTAGGCCAGCATACATTTTTCTATCTCATGGTCCCAAGTAGGCCTGTCAGTTAATCGGGTTTAATTTAAATCCGATCCGATGATTCGACATATCCAAACCCGGATGATCTGATTATCAGTCGGATCGATTAAATCCATATCTGATTCGATCCGATCCGATAATGTGTTTTCATCAGTAGACCATGAGTCCCTCTTGACTCAGTAACTCACAACAAACCTGAAATGGCATTAGAAGGTGGGGTGTACTCACCTTTTCGACCACCACCACCAATCTTTATGGATTACTCCGGTTACCGGAATAGTTGCCGGAGGAACAAGAGACCGGCCAAGACTTGTCTGTCTTCCAACGAGAGCGCAGCCACAAGAATCACGATGCTAGCCAGTAAAACAACTAGGCAGCCGGAGATGAGCGGCGGGAAAAGGTGCATCATGCAGCATGATTCATGCTTCTTCTTTATCGTTGAAGTAGAGAGAGCCATTTGTGAGTCTAGTGAGAGTGAGAGGTCGGTGATATATTCTTGGGGTTGGGGAACCTTTTTTTGGTTGGTAATGCATTAGCATCTCGAGTCCCAAGCCCCACTTTGCTGCCAATTGGGTTAACTGAGTTAACAACAAGAAAAGGTGAATACATTATATACATAAACAAATACACATACACAAAGTTTATAAGAAATATATATATATATATATATAATCGGAGAGAGATTTTTTTCCTTCAAATCTTGTGTTGTCTAATCGTGTCATAAAACCTTTAAAGAAACGTTACTGCATGTTACAGGAGCTATGACTGTTTTTGCTTGAGATAGCACTTAGTTTTTGGAAAACTTGAGTGCAACATTGTTTTTTTTTTTTTAAGTTTAAGTAGTATGAAATTACGATAGAATAAGTAATATTATATTAAAAATGTTAAATTATTAAAAAAATTAATTTAAAATTATAATATAACTATTTAATATTATTTTAATATATTATAATAATAAAAAAGAATAAAATGTTATTTTTGAACTTATTACAAGAAAAAGGAATAAGTAATACCACTTTTTTATGGTATCCTTCATTACTTTTTTATTCTAAACATAAAATTAAGTGGCCCTAAAAATGACATATCCAATCTTTTACCATGTATCCCAACCAAACATCCTCTAAAGGTTGATGCAGACAACACATTGAACATGTTCTACATAAAATATATATAGCATGATTGATTTGTAGTGAACTGGTCAGTGCTGCATCGGCATCCATCTTCTAAATTTGTGCTCTCTCTATGTATACAAATACATATGTATGTACTAGTGGGGGCCACATGGAATTTAGCTTTTATGTTTTATAACTCTCAATTCAAACCGAAATGCTTATCTTCTCTCTTCTGGGTTGGTGTCTCACTCTCACTCTCTTGGTAGGAAGAGGCCAAAGAGGGTGTGAGAGGGAATGCCTATAAGTTTTGGTCTTCGATAGTAAAGGCAAATGGAGACTAAAGATGGGAATCGCTCAAAGCTACTACTA
Source organism: Euryodendron excelsum (assembly GCA_033060915.1). NCBI lineage: Eukaryota > Viridiplantae > Streptophyta > Magnoliopsida > Ericales > Pentaphylacaceae > Euryodendron > Euryodendron excelsum. The sequence goes on from CM065379.1 coordinate 1,857, forward strand.
CTCTTCCTATTCCTTAGGAGTTAGGAGAGAGGTTTCCTTTGGATTTTTTGGGGGAGAGTTTGGTTACATCGAATGAGAAGTGAGGACATGCACTGGTTGTCAAAAGGTAAACAACAACCAGTAATCTCTTTCTCAGACAAAACTTATATTTATTTTCTATTTTTTTTACCTCTGGTCATTGGAAAAGAAGCATAAACTTCTACAATTAATAGTCAACCTCCTGGTGAGATAAATAATTTTTTTTATTTGGTGTAAACCAAAAACTTTAATATTGGGTCGAAACCAGCATGATAACGCATGTACTCACAGGAAACAATAAAATAAAATAAAATTTTAAAATGGGTCGCGTCGGATAATCGGGTAGGATACCCGATGTGCTCTGGTTCGAACTTCTAAGAATTTTTTTTATTTATTTTAAAAACATTATAATACAATGATATGTTGGGACCAAGTGGGTCAACTTGGACCTGACTGTTATATAAATTGGGTTGGAAGATGTTAAACTAAACTGGGCTAATTTGTTTTAAAAGGTCAAAAATCTAAATCCAAACTCTTCAAATTATAACTCTGGTTGGTCTGATGGAAAGATTGGTTTAAAAGTTGTCACCTAATCTCAAGACAAAATATTATTAATTTTCATGTCAGTACTATTTTTCTGAAGCTTACTTGGATAGTAATGGCAGTCGAAGTGTCCTAAGTTCTTTTTTTATTTATTTATTACTATCGGAAGTTTCCTGGTTGAAACCTAATTCAACAAGAAATATTTATTTCACCGATAAACAAACGACTCTTATGCTGTATTTAGATTCCAGATTTATAAGAAAAATGAAAAAGGATGAGAAATGAAATTATTGTTGTGAATTGGTTGCAAGGAAAAGTGATAAGTAAAAGAAAACAAAGAGAAATTAGTGAAGAAAGCATATTCTCTCATTTCTCTTTGCAGTGTTATTAATAAGTGCCTATTAATTTCTTTCTCATTTTTTTCAATGTAACTAGACAAGAGCTTAAAATTGTTAAATGCTATGTTTGGATCACAAATTTATTGAGAGACAAAAAAAAGGGAACATGATAGATTCAAGAATAATAAGACTTAGTGAAGCACTACTAACAAAAGAACCCAACTTTTTGAAAAAAAAATTTTCCCCACCTATTGTAGCTTAGGAAAAAAGATGACTTTTATGCTATGGTTAGATCTTGGATTTGTGAACAGAAAAAAAATAGTAAAATGATAAAAATAAAAAATAAAAAGAAAATAAAGTGAAATATTTGTCAAAAAAAATTCAATTTGTTATTTGATTACATATAAATAATAAACACGATGTCATTTTATTTCCCTTTCTCTTGATAAATTAAAGATCTAAACATAACATTAAGTTTTTTCTTCTCTTTTAGTGTATGATGACTTCTAAGTTCTAACAGTTTGTTTGGAACTTGTGAAAAGGAAGATAAAGGAAAGAAAAATAATTATTTTCTTTCCTTCCCTATTTGATTCTATACAGGAGAAAGGCAAAAGAACAGAGAGAAAAACGAGGGAAATGGAGGAAAAACAAGGGACGAAAAATATCTCTCTCTCTCTCTCTCTCTCTCTCTCTCTCTCTCTCTCTCTCTCTTTTGAATTTCAAAGGCGGAAAAAAATAAATTTTCTTTCATTTTCATTTTTTTTGCACAACAAAACGAAGAAAAAGAAAAACACTTTCCCTACCATTTCTCTCTCCATCATCCTCTCTTTTCCGTTCACTAGTTCCAAACATGGTGTAATGTGAAATTCAATAGAGATAAAGATATGCCAAATCGAAAAAAATATGTGACAATGTGAAGGCCCACCCCGCAAAGGCAATTGGTGCAATTCGCATGTACAAGTAACAGAGATATATTGTAACTGTCATAACATCTCGGGTTAAATTCACTTTATACCCCTGCAATATACTCTCAGTTTCATTTTAGTCTCTTTACTTTAAAAATTAACAATTAACCCCTCGTATTTTTGTTTAACTGTCACTTTAGCCCTTTTGTTAACCTACCATTATATACTTAACGAAAAATTTTAAAAAAATTAATATAATTCTAAAATAAAGTGTAATTAGTAAGAAAAAATTTAGATTTTTAATAAAATAACTTAAATGGATGTGTTAGTTTTTTTTTTTTTTTTTTTGTGAAATGAGATTGTATATATAGTCTTTAGTTATTTTTTAGTGAAATTAGTTATTTTTTTAAAAAAATTTAATTTTTGTCTTACTAATTATACTTTATTTTTAAGATTATATTGATTCACACTGATTAATTAGTAAGACAAAAATTAGATTTTTAAAAAAATAACTTAACTGGGTGTGTTAGTTAATTTTTTAATGAAATTAGTTATTTTTTAAAAATCTAATTTTTGTCTTACTAATTATACTTTATTTTTAAGATTATATTGATTCACACTGATTAATTAGTAAGACAAAAATTAGATTTTTTTAAAAAAATAACTTAACTGGGTGTGTTATTTATTTTTTAAAAATCTAATTTTTGTCTTACTAATTATACTTTATTTTTAGGATTATACTGAATTATAATGATTAATTATCTATTGATTCATAATTCAAATGGTGTGTTAATAATTAATCCTAAAGACGATAGATACAATCTCATTTCACAAAAAAAATAACGAACATACCCATTTAAGTTATTTTATTAAAAATCTAATTTTTGTCTTACTAATTATACTTTCTTTTAAGATTATACTGATTTTTTAAAGATTTTTCGTGAAGTATATAACGGTAGATTAACGAAAAAGCTAAAATGATACTTGAAGAAAAATTTAAGGAGTTAGATTGTTAATTTTTAAAGTGGAAGAACTATATTGGAGGGTATAAAGTGAAATTTAACCCTATCATCTAACTCAGTTACGTGGTGCCCTTTGGAAGGGCATATCAGTTTCCTCCAACAATTCGTATTGTAACGGTCGTAAAAATAAGAGCAGTATTCTTAGAGGAAATTCCCCCGAATGCCCTCTGCCGGAAAGCGTGACCCGAAGTGGAGGGGAGAGTTTAGTTTGTCAGAAGTCGACACTTCTGGCAGTCTTGAGACGTTTGAGGCCACGAGGGGTCTTTGTGAAGAGCATGTTTGAGTATGATTGGCCCTGGTAGCAATCTCATAATTCGTATTTCTGCGTATTATTGCGTTTATGAACGATTGAATGTTTCTTCTAGCAAGTTTGAAGATGACTCAATGTTCACTCTACCACCCTGCTGCTATCGAAAGGGACAGCGTCGGAATGTCTCGCACCGGCCTTGCCGTTGGCAAGGGCTTCTCCCTCCGTCCCCTAACGGTATTCTTAACTCCCATTACTAAAACTCTCCTCTCTCCCACTCTATCTGCACTCCTTTCTCTCTCTAACTTGTTAGGGTTTCTCGCGAGTAGGTTCTTGAGAATAGAACCTCGAACTTCGACTCCTTGAAATTGCTAATCGACAGGTTCAATTTCCAATTTCTCTCTATATATATTATTTTTGGTTGATTTCGTTATTTAATATGTATCTTGAGTGCTTTTGTTATCATCAATGTGATTCTAATTTGAGAAGAACGATGGATTGAAATCCAGGAGGTTGATGAGTTTATAATTGGGCTCCCTCAGCCTTTTGGCTGAAAGGAGATGCAGCAATCCAACAAAGTTCGCTGTGTTGCCGGTAGGCTCGCGGTTTGAGCTGTGGAGAGGTCAGGTTGTTATAATCTGGTTCATGCTTTGTGTATGTGCTATGTGCTTATTTTTGTATTTTATTCAAATAAAAATCAAGATCAATTATTTTCTGTTTCTGCCAAACTCTTTCGTTTTTTGTAATTTTTGGAGCAGAGTCATGGGTATTGCTACCTGTCTAGAATCTGCCACAGACTTTTCCTCTAACCAATTTGTGGACTAGTGTGGTAGTTTACCAGACATTTGTGGCATATGCCTGAGGTGCTTCTCGTATGAACTTGTATTTTATTCTCCCGGAGGGGATTCTGCACATTTTGATGGCCTCCTCACTTTTGGCTTTGCACGTGAATCCTTTCCATAAAATTCAGACAATGCGAATGAATGGTTGCATTTAATTTTTTACCATTAGTCATGTGTGCAATACCACCTTCAAGATGGACTCCACATTTTCGGCAGTTCATTTTGCTTTCCTTTTCATGAAATTCCCACAATGGGATTGAATGGTCGCATTTAAATTTTTTGCCCAGAAGCCATGTGTGCAAAAACACCTTCAAATGCCTAAACTAATCACAAATTCTCTGACATACTGTCTTGTAAGCTTTATATAGCCATTTGTTTGTCAAACTGTTGCGAAGTATTCTTGTGCCTAACTATGCTACTAAGATTGACAAGTTTTCTATAGGATTTGGATCAAGTCATGCACTATGTAGTCAATGTTGATGTAGTACTGTTACTACTGTATGTTTATTGCCATTCATTTACTATTGCTTTGTGAAGGATCATGTATGTTAATAACACTTGACATATGCTTCACTGCAGTGTTTTGGATGGATATGTTGCTTTCACAACTTTGGAGCAACCTTATTATAAATAATTACTGATCTCAATTCTAAAAATACAGGGAGGATTAACACAGGATGTCAATTGAAGCCATGAGTCTTGTGATTGAGAGGTAATTTTTTCTCTAATGCATGTTATATATTTTGATATTTGTTACTCCTTGGTTGTATTACAAAAGTAGCAGGGATGGATATGTTTCATATCTCTGTTCTTCTGTGAATGAATTGACCTCTCATTGCTGGGCTGCTACGACCCTAGAGGGTTTAATCATTAGGGGTATGTTTTTCTTATTGACTTTGGTGGTTGAATTATTCCATTTTTTTTCTCATTTAGTTTCATCATACAATTTTCTGGGTTGGATAGGTGCATGTTCATGCTCCCCTAAAAGAATGAGACTCGTTAAAAATGAGATAAGACACATAATACACTCATTTCTAAATCCCATGTTAAAAAAAATGGGTAATTTGGTTTCCAACTTTCATATGGGATGCTCAAACACGTAATGGCTCTCTCTCTCTCTGTCTCTCTCTCTCTCTCTCTCAACCTAATTTTGAAGCATTGAGAATTTAGCTCTGAATAAAAGAGCTAATAATACTATGATGTCATTTACATATACAGGAAGAGATGGAAAAGAATTGATAAGTTGAGTCAATACAGGTTGCTTTTTTTTAGTGTAGGATATAAGTTTTCCTTTCCTGCTACTTAGACCACCAGATTGCACATGATGGCATCACTGAATGAGAATGGCTTTCATTCAACACATAAAATGAAAAATAAAAATTTGCATTCAGGTTTGTGTTGCTCAATGGAATATCTGTACTTTCAGAGTTGTTATGTCCTTTGCAAAAATAACTATATTTAACTTAAAGTCTTTATTATTCATGGTGTATAGTATTCAGTGTAATAGAATACATATAAATATTGTGAAACGTCCCACGTGAAGGAATGTGTACCCTCTGATAGATAACTTCTCTTTAAAAAAAAAGATTCAGGGGCCTCAGCAAGTCTGCTCGTCAAGGGAGAATTGATGCCTATGCCGCCATGGTATGCATGTTCTTGTATTGTCATTTTTGTTCCTTTATTTGTTTTGGTTTCTAATGTATCTTCCTCATAAAAGGATAGCTCTAAGTGGAGTCTTAATTATTTAAGCTTGTTCTATACAACCCATAGGCCCTACTCATTGATCTTGTGTGAAGTTCAAGAACGAAAGGGAAAGTGATAACTTCTCTTCTTTTTCTTCCCACTTCTATTCTGTGGGTACTGGTGGTGCTGGAGAGATATTTCACCCTATCAGGCGAGGGAATTGAACTTGTTCTCACCAAACAGTTGGAACTTCGGGAAAAGCTTCGAATTGGCCTACCTGGAGGTATGGACTTTCGTCCAGAAGAAGAATTTAATGGTTGATCATTCATTTTCAATGCTAGTAGTTAGATTCAGGAGCAACAATTTGCGGCACCATTGGCTGACATGGCAGGTACCAGGGTTAGACTGATGAATTGAGTTAGAATCCTATTTCCTAGAGATGGCTTGAGAGGGATCTCTATGGTTTTTATGATTTTATCTTTGCATTCATTTTTTTCGGTTAATACATTGTTTAGGGTGATTGGTACTTTCACATCTTTATATCATCAAAATGGCATAACCTCCTTCGAAGCTCAAAATAAGTGCACAAAATTGAGGTCCTTTCATGAGTAGTGCTCGGTGAAATTTTATAACTGAATCTCCTAACTTGGACCTGATCCTATATTTATGGGCAAACTGTGAAAATATTATCATGTACAACCTTTCAGATCCGATAACCGATCATCGTCATCATCCAGGCAAAAGCATTACAGTTCTTCAGCAGCAACCATGCACCCTACTTTACTAGCAATAGGAATACAATTTTGTATGATGTACAAGGGCTTCAGTTCTGTTTGAAACTTGAGGAAAGGTAGGGACTCTGGTTTCTAATTTAGGAGGAAAGAAAACAAAAGTCCAAAGAAAAACAGGGGTGCTTCAAATCGTTCATTCGATATTGGTTTCTACAGTACACGAAGAACAAAAAGCACGCATTTATGAGAGCACCTGTAATACGCCATTGACACGACAGTTGGACATAGTTAACTCAATTCGCCTTCGCAATTCAAGACATAAACCGAGGTACACAAAGCTGGCTCCCCTTGATCTACAATCCACTATTTGTTTTAAGGTACTTTCTCTTTCTTCTGCAATCTCATTTTAGATATGCCCTAAACTAGTGTATGTAGATTTGTGGTTCTTGTAGATCATATGTTCGATGGAAGATTTTAAAATGGATGTTGAGAACAGAGAAGGACAATTCAAGTTCTTTTTGCTTTGTCTCTCCTGACCAATTCGATTTAATAGTGTTGAAATGTGTTAGGATGAATAGAGCCATAGAGCAGCCCACCAGGCTGTAAAAGTAATACACATAGGACTGAAGCCACCAGTTCCATGAAAAAGTTTCAGTGATGTAGAATTAAAAGGCTCAGTGAAAATGAAGCTCACCCAGTTCAGTGTTACACCTATGCAGTACATCCCATGTAATACAAAGTTATGGCGTGAAAAATGTCAAGTGACTGGAAAACTAGTAATTGCAGTGGAATGAAATATGATGTTTTCCTCTTATTTCCTTCACTGTCATTCATGCTAATTAATTTTACATGGTGTCCATAGACTCCCTGCATTGGTTATGCTATTTAGTTAATTAATTTTACATGGTGTCCATAGACTCCCCTGCATTGGTTATGCTATGTTTTTTTTAATGCTTTTAATGATTTCTAATTATGTATAATCCTAATACAGAATTTCCATTCCAAGATGATTTCAAAATGGCTTTCCTGGAAGTACAACCCACTACACTAGAAGGACTCGATCATTAAATTTTGCATACCCTTGGAGTTTTTTTAAGTGGAACCTATCTCACTGATATCTAGACTTGAGGTCTTTTTTCTTTAATTTGACATAGCTTTATATGATCTGATTCTGAGTCTTTGACAAAGAGTACATGCTTCCTGAGCACGGGATATTTGTAGTGTTGTAATTGCTTCAACGTGATCTACGGTGGGTTGAGTACACCCATATTTTTATGCCTTGTAAACTATGGTTGGCAAACGGGATTCCTGTAGCCTAAATTCAACTTTAGTGCTTCCATCCATATAACTTCTAAGCCTTGTGTTTGTCCATTGTCCTTCATAAAATCATTCCCTCACTACCACATCTATGGCATCTTTGTTGGAGAAATTGCTTCCCAAGCAACCTACTTTTCTAGTTCATTTTGTAATAAAATGAATAAGTGTTATAATTTTTGTTTGTATGTCACTACTTGATTTCATTTAGAATTCGAGATAGTAATAAAGATGATCTTTATGAACTGATGTGGCTTAATCTATGACCATCCTCACTATTGAATACTTCTGAAAATATTCATAGTGTAGTTTCTTGTTCATAGTGTAGTTTCTTGGATAAAGATGATCTTTAATAAAGATGATTTTTATGCTTCTCAGAGTATGGTGGAAATATTTTTTTTGGAAAAGTAACCAAAAAAAAAAAAAATTGAAGATACCTTATTGGAGAAATCAGTAACTTGGTTGGCCTGACCATCTTTTCTTTGCAAGAGTATTCCTTCTTGAAATTATCCTACATTCAGTAGGAAGCTTGCCAAAATTGTATAACCTTTACTTGCACAGAAAGAAATGTTCAGAAGAGATACCAGACACGGAAAATGAGTTGTATAAGATGAACTTCAATCCTTCCTAACTATGAAACTATCAGTATCTTCCGGTTGTAGACCCATTAGTTAGTTCTAAAGTTAAAAAAGCGTAATTTAAAGCTAAACAGCAAACTCAATACGTTCCAACAATCTTAGCAGTGTTAGCTTCCCCATCAATTGAAAGATCCTTGCCATTCAAAAGTCAGATCTTTGGATTTATCTCACCGTCCAGTAACACGTTGCTAGCTTTTATGTCCCTTCCGAGCGATTCTATGCCAGAATCCTCGTGAAGATATGTCATTCTCTTACAGTTCAGTCACTAGATGCCAGCTTCAATCGAGTTGCATGTGTTTCCTTGTTTCCTAGGATCTATCTAACCATACAAAGTAGAAACAAACTTTATAGATAGCAACTATGACCTTCATATTGAGTTCAATAAACCCCTGCAACTATGACCTTCATGTGTTTCAAGTTGAGAACTGGGAAAGAGATTAATACGAACTAGAGGGGAAGAAGTTAAGCCTTCTCTTTGACATGTATTCTTAGATAAGTAGTTTCCCCTATCCAATAATTCCAAAGCCTATAAGCCTGACATGATTTTTGCATAAAGCTTCATTTGTATAGCTTCTGAATCGTTCTTTGAATAGCTTAAGTTGATCATTTCCTGAAGAGCATACTAAAGATGATTTAAGGAATTGTTATCTCGAGTAACCAGCTAATTGGGGAGATTTGATCTCAATAGGAGATTATTGAGGCCTTATGTATCTTAACTTTTCCCTTGGTCTCCAAAGTTCACATGCTTATGATAATTTGTGATTGCAAACTACAACCTCAATTGTAGAGTCATGTTCTGTTGGATGGTGTTGATGTATATATGTGTATATGATCTGGGGGTAGTTTAATCTTTTTCTCTCTTTCTAGGGCTAGCTTATATATAATGTTGTTTCTATTCATTGTATGGTTACTGCTGTGATATATACAAGTTAACTTTTTTTTCTCTTTGTCTCTTTCTTCATCTTCGACAATATATATATTATATATATGTCTTCATCATTCTAACATGGTATCAGAGCCATGGTTGACTGTCTCTGAGTTCTTTATTTTCCTGCGTCCGTTTCACTGATTTCTCTTCAATTTTTGTCCAATTTCGATCTATATCTGTGAGTACCAAACACTTAAAAGTCCTCAAAACTCAATTTCAAAAACCACCATCTGATTCCCCACAAAATTTTCATCTCAGATTCATCAAAATCCAACACAAAAAGCAGTGCACGCACCCTCACACGCTGGTCAAAGGGCGGCGCGTAAGATCTACTCTCGGCAAACCCACCACGTGCCAAAGGAGCGTCGATCATTGCTCACGTGCCTCCACGCGCGCCACCACTCGCCTGACATCCTTGTGCGTCATCACGCTGACGTCATCCTGCCACGCCAACCTCCACGTTAGCGCCACGTTAGCCCGAGGACCCACACCTGCCACGTCATCTTGACACGTCAAAGGCCACGTCACTTGCCACCTCAGCTGCCACGTCATTTGCCATGTCACCGTCAGGGCCCGCTTTGCCACATAATCTACCGCGTCAGCCTATGGTTCAACCGGTCTGATTTGAACCGGTTCAGGTTAGTTTTCTAGATTATTTTGCCTGGTTCACTTATGTTTTGGCTGCTTTTGGTCTAGATAAGACCGGTTCCTAACTAATTTCGGCCTTGGTTTTGCCAAATTCTGTACGAAATTTACTGTTTTGATCATATTAGTCACTTTTTTGGCTAGTTCACTGCTTTTCTTGGCTGTTTTGGTCCGATTCACAGTAGTCCTTGGGTAATTTAGGCCTTCTGACTTTGTTTCTGCATTTAGTTTTGGCTACTTCAGCTCCGTTAGTACTATAGCTACTATTTTTTGCACTCTTTTCTATTGGTTGGATTGTTTCTGCTCCTGGCTGTTCACTATAGATCGATCTGAGGTTTCCAGACCTATTGTTGTTACTTTGGAGGGTCCCAATTATATACCATGGTCTTAGGTGATGTCTAGTTTTCTCAAGGGAAGGAAGCTTTGGCGTTATGTCACTGGAGATATTGAATCACCAGTTAAGAGTGCTACTGAAACAACTGCCGAGTATACTGAGCGTCTTGAGGAGTGGGATAGCAAGAATCATCAGATTATCACATGGTTTCGCAATACTTCTATTCCCTCCATTAGCCGACAGTTTGGGAGATTTGATATTGCTCATGCCATCTGGGACTTTCTGGCTACCAGATATGCTACTGCTGATCTAGTTTATCAGTATCAGCTTCTGACTTCCCTATGTCGACTGAGACAGGATCCTGGACAGTCTATTAGTGCCTTCTTGCCTTGGATTTATTCTATATGGGACCAGTTGACTCCGTCCGAGTCTAAGTGGGTCAGTGCTGTTGATGCT
>CM065379.1:17500-147500 GCA_033060915.1 Euryodendron excelsum
CTATAGTAGCTTTCCATGGCTGTGGGAATCCTACTGGTAACCCTTACTGGGAGAGTTCTGGAATTATGCATTAGTGTTCCATTCAATTGGCCTCACTGTTGATGAGTATTCCTTATTGTAATCATAAGTTGTGTTGTGTTGTGTTTTCCTACAAGTGTTCAAATTGCCTTTGCTTGCTGTGACTGTAACAATGGAGATTTTGAAGTATGTAAAATTGTTAGGTTAATTTTCTTCTCATACATTTTCCCACATCGTAAGAGAGAATTAGGTCTGCAACAATATAAACATACAATTTGTAACCTTGAGTCAGTTGTATTAAATTGAAGGTGGTTTCGCTGTGTACTCAACAATTTGGTATCAGAGAGCCGTGTGAAGGTCTTGGGAGATGTAATAGAGCCAGCGGAGCGCTAGATCGTTTGTTGGTAAAGACTTGAAAATTTTGTTAGAGCTAAGTGTTAGGAGTTGACGGAATTGTTTCTTGAGATGCTGCGGAATGGCAAGATCTGTAACAGCAACACTGTACCGCCATATCTACAAAATGCTAGAAGAACATTTATGAAGTTATATTCACAAGAGTACTGTGGAAGCATCAGCGACACTACATCACCTCCTATAAGAAAATGTTGAAGTACTCCATAAAAGGATACGGTTGCATTTTATGTCTACTACTGAGAAAGAGATGTTGAAGCACCTGAGATGTGTCACCCTGCTGAAGGAGATTGTCGAAGAAATTGGTTACAGTGCATTTTACATCTACTACTGAGAAAGAGATGTTGAAGCACCTAAGACGTGTCACCTTACCAAAGGAGATTGTCGAAGAAACTGGTTGCAATTCAAGAAGAGAGTCAATGTTGAGGGAGAGTGTTAAGAGTCATCATTAACTCATCTAGAATCTTCTACATGTTTGTCTAACTCTTCCTTTCTCTCGAATATTCCATCATTTGAAGTCCCTCACTATAGTATCTAGAATGGTCTCATTCTAGAATGTACTAAGCTCAAGTATATATATAAGACATGGGTTCTTTTGTGAAGTGTGGGTGGCAAATGGAGATGAGCCACCACACCAAGGTTGCTTGTGTGTGTGGGTGGCAAATGAGTGGAAGCCACCACCACCAAGGTAGCTTGTAAGTGAGTGTGTGCTAGCATAAGTGAGTGTTGTTGTGTGTGTGAAGATAGGTGATGCAGCGGGGTTACAAGAACAAGATAATCAACCCTAGTTCGTTGATTCACCACGAATGCCGAATTAGAATTCTTCCTCCAATCTATTAATTCACCACAAATAACAGGCTTAAGGGTATTAAACGCTCGTTGATTCGCAGAAAATACCGAACGATTGGAAAGAGGTGCAAATATCGCACACAAACTTTATTAATCTCAAAAATTGCTCAAAACGCCTTAAACAAGAGTATAAATAAGCGGCACGAAACCCTATGGCTCAGGACAAACCGGGTTAATAAGAAAAACTAACGAAAATTCAAAAAAAATAAGCCCAAAACATTAAACGGGCCCAAAATCATACTTAGGAGCGTTCTTTTCACGTTTTCCTAGGGATGAGTAGCCTCATGTCCTACCAAAATAGTATGGATCAAAATTTTGGATCTCATCCATAGGGATGAGTTTGGGCCTCATTATGCTTTGATTTCGGGTTGTATTTGAAGCCATGTTCTACAAAATTAGTTTGGCCCCACACTCACTAGGAAAAATTATCTAACATGGCTATCACATCACGTCATCATGTTTATGTGGTGTGACGGTTTATTCATATAATGGTATAAGTAGAGAGAGACAACACTTTTTGAGATATTATAAATATTATCCTACATGTATGCTAGCATTTTAATTTTAAAATTCTTGCCATATAAAAGATTGTACATGTGTTACAATTTAAATGGAATGTCACACCATGCCATTATGCTAATGTGATGTGAGAGTCACCCTGATAGTTACTCACCCTAGGGGCATAACTACGGGGGGTGCCAACTTTTAATTAACCTTCCTATATATTATGTATATGTTTATTTAAGAAAAAACCTATTTTATGGTAACCTATAACTTAAAACCCTCCTCTAATCCAATAAAATATAATAAATTTTTTTTTTATAGTGGACTATGAACTCTTACCTATTATTATCTAAGAAACAATTTGATTGTCATTTACTTCATATTTTGCCGAGGCTGAATATAAATTAATTTTATTCTCCATATTGAAATCTAATCTTGCATGCTGATAAATTTCTCATGCTTGAACTTAGCAATATGGGTAAAGAAAACATAAAAATAATAAGAGCAACATTATCCAACACAATTTTTATACAAAATGATGGGGGTGTTTGTGATCCATTTAATTCTAATCAAAACATCTACTATTTTAACTCATAATTCAAAGGCTTTTAATATAACTTAAATGATTTATATATAGCCTGTTTGGAACTTGGGGGAGGGGAGGAGAGGAAGAAAGTTTTCCTCCCTTTTCCCTTCCCTTGTTTGATTCTACTTAAGAAATAAAGGGGAGGGAGAAGGGAGAATTTTGTTTTTAAATCACTATCTCTCTTTCCTTTCACTTTATTTTTTATTTTTATTTTTTTGCAAAACCAAATAGAGAGAAGAAAATACTTTTCGTTTATTTTCTCTTCCTTTCTTTTTTCCTTTTTTTCCCTTCCCCAAGTTCCAAATGGGCTTTTAATGAGAATCATATAGAAAATGTGTGCAAAATGATGTGACTAGACTGTAAGCCTACTATTTTAAAACAAAGAATCCATCAAGACACCCTATAATTACAAAACTATAACAGCTACAAAAATTTTAATAATAAAGTCTAAAAACAATTTTATTTTTCATTTTTGCAAGGGCGCAAGGCTTCTCTTTGTCCATCGCATGCCATGCTGTATACTTCTCGTTGATAACATTATTGATTAGTCTCATTCCGGTTAAGTACCAAAGCAAAGACGATTCTCCATTTGAAACACATCCCATGAACATGGCAGTTTTCTGGATAGCATTATGCATCTACGGCTTGGCAATACTATTGAAATTGAAAGTTCGAAGGCATATTAAGTTTAGAAGCATATGTTCTCGAATGCTCAACCATGTCATTCTCGTCTTCGGACTTCTTTCTCTAGTCTCACTTGTCTTAATCTTCATCCCAAGCTGCCTCAACTGGCTCGTACTCTTCATATGGGCCGTTTTTTCAATTATAGAAGTGGCCGGAGACTTGATGCATCGGAACATCCAAAGGCTTTACTGGAGAACCATGGACGTAGCTTCTCGAGTCCTCACAAAGCTTAAGGAGTCCAGAGTGGTGGTCTGGTGGAGCAGCATTGTTTCAACATGTAGTTAGTTCTTTATTTGAATGTATTGGCAATACACTTCGACCCTACATATAGATATATAGTATATGCTTAGCCTATATATGCTTTTAATTTTTAATTTTAATTTTTGGTAATTTGCATAATGCTTGTACGTGTGTATGTAGCCTACAATGTTGTAATTCCTGAATATTGAAAGTTTTTCATTTACTAGCAGAGCTGTCCCTTTGCTCTAAAAGAGGGCTCATCTAGCATACAACCAAAAAGCAAAAAGTAAAAAGGGAGGCCTAATTTAGCTCTAGGCAATGGGAACTTATGATCACAAAAGAGTTAGAAGAGAAAGAGGTAGTAGACTATCTACAAAATTGCTGATAACAATGTGGTGTTGTGGCATTGGGTTGACTGTTTTGGTTTTTAAGGTCTTGAATTCGACTCTCATATATAAGTGTGAATTATATGTGAATTATATTGTGGCCTTGTGTGATTATTGGGCAGTTGGATTTTTTTAAAACCAGTGTTAAGTATGATATGTTTTTTCGTATGTAATTATCTTCTATACATTGAAAAATAAAATAAAACAGACAAAAAATACCTGCAGAATTCACAACCCAAGTGGCTTATTGACTTTTTGGACCAATGCTAATATCTAGAACTATGGATCTTCGTGTGCTTCTCTCTCTCTCTCTCTCGTTTAAAGTTGAACTTTAAACATTTGTCAAGATTTAATTCAAACAATACGGAAATAGAGCGTGAACACAACAACATTTGTAAAAATATCTCAAAAGTCGGAGCATCTCCCAAGCACGCGTATACATATTTAAATATAAATGCACAGACAAATACTATAAAATAATTTTTAATTTTCTATGCAACAATTTTTTCAAAAATTCCTAGTTTTATACTATTTAAAATAAATAAACGAATAAAACATACTAGTCATCAATTTATTAAATTACAAAAAAAATTATTATATATTTTAATATTATAGCAATACACGTAGCAACTAACTACTGGTCCCAATTAAAATTTGAGGATTTGACCAATTGAGTTCAATAATTTAACTATTTAAGTTCACAAATTTGACAGAAATTAACTCTCAGTTTACTATTTTAAGAAATTAACCATTTTATTACAATTATTGGACTTTTTTATTCTTATTTGGAAACTAACGCATTAAAGAAGCAAAAATTCTCAAATATATTATAATCATATAATTAATATTAAGTTAATATCATGCACCATAAGAAAATATGAGGATTTCATTAGAGAATTCCCCTTGTTGTAACTCTACTGTCATGTAACCAACATAATTGCCAACTACTTACTACCTTAGTTTTTCAAAGGATCTTTCATTAAATTCCAAAGAATGTTGTTGAAATTGGCAACAGTTTTTCCACTTGAATGCAATACCGCGGTCATATCAATAATTTTGTTGGGCATTGAAAAAATGTGAGCCCTTGAATCAAAATTTTGGCTACTCTCAATTTTGGATTGGATCACATGTTGTGATAATTACAAGCTACAATTTTAGTATAGCACACATTTTGGTAATTATGGTCACATTTCTAGTAATTACTTTTTTCCCAAAACCATCTCAAATTTAGCACCTCTTTTGCAAAGGTTCTATCTAATGATAAATTTTTTTATATTTTTTGTTCAAGGACTGAAATTTGCACAATGCCGGTATCGTGGCAATGTAGGCAGTGGTAGATCTACACCCAAAGCAAGAGAGTCCTGGGCCTCCTGAGTTTTCAAATTTCTGTTTAAACCCTGTGATAATTTTGTATATTTATGATAAAATGTTGACTCTTTCCTTCCTTTTTCTTTTTCTCCAAGTTAGAATCAAACAGGAAAAAGGGATTTTTTTTTTTTTCAAATTTTCCCTTATGTTCTCTTCCTTCCTATAAATTCCAAACATACTGGAAAGTTCGTAATTTTTTTTTCTTTTGGTTCAAATTCCTGAATGCGCCGCCCACGACAGATGAAACAAATCCTTTCGGATGGTAATGATCAATGTTTTGAAAGGATACTTCAGAAAAGAACGAATAAAGAATGCAAGGGACCTTCGCTCCGGTTTCGGTTCTTGACCTCAAGATAAAAGGCGAATCTTGGGGAAATTTTTGGGGTCTTTTTGGAACACACCATGTCTCTGCTCTTTCTAGATACAAATTTACGGGACTCAACGGGAGACTGGAGAGGACCCATTATATTGTGGAGTCCTTTTGCCTTCTTATGGTTAACTAGATTCATTTTTAATTTGACTTCATGTATTTTAAAACACAATACCAAAATTCTTGTGATATAGAATAAAATGAAACTATTAATTTTTCTTTTAAAGATAACGGTTACAAGTAAAAATTTACTATTTTCTCAGCTAAAATTATATTCTCACCAAATGCAACATCAAAATAATGTTTATACTGGCTCAAGCTTTCTTCTTTCTTTTTTTTCCCTTTCATTTGGATTCCTTCAATTTTGTGAGAATTTTTTGCATGTATATCTTAATTTAAGATTTTTTATTAAAATTATTTCTCACCACAGTGAAATATTAGAATGATATTTATGTCTTTCTAAGCGTTTTCCCCCCTTTTTTGGGTTTTTTCTCGCTAGCTGATTGGGGTAACAGCCATCATAAAATTTCATTTTTGCCCTTACTATACCACTTAAATTTTTACCACATGCCATTCTGTACTGTTCTTTTTGTATATTTACGATACATCCTGCATGCTACCCTACTCTAACGCTTTTATTTTATTTTTGATGATGGGTGAGAATTCGTGTCTAAGGCAGAGCCCTTCAAACCTAAACCTCTCAAGTGTTGACAGGCATCCACAATCCACCACTAATACTTTGCCAATATTGAAAATAGTTTGAACTATTCATAAGCTAATATTTAGGGTAACAACTATGAATATGATATATATTTTTATAATTTTTGTACATTCTTAATTAGAAATTATGCCATAAAAAAGATCAGGTTTATTTCTTTGTTTTCTTTTAAGTAAATGTGAAAAATGTTTAATAACCCTATCTGTTTTTTGGAAATAATGGTAAGAAGTGTATCAATAAATAAACAGTTTATGTTATAAAGGTGTAGCGCCACTTTATATATGTAATTTGAACTATAGTTGGCGTTAAATATTTCTAATATAAAATTGTTATACTTATTCTATATGTATGTACACTACTTCAGGGTTGTAAAATGAATCAAACTACTTGAATTTGATCCGTGTTTGGATTGCTAACTCCTTGGTTGAGATCAACTTGTTATCTAAACAAACCAAGTATGAAGAAATTTTGAAACTTGTTATTTTTTATATCTTCGATAAACTTATATGCAATCTAGAAACTTGTTATTTTTTAGCTCTTTAATAAACTTATACGCAATCTATTACTGTATAAAAAATCAAGTTATTCGAATTTGTTTTGATTAAAACTCATTTAAGAGCAACCTAAAAAGACAAATAAGTCAAATTTGAATACATTTGAAATCCGGTTAAAGTTTTCACGTGAAACTTGAATACTCTTTGAACAATTCCCTACTCCGCATGACTTGGTTGGTTTTCAGGCTTACAGCCTTGTCTACTTCGGCTCCTTTACAAAAATTCTAGATCATTGATACTCTGTATGGAAATTATTGGCATAAAGACCATTAAAACGACAAAAGGAAAAATGTCTTCATCAGATTATCATGTATTCAAACAAAATTAGAACATTAACTTCAAACCTATTAATTGAACATCGAATACATAGAAGCATTCAGCTCCACTTTGGTAATGGTAGCCTTAAATTTTGTATGGATAATGCTATACAATCAGAAAATTCATACAGAATTTATATCCAAAATGATATGTTTGAGTTGTGGATCTATTACTTTAAAATAAAGAACCCATCAAAATATATTTTAATTACAAAATTATCACTGTCACATCATTCTGATTTAAAATTCTGTTTAAAAATTTTAAAAAAATAATATTTTTCATTTTGTATAGGAACATCATTTGTAACATGACCGGACAGGCCGTGAGCGGGAAGCACCTCAATTAAGACGCCAACAGCAATGGACTATGGAGTCATAAGGAAAAAACCAAGAAAAAAAAAAAGTAAAACAATATTTTGGCCAAGTTTTGGCGGTGTTATGTAAACCCCCACTACTAACCAGACTCTCTTTTCGGAAGGAAGGAACAGTCTCATTCCTGTTTTCAATTTTTGTGTTTTCAAGAACAAAAAAAAATTGAGAGCTTCTCACTTTTCATGTTCTCAGAAACAAAAAATGAGACTATTGAAAACACTATCAGTTTCATACCATTTTCTTTTTCGTATAAAAACAGTTCCGGAACCTTAGAAAATAATTTTTTAATAGTACCCAAAACTGTGGTGTTTTTTAGAATTTTTTTTGAAAACAAAGTTTCGAAACTGGTTTATCAAACGTTGTTTTGACGAAAATAATTTTCAGAACTAATTCGCCAAATGTGTTTTCTGTGAATTTTAAAAAACAAAAACAAAAAACAAAAACTGAAACATGAGAAAAAAGGAAAGAAAGTGTGAGAGTAATCAAAGGAAAAGTAATTTGATGTTTCTTTTCCTTTTCTTTCAAGCTAGAAATTAAACAGAAAATGAAAAAAAATAATTGTTTTTTCTTCCTTTTTTTGAAGTACTTCCAAACAGACTTATAATTGGAAATTAACTTGCAGATGCTGAGGTAATGTACCATAAGGACCAACTGACTTTTGGGAATTAGAAGGAACATATGGACTGTGAGTGGTTCAAGGGATTTGGATTCTCTCCATTCCATAATTTAGAACGGAGATCTCCATTCCATTGATTAAGCTATTGACACGTCAGTTGAAATAAAAATAAAAAATTTAGATGAGTTGATGTAAAATTTATTTAAATATAAATGATTTTATAATTATATATAAGGAAATAAATTTTAATACAAAACGACGTAATTTTAGTAAAACATATGATAAAATTATATTTAATCCATTAATTATGGAATAGACAGAATTTAAATCCGGTTCAAGTGTCAAACACGTAAAGGTCAACAACATATTAATGGAGTAATAGAAAAAAAAAAATTAAAAACTCCAGAAGTATTACAGGGGGTCTGGATGTTGCAAATACAAGCACATTCATATCTTTTGCTCATTACTAACAATATTTGGGTCAAATTGCGGCTGTGTTATTGCAAACCATCCACTACTCACCGAGGATTAATTTAATATTACACGAGTCAAGGGCCAAGTCCACTCCCCATAAAACCATTAATTTGATAGTACATGAGCCAATGGACCTCCTATGGATATTGAATTACAGGGGTCTGAATGTTGCAAATACAAGCACATTCATATCTTTTGCTCGTAACTAACAATATTTGGGTCAAATTGCGGCTGTTTTATTGTAAACCATCCACTACTCACCGAGGATTAATTTAACATTAAATGAGTCAAGGGCCAAGTCTACTCCCCCCTAAAAACATTAATTTAATATTCCATGAGCCAATGGACCTCCTATGAATATTGAATTGATTGGGACAAATGTTAATATCTTTTTGTTTGTTTGATATTGTCATGAATACTGTCATGAGTTAGATAGTGCTTCAATAACACTAAATAATTTTTTTATTGTATATTCGATTCTTTGAGACCCTATGTTACCTTTGCGCCTTCCCTGTTAGGTGGAGTCTTAAGGTGAATTCAAATAATAGTGGCTAAAAGAATCGAAAAACTCTAAAATAGAATCAACCCTACGGTTGATTTGATTGAAGGTGTTAGGTGTTCAGTTCAATACTAAGTCTTAATATGGTCAAATCAATATATTCAGTTTAATTCTTCAATTGGAATTTTTACAATTTAAGAACCGACCAAGACCTAATTTATATTTGCTACAAAACTCTACATACATATTGTAGATATGACTTTAAATAGTTATTTGTCATATTTAATTATTGTTTATTTCTTTTAAAGATACAAAGTTGATATGCTACGAAACTCTACATACATATTGTAGATATGACTTTAAATAGTTATTTGTCATATTTAATTATTGTTTATTTCTTTTAAAGATACAAAGTTGAGTATATTTTTATAATTTTTAAGTGAATAAATCAAACTTTATATAAAACAACAGAACCAATCTGACCACAAATGAACCTTGGGACCTACCCAAACAAACTTGAACCCACTTGGATTAAATTAGTTCGATCTCACGGGATTGTCGGTTCGATTTTGAATCTAAAAACTTAGAATCGACCAAGATCAATTGGGTTCTAAATTTGGCATAAACTCAAACCTACCTGACCTATGTATAAATTTAAGTAGAAAAATTCAATGCAATGTGAGAGGAAGAGCACAAGTGACATACAGTTCAAAATTTCAGTGCTAGAGAGCACTAGGCATATGTCACCTCTAATTATGCCAATTGACGTGGCGTACCTTTTTGGTTTAAATGGAACTCTCCGTAAAGAAAAAATAATTTGATGCTTTTGGTGCATCATGTCATTTTTACTTCTCTTACAGTGCAATGACTCTTCTAATAAGTGAGAAGAGTCTAGTTGTTATTTTCATAATCCACATAGCAAATGACTATTATATTATAAAAAGAGGGACAAAGTAATATGGTACTCTAAGAGTATTGAAAAATTTCTCAAATCGATTTGACAAAATAATAAACACTATAATAAAAGAGAAAAATCGCTTTACTCAAATCGTTTTAGGATTGTCCCAATTCTTCCTCTTCCTTATTTTCTTCCTTCGCTCTCTTGGCATTGGGATGTTGCAATGGAAATTTTCCAGGGTGATAACTTGTATAAAAACACATGCATAAATAAACCCATATGTACTTAATTTTTTCTGTGTTTAATTTCTTTTGTTTGTTTTTTGGTGAAAGTAGAAAAGAAAACTGACCTGGCTTAGCCACACGTGAGGCCACGTCACAGGTGACTTAAGTCCGTGTAGAAATGCGATTTACAAGGCAAGCAATCGACACTAAATACATTCGCAAAAGATACATATGACACTACCGACCCAATCAACTTTTCAAATTTGTTGCGTTCTTGCTTTGACAGAAATTGGAAACTTGCCAATTCTAAGACTATATATACCCACTGTGGTTCCCTCTTCATATTACACTTTTTTTTTTTTTCTTTTCTGGCTTCAGTGAGGTAACGTTGCATGGATGTTACACTGGTCTCTATGATATTATTGAAAAACTCTGTTAGTTCCTACAAATTTTTGTATAGAAAGCTCTATACCAAATTAGTGAGGCAGTAGTATGTTTTAAATTGTTTATCATGCTACATATATATAATTTATGTACATAATTTCAATACATAATGAAGTGGTTGTTTATAGTCCTTTCTTTTTAAACTAGAACACCTACTACACAAAATGAAGTGGTTCTTCATAGTCCTTTCTTTTTAAACTAGAACACCTACTACTTTTGTTTATAATTTAAAAAATTCTACACTGACCAAAAATGGAGAGTTTTATTACAGAAAGAAACATATATTTTTTTTTAGTGAGAAATTATAGGAAACAATATATGTATTTACAACATAGAGGAGGAATGTGAGTTTTTTGTGCTTGCTTTTTTCCTTGGGCTGTTAACTTGGAGGAAATTAGCTTAAGTTTTTGCACTACTATTTTCTTAAACAAAACAAATATATGGCAGTGATTTTCTTGAAAAAACAAGTCACTTTGATGAGTCTTCTAATCAATGTGTTGGGACCTAACTCTGCTGCATTTTTAGCTTATATTTCCCTCAATTTCACTTGAGAAATTTTTGTATACAAATATTAGAAGTTTGTTTTATTTTTCCTAACATCTGATTGAAAGTAATTTCCCTTTTTCCCTCTTTGTGATGACAGTGCAAACGAACAAAATCCTTTTTCTTCCCCCCAATTTCAATCCATTTTTATCCTTCTCATTTCGACTCTAATAGCCTGTTTGGAAGTTGTGGAAAAGAAAGGAAGGAAAGGGAAAGGGGAGGAGAGAGAAAATGAAGAAAAAAGTAAAGGAAAAGGGAGGGAAAGTTTTAAATAATCTCTCTCTTTCTCTCTCTTCTTTCCCTCCACTTTTCTTTTCAAATTCAAACAAGAAAAAGATTTTAAACAGTACTTTCTCTTTCTTTTCCTTCCTTTCCCTCCCTTTTCACAATTTTCAAACAGGCTATAAGCGCCCTTATCCAAGTAAAGTACCAAAGCAAGAATCATTCCTCATTTGAAACTCACTACAAAACTATGGTAGCCTTCATTACTGCCGTATTTGTTTACACCATAACATTAGCGGTTGAAATAATAGCGGAAACTCAAAACACAAGCTATTGTGTTGTTTGTGGTCGTATCAGTTTATTCTCAGGAGGTCTTGCCTCAATTTTGCTTGTACTAATTATTGTTCCTATGTTTGGGTGGCTTATTTTAATCTTATGGAGCATCTTCCACGTAAGGTTATTACGTGACTCATTTATAGCACTGTTTTACCAAGCATTGTTAAATGTGTTACACATGCTGATGATGGATCATAATTTGAGGGAGAAACTCGACACCAGTTGCTTGAGAAATTAACATTTTCATCTATGGAATCATCATGCAAAGAAGCTAAATAATGTTTTTACCTATTTGTTCCTCGGTTGTATATAATTTTTTTTAATCTCCAAGTTGATGTACATATAGTCTTCTAAATTTGTTTGAATGAAGTTCTCTTTTTGGTAAAAGAAATATATATTGTCAAATAAAATTCATCCTCAAATGTAGTTTGGAGTAATGTAAGGCCATGGAGAATCAACCTTTCCGTTTCAATGTAACGAACAGCCTGTTAGGAAATTGGGAGAGAAAACAGAAGGGAAAGAAAATATGAAGAAAAACTATTTTTCCTTCCTTGTTTTGTTTTGCGAAGCAAATGTGAGGAAAGTGAAAGAAAAGAAGAATAATTTAAAATTTTCTCTTTATTTTTCTTTCGTTTTGCTCTTAGGTAAAATTAAATAAGAAAAGGAAAACAAACAGTGATTTTTCCTTCTCTCGCTAAACAAGCTCTAAACATTGATTAATATGTAATGTGAATTATGATTAGCACATTCGTAATATGTATACTGTTATGTTTGTTGTTGGGTTCAAGTCTTGTAATTGGGTTTGCTTTTTGTTATGCTTGTAATTATAACCAACAAAACAGCAACGTACATACACTGTGAACAGAGTAGATAGTAAACACAAATTGTGAATAAAAAAAATTAAAGTACAATTACAGGTCTTATTATGTATGGTTATCCAATCTTTCAATTGGTAATTCTGAAAATGGTTTGACCCCTTCCATGAACCCAATGAAGGACTGCTTTTCTGCAATGGGTCTTATCAATTGAGTTTAGATGGTGTTATTTTCAGTCTAAACCAGCCTGTTTAGTTATCGGATGAAGTGGCCTGGAATCAAATTCAAACAATTAAAATTGCAAAAAACCTTGACATACACATTTTTATGCCATTTATTCAAACTATTTCACTTTTAAATTAAATAATGTGTTAGGAGTAAAACTTATAAATTAATAATGATGTAAGATTCGGAGAATTGTTAGGCCGCGTTAGGTCACGCAATCAGTTACAATTTTCTTGAAGCTGTCGATACCGCATTTTACAAATTGATTCTAAAAATTATTTTTCTCAAAACCATATTTGATAGACAGGATTCGTAACTTATTTTCAAAAATTTCTTTTGAAAACACTTCAGTTTTAGGAACAATGTAAAATTTATTTTTTGGGTTTCCAAAACTTGGTTTCATGCCAAAAATCACAAAAATACAATTTTTTTTTTCTAGAACACGTAACCCAACAAGGCCTTAATTTCTTCTATGACAACCTTATAATAAAATGACCAGTTGGAAGGCTCTCAACTCGTGCCTGACCAGTTTATAAACTGGGTTGGAAGATGTTAAACCAAACTCAGCCAATGTACTTTAAACGGTCACAAATCTAAACCCAAACTTCAAAATAAGAGCCTGTTTGATCGGATAGAGGGATTGGACTAAAAAATTGCCACCAATCTCATGCCGAAATTATTAGTTCTGGGATTATTAGTATTTCTCTTTTCTCGATATTAGAAATACAAAAAAGAGGAAATAAAATTTACTCAAAATTGTAATGGTTATTGAAATGTCCTATTTTTTTTCATTTTTGGGTGATCGCAAAAAGTTTCGTACTAGAAACCTAATTCAACAAGTAATACTTTTATACCATTGATTGGTTGGTTTAATTATACGAACTCGTATTTTTTTGCTTAATGTTTAGGTTCGAGTCTCCATAACTGCTCAACAGAACTAAACTTACTCTTTATAAGTGGAATCTAAGCTTCGGCCCCGACATAAGTGCGATGGAGTCTCCTGCAGATAGTTGTATGATGTTGAGGGGTAATGCTCCTTAACGAATGTGTGAAATTACCTTTTGCATATCTATTTTTAGAGCAAAAAAAAAGATAATAATAATAATACATCTCTTGGTCAAAAAAATTAGCAAATGAATCTTAAGTATAACATGGTAGAGTCAAGAATAATGAGATATACACAACAAGAACCATCTGCAAAAAAGCCTAACTTTTAGTAATCCCTCGACGGATGTATAGAGTAACCAAATTTGCATATCCATTTTAACTATAAAAAAAATTACAATAGGCTTGAACATCATAATTTAAATTTCAACACCATTAAAGAAGAAAAGAATAACAAAAAATTAAAATCAAAATTGATTTTTTTTATAAAATAATTTCTTACATAATTTTAAAACAAAATACTGCATCAAAATAATGTACCTTCCATATAATATAGAAAACAATAATGAATGTTTTAGTTTGAAATGAACATAACATTAATATAAAATAAATAAATAAAAATTCTATCCATAAAAGATAGCAACCAAAAGCAATTGACGGATTCATGTGGAACCATGATAGGCTCTGATTCACAAGAACCAAACTCTCAAATCTCATGTCGGGTCTTCTCCGTCAACAACGACTTACCCAAAGGCTGTTGACAAAAAGCGTCGCGCAGGTTCCTCATAAGATACCCGCCGTTTTTTGTGAATTCGCACCCAAGTTTTCAACTTTCAGGCTAAAAAACTCATAAAATATTCAAAAAACTTATTAACGCATACGGAGTAACAGTGTCGGCCATTTAACACTTGTACGAGGAAACTCATAAAATATGCAAAAACTTATTAAAATACGTGGAGTATCATGAGCGTCGAACATTTCACGCTAGGACGTGTCAAACCTTTCACACTTGTACGAGGAAACTCATAAAATATTAAAAAACTTATTAAAGTACGTGGAGCATCAGTGTTGAACTTTTCACACTTGTACAAGGACGTGGGTGTAGAATGTGTTTTGAAATATTTTTGGACATTTATTTAATAAAAATATTAGTAATTAGGCACATATTTGACAAATATATCTAATAATTTGGATAAATTCTTCAAAGTCTTGGCCCCTGCCTCACGAAGCAGACGTCTCAATATAAAAGGCTTTTGAAAAATTGTGGGATACAAGTAAAAAGGCACTTCGGACAAAACGAAATCTAGGTAATTTCTGAAGCATTTTCAAAAACTCATCTCCTTATCAAATTTTCATTATCATAAATGAGATCATTACACGTGCGCTCATTGTCACCAAGTATTAAAAGGATCTCAAATATTTTCTTGTAATCCAAAAGTAAATCATATATATATAACACAAATTAGACAGATAGGGTTTTTTTTTTTTTTCATTACATTGTGTCCAGATATTTGTTAGACTACTTTCTTGAGCTCAGTGCCCTCTATTGCAACCTAAGTATTACAAGTTCAAAATACGAAAACAATATCTTCTGATACGAGTTAAGTCTATGTTCATGTACCTATCTCCACACTTCATAATGACACGAGTCTCATGCACTATTTTTTTTTTTCAAAATAAATCTTCAACTTGTATCCTCAAGTCCAAAAAATAATTATCTTGGCCGAGATATATTTTATACGACTAAAAATTGGTTTTCAGGAACATATCTAAGAAAGAACGATGGAAAGGTTGCCATTATTTTTTAGATGACCAACATTTTGATTCTTGGTAGAGAGGTATATATTTCGTTGGAAGGTGTTAAGAGGTTTTTTAGAAATAATATATATATCGTCATCTATGTAATTTTCTCTAATTTCCCAAAAAAAATATTTAAAATAGTACCTGTCCACATTGGAACCGTATCTCACCCAAAATTCCTTATGTTTTGACCAGTAATCTTAGAATTGCAAGATAATTATCATTTAGGCAACATATGAAGAACTAACAAAATAAACAAGTAGATACAAATGAACTAACAGAGCTTGTAACTAAAAATTGAACGTTTGGACTTATTATTATACTCAATGGTAGAGCCAGAAAATTTTCTCAAGGGCAACTATTAATCACAAACCAAAAAAAAATTTTCCTAATCACTGATAGCGCAGTTAACTTCCATACATATGCATAATATAGGAAAAATACTATTCATTTAAAAAATTTGTACAAAGAACTTCACAATAATGATGTAGCGATGTCTTTCTTGTAATTAAGAGTCACTATTACTCAGAAGGAACATAAACTTATATGTAGGTCTTTAAAGGAAAAATAACTATTTAAGCAGATATTTACAAAGTTTTAGAAGAAAATTTGAGAAATATTTCTCAAATTGTATAAAAATAAAATTTTTAACTATATAAGAGGGGCCATTGTAAATTTTCAAAAGAGGCAAAGTAAAAAAAAAAATTTCAAAACTATAAGTAAAATTGTGATTTTTAAAAACTTAATTGAGGGGGCAAGTGATCCTCTTGTACTGCCCACTATGATCCTCGATCCTACTGGCTCCGGTAATGAATAATGCTATAATAGAATGAAATGAAATTTATGTACGATATAAAATTTTAATATTATGTTTATACAAAACATTAGTAATATATATTATTTAATTATTAAATATTATTAAGCATTTGTAATGGTAGTGACTGGGCGACGGTGGTGGTTGGTGGCAATGACGACAGTAGTGGTGGGGCGACAGCAGTGGCCAATGGTTGGTGGTGGTGGTGGAATGGTGACGGCGGCGAGAAGTAGCGGTATTGATGAATGACGGGTGATTGTGACTAATAGTAGATGATGATGGTGGTTAGTGATGATAGTGATGGTGATAATTTTTAACTTTTAAAATTTTTTAAAATTTTAAAATTTTAAATTTTAAAAAAAAATTATCTTTTAAATTTTTTAAAATTAGAAAAATAATTACCAAGTATATTTTATATTTTTTAAAAAAAAATTTACAACAAAAATCTTACTAAGAATGAGGCAGCAACGGTAGTACGAATGACGCAGCAATGTTACAGAGACCATGAAATGTTTTTCTCGACGAGGCCCGTTGCAGGCACGTGGACTAAGAAATGTTACGGAAGCTAAGAAATGTTACCAGAGACTCAGAAATGTCCATGATCAAGCGAGGACTGTTTCTTTTTTCCACCATATCAAGGGTCTGATTTAAATCTGTCATTCTTCGCACAAAATGCTGGCTGTTATTCTAACAGAGCCAGCCAACTCAACACCACAGGAACCACTTGAAGAGCTGCTGATATATTGATATATATATATATATATATTGATATATAGTCTGTGAACTCCCATATGAAATGAAACAGATGATATAGCTTAGGCTAATTAGAGACGAGGAGGATTGTGAGTTGTGAAGATGCCCAACGGACACCGGACGAATGTCAGAGTCGACGAGAAGTGAGTCCCTTTTTTCTTTTTTTTCTTTTTGTGCTACTGTTTTTCTTTCGTATTTTTCCCTGTTTTTGTTTCGAGATGGAATATGTTTTGCCATTTTTGGAGTTTTATATCTCTAAATTTTCATTGATATGATCTATTAAATTTCTACATATGATTGATTCACTTGCTCCTGATGGCTGGCTCCTAATTAGAAAATTAAAAGCCTTGGGATATATTTGATTCATATATTATTTGCAGCA
The DNA here is from genome assembly GCA_033060915.1 of Euryodendron excelsum. NCBI lineage: Eukaryota > Viridiplantae > Streptophyta > Magnoliopsida > Ericales > Pentaphylacaceae > Euryodendron > Euryodendron excelsum. The sequence goes on from CM065379.1 coordinate 34,808, forward strand.
CTGTTGCATAATTGATCAGAAAATCTTTGACCATGCATAAATTATGGAATTACTCAAATACATATTTATTTCAAATTTGAAAAATCTGTATCTGAGTAGTGTATCCGAAGTGTGCAAGAGTTCTTAGGCTGTCATTTCATCTTAAAAGTGGACTTTCAAATTTGTGAAATAAATAATACAGATTTAATATTTGAATAAAGGGATGAGATCTGTGTACGATATGGTTAATGAAACATGCATCCAACAAGTATATGTATATATATAAGTTATTTACTATTATAAAATTATGTATAAAACTTCTATTTTGTACATAAAATGCTCTATTTTGATTTGTACACATTATTTTACCTTTAAAAAATAAAATAAAAGAAGTATTTAATAAAAATAAAATCTTGTTTTGTTTTTGTGTCCTTATAAATGAAATTTAGAAGAATCCAACACTTACATTCATGCCTATACCAATATCAATACCCGAGTGCATGTAATATAGATTCTCATGCATAATTTTCTTTTTACTTTCACGGTGAATGATAGAAAAATAGTTTCTACACTCTCATGAATAGAAACTCTTTTTGGGCTATTAACCCAGAGGAAATTAGTTGAAGTTTTCCCATTACTTGTTCTTAAGAAAATTTTTAATCTCGTAATTCTTCACCATGTGATAATGATATTTTTTAAAATATAAGCAAACTTTGATGAGTCTTTGGGATTTGGTTTCAAATAGTTTTGATTAAACTTATTTGGTTTCCAATTATGAAGCTTTTCAGAAACACCTCCGTTAAATAATAATTTTTTTATTTGAAGTATTATTGGCACTGCATTTTTTTAACTTGTATTTCCCTCAAATTTATTTCAGACATAAATGTCTCTAAATATAAGGGTTTTGTTTTATTTTCCCTAACATATGATTGAAAGTAATTTCTTGTTTTCCTTGTGATGATAGTGCAAGCGAACAAGATGGTAATTCTTCTTCCACTGCATTTCACGCCATTTTCGTCTTTCTTATTCCAATTCTAAGTACCCTCCTCCAATTGAAGTACCTACACAAGAACAGATCCCCATTTGAAACTCACTATAGAATCATGGTAGCCTTCACTATTGCCATAGCCGTTTATGCAATAGCATTAGCGGCTGAAATATTTACTCGAACTCAATACAGAAGCTATCATGTTATTTGTGACCGCTTTAGTCTTTTCTCAGGAGCTCTTGCCTCAATTTTACTACTACTAAATGTTGTCCCAATTTTCGGGTGGTTTCTTTTGATCTTATGGGCCGCTCTCCTCATAAGGGTATTGTGGGACTCACATGTTAAATCGCTTTACTATCAAGCATTGTTGAATGTGTTACATATGCTCATGATGGATCATAACTTGAGGACGCAACGACAGCGGTTGCCAGTGTGAATGAAGGTTTTTTTACCTATAGATTCACAATGCAAAGAAACTAGGTTCTCAAAAATGTTACCAAATAAAAATTGTTCTCAAATGTAATTTGGGAGTAATGTTTATCATGTTATGAATGTAACTCGCGGTTCCACTGTGTTGATGATAGCACAATCACTTTAGATAGTTTGATATGTATTGTTGGCTTTGTTTCTTAATATATTAAGTTTTAGGGATAATTGGTGACTTTAATATGATATCAAACCCCTCTTCCAGAAGTCCTTGTTTAAATTTCTAAATCTTTGTTTGTCCTTTCGTTGTGTTTGTTATTGTGAAGCTTGTTCTAGCTCTATGCTTTTGTACATAAGTCATTATTCAAGTATTTCTTTGTCCTTCTATTGTGTTTGTTTTTGTCCACTCTGTTTTTCGCACTTATGTGCACCCTATTCAATTTAGTGTATAACTTTGTTATGAATAACAAAATTGCTTTTGTGCACCCTTTTCAATTTAGTCTATAACTTTGTTATGAATAGCAAAATTACAGTATGACTTGGACTTCTGCGGAGGGATTTTGTTAAAGATTTATTTATTTAATTTAATTTTTTTTTGTGGTGATGGTTGGCCCGTAGGCCCAGATCAAAAACACCAGCGGAGCCGAGCCCTGGGCTGGAGTCCTAACACCACTCAGACATGCCCCTCATGGCTCATGTGGGCTTGAACCCGAACCTCCCCACTAGTCCCCAGTTAGACAGTCCGTTTATTATTTCCAAACTTACGTGAGCAAACTGAATTTTTAAAGGAAAAAAAGAACTTTTAATTGCCGCATGCTTGATTCTACTCCGGATTGAACTATTTGTATTTGAGTTGAACTTGAGGCATCTCAGTACAATCTGGTTCATAGGCGTCCTTACAAGAATCGGTCCCTATCCGCTAAACTTAGTAACAATTATTTAGCTTAAATAATGAGCTCCGTTTGGCTATGTTTCAAGAATGGAGAAATTTCTGTTAAATGGTTAGGCCAGCATACATTTTTCTATCTCATGGTCCCAAGTAGGTCTATCAGTGGATCGGGTTTGATCCAGACCTGATCTGATGATCGGACATATCCAAATCCGAATAATCCGATTATCAGTCGGATCAATTAAATCCATATCCGATTCGATCCGATCCAATAATGTGTTTTCATCAGTAGACCATGGGTCCCTCTTGACTCAGTAACTCACAACAAACCAGAAATGGCGTTAGAAGGTGGGGTGTACTCACCTTTTCCACCACCAGTAGTAGTGGTGGTGGAAGTCTTCATGGATTCCTCCGGTTACCGGAATAGTTGCCGGAGGAACAAGAGACCGGCCAAGATTTGTCTGTCTTCCTTCCAACGAGAGTGCAGCCACAAGAACCACGATGGTAGCCAGTAAAACAACTAGGCAGTCAGAGATGAGCAGCGGGAAAAGGTGCATCATGCAGCATGATTCATGCTGCTTCTTTATCATCGTTGAAGTAGAGAGAGCCATTTGTGAGTCTAGTGAGAGCGCGAGGTGGGTGATATATTCTTGGGGATGGGGAACCTTTTTTTTTTTGTTGTTGGTAATGCATTAGCATCTCAAGCCCCAAGCCCCACTTTGCTGCCAATTGGGTTAACTGAGTTAACAACAAGAAAAAGTGAATACATCATATATATATATATATTAGGAATAACTCATGTCTACGACACTTTTCAATAAAATTTAAATTTACATGCATTTAGCCCATTTGAATAAATTTTGAATTCTCTCTATATATTTTTTTACTTTCCACCTATTGCTGATAAAACTAATGAACATCAAAACAAAACGTAAGTTTTGACTTTTAGAATTCATAATATTTTTCATTCATGAAAGTTGAAATATAAATTTGAACTCCACACCCAAACAATGTTAGTGTGGCTATAAAAGGAAATTATGGCATCCCTGTCTAAGAATTCATCTTTTCCTATTAATAAATGAAGTTGCTGGTATGTACTATCAGATTCATCTTTATTTGCTAATATGCAATTTAATTATCTGAATTGAATGAGTATATCATATCTCAAGGTTTGCTAGTTTTGTTAAAAGTTTACACACAATAGTAAAGGAAGCACTATGAAAATGGTCATTGCCAACATAAAAAGTACTTTTGCAAATGGGAAAAAAAAAAATGCTTGTTAGCATGTAAGGGGAAAAAAAAAAAAAAAGAAAGAAGAATCTTAACCTTAGATAAATTCATATCATATTGTGTCCAAAATGCATTTTCACTTACACCTAAATACATACCGAAGGAAAAATTATTCGAATGCAAGAAAATACAAAACTCAGAAAACAAATAAATATAAAAAGAAAAATAACATATAAAAAAAGCAAAGTGTAAAGAAGAAGAGGACAATGAGCGACGTTAGTCCAAGTACACCTGTAGCAACAATTACTAAAAGAAAGCAAAATTTAGTAATAAGGCGGCCCAGTGCAGGTGTGGAAAAAAGCAAAAGTAATAAGGTTTCCTCACCATGGCCACATTTGCTACAAACAGATCTTATTACCAAATGTCAACACAATTGGAGATGAAGAGAATTACCAAATTCATAACTTCTACTAATCTTTTTACTTCTTTTCTTTTATTTCCTCCCCTAAAATTGTAATTCATTACCAATTAATTTAATTGAAGAATAAGAGTTTGAAAATTTTAAAAATGACACTTGGAGAACGAAAAGAATATTGTGCTACTTTTGGTAAATCATTTGTTGAGGTCATGTGTGCTCAGTCAAGTGAATCATTTGTAGGAATGAAATTAATTGTATGGTACCAACCCACTATAACCCATTTATATGTTACGTTTAGATGTTCAATTTATAAAGGAAATAATAAGTAAAGAAACTAATATGAAATAACTTAAAAATTTTCTTTTATTTGGTTGGGTTAAGAAATGAGAAAAAAAATAAATAGCTATTTTGTTAAAAAAATTATTTTAACAAACTTAATATACACATCAAATTTTATTTCTTTTTCATTTTTTTAATTCAAGCATAACATAGCTATTAGCTAGTGTGACTATCACTTTAATTCAAAAGTAACCGAACACGATACAAATAGAATTATGTATAACAAAAAAAATCATTGCCATCCATCTCCCTTAAAAATATCAAAACTATAGCCAGATTATAAAAAGGAAAATACTTTTCTCTTTCATTTTTTTTTTTTCTTCTCTTTCTCTCCTCCAAATTCCAAACAGGCCGTCATCAACCACAAAATCCAATCAGTCCCCGATCAAAGCTCGGTGCTCAAAGCTTTGACCCTTAAGTAGATACTGTTGCTAAGCTGTCAAAGACTCAAAACATCATGCTTTTGTAAAAGCTTCAATTTACCCCAATGTAGAGGGCCTAGAGGCCTTACAGCTACACATTAAATAAGCAAGATAGATTGTAATAGAAGATGCATGCACGGTCTATATATAGCACCTCCCATATGGACTTAGTACGGTTATTTGAAATCTGATACAACAAAAGTACACTTTATCTCTCTAAGAGTTAGTAGCAAAGCTAGAAAAACATATCATGCCTCACCACCAGCTTCGGAGAAACCCAGCAAACTTAGTACACCCAACTCCTCTTCTTCTTTACCACCTTCAATGGTCACCACTACACCAAACAATTAACTCTTTCTCTCTTGTCCTCCTCTCACCTCACAAAACCCAATGAAACCTGTACAAATTCCAACATCATTCAAATCAAATCAATCAAAGACACAAATAAATACTAAAAGCATTTCATCTTCATCTAATTTATTTCCTTTTTGTTTTCATGAAAAATACAGGTAATGCAAATTTAATTTATTCAAACACTTTACAACGTATTTTGAAATAAAAAATAAAATGACAGAGAAGCAAAATCATTCATAATCTCAAACATGATTTCCTTATAAAGTATGTGGAAAATTTTCTAGAGATTCTCATCAATTTCAAACAAATGGCAAGAGGAAAAGATCCCCCCTCACTTACCAGTTGCCAAACTTGGTTGGCAAAATGTTGTCATGAACAATTTTTCAGAAGATTGGAAAGATCTGGAAAAGGAGTTATGGTAATGCAGAGAAAGAGAAAAAAAGGAATACAAAGCTTTTGAGCAAAATAATAGTCATTCATTTGAATGCATATTTATCGCAAAACCAAAATACTTTGTCCGCTCTCACCTACCTCTATCTTTAGGGCTCGTTTGGAAACAATTTATTTTGTGTGTTTTATTAGTTTTTTGCTTAAAATAAGCACTTGGCGTTTGGTAACAAGTTTTTTTAACTTATATTAAGTTAGCTTTTTTTCTTTTTTTAGGCTAATAAGCAAAAAAGCAAAAAGCAAAAATTTTGAAGCTTTTTTGGCTTATTCTACTGTAATGAAAATTTTGTAAGTTTTAAATAATTAATACATTACCATAATTAATGTTAAAATTTTGTTTAGCTTTACAGAACAGCACGAATATGGAATCTAATTTATTTATAGCATTTTTGTCTAAAAAAGTCAAAAAAAAAACTTTAAGCTAGTATCAAACACCTCAACCAAATTTTTTTAAGTCAATTTATTTTTTATACTTTTTTTAAACAACTTATTTAATTAAAAAAACTATTCCCAAACATGCCCTTAGTAACTTCCCTTCCCACTCCCTCTTTCGATCACATTGGGTCCCCACATTGAATGCCAGAGCAAAAGAGAGGGAAAGGAAAATAGGGAGGGAGAAGAGTTACCAGTGGTGAAAATAATACCCACTATACCTGTGGGGCGTGGCATTTAGTGGCAACCAGCTACCACTCCTACTACACCAGCCTAGCACCTCTTTCGGTTACATAGCCACCATGACACCCTCTCACGGCGAAATCCAACACCACCGTCAGATCTATTCCAGATCACCATGGTAGCCATCATCGCTTCTTCGGCAACCGATACACCACCGGCACCCATCTTGGCAGCAACTCCTTTCTCCACCGCCAGCATGGAGAGAGTTTTAGAGTGAGAAAATGCATGACTGGTTGTTTCAGAGATGAAGTGTGGGAGTCGATTAGAGAGGAGAATAAGAGAGGCGGGTTCTCTGTAGGAGTACGATAGTGGCGGTGAGTCTCCAAGGGAGTGATGGTGGTTTGCGAGGTCATTTTTGAAAGAGATAGTAGGTTTCTAGAGGGGAATTAGAGAGAGAGAGGGCTGTGTCTTCTGCTATGGGGTTTGTAGTTAAGAAAGAGGAGTTTAGAAGTAAAAGGGCTGTTGTACAGAGAAGAGAGAGAAACTCTGGTTTGCAACAGGGCTATCAAATGTACATGACCGTTGAGAGTGAGAGAGAGAGAGAGAGAGAGAGCAGGTTTCTTCTTCCTCTTCCCAATACCATGGCAGTACCCACCTCTAATATACACACAACATGTACAGCCACCGATAAAACCCATCTTTGCAACTCCCACCATAGACAGTAGTGATGGTGGGTCTATGGTGTGGTCATCGTGATTGGACGTGAGGAAAGAGGAGAGGGTGTCGGATGCAGTGGTCGGAGTAATAGGAGAAGAGAGGAACAGACAAAAGGGAGAAAGAAAGGAGGGGCGGGTTTACGGGCGATCAGATGTGCCAATAAAAGAGAGAGAGAGAGGGAGGGAGGGGTTTGAAAATGAAGAGCCAGTCTTTTCATATTTTATGCTTTCACCCATCAACAGCATTTAATTTAATGCCTTAAACCAACCAAGTGAGAAATGCAAATTACTTCTACCCCCGCCCCAACAACCCTGTCCCCGTAACAATTACTTATATACTCTTTTCTCTCTTTTAAAATTATAACCTATCAAACCACTCAATTTGTTTTTTTTTTTTTTTTCAGTTTTGTTTAATTTTTTTTATTTTAATTTTTTTTTTATTTTTTTTTTTTTTAATTAGTTTTATTTATTATTTTTTTTCATCATTTTTTTTTTTTTTTTTTTTTTTTTTATTTAATTTTTATTACATGTCAGAACTTTTCTCTTCTTTCAAATTACCTCTCCTTCAACCCAACACCCATCTGTTTTTTATTTTTTATTTTTGGTTTTGTTTAATTTTTAACAAATATCAGAACTTTCTCCTCTTTTTAAATTACCCCCAACCTGATACTCCTCCCTTTAAATTCTCATCTCACACTTCATTTTAACAAAAATGTTTGTTCGCAAGCTATTAGTGTGTTTACTTATTAATTGCAAGTATTTTTGTTATTTTTATATATATACTTTTTATTTGGATCTATATTTTTATGTTTTTTTAAAATTTTTACAAATAATGACTAACATAATGATAAAAATAAGCTCTCCTAACAAACATATAATAAAAAAAAAATTATCCAAAAAGAAAAATAAAATTGAAAAAAAAAAATAAATAAAATAATAAAAAAAGAAATAAATAAAACTGATTAAAAAAATAAAACTAATAAAAAAAAAAAAAACACAAAACTCTAAAAAAAAAAAAACCCGGGGGGGGGGGGGGGGGGGGGCGATTAGGGGGATTAGGAAAAAAAGCAGTGAGAGTATAATGGTAATTATTGAGAGGATTTTGGGGTGGAGCCGGAAAAGTGTGTGTCAGGAGAAAAAGCAACTCTCGTGAGAAATATAGAGTTTCAACTCCGAAGAAACATTAAAATGAGAACCACAAAGTGTTTGGCCGGGATCAAAAAGTGTGAAGAAAAGCTGAAAATTCATCCCAGCTGTAGAATTATTTCAAAATCAACCGTGAGCTGTGAGTATAAATGTGAGGGAGTTATTTTTAAAAAAAGGTTAGGTTTTATTAGATAGATAGACAAATACATATACACAAAGTTTATAAGAAGAATATATATATATATATATTTATATATTCGGAGAGAGATTTTTTTTTCTTTAAATCTTCTGTTGTCCCATCGTGTCATAAAACCTTTAAAGAAAAGTTACTGCACGTTACAGAAGCCATGAATTTTCTGCTTGAGATAGCACTTGGTTTTTTGAAAAACTTGAGTGCAACATTGTGTTTCTTTCATACTACGTTTTGGTTAGTATGAAATTAGGATGAAATAAATAATATTATTTCATAGGCCCTGCTCATGAAAAACTTGAGTGCAACATTGTTCCATACGACCCATAGGCCCTGCTCATTGATCTTGTGTGAAGTTCAAGAACGAAAGGGAAAGTGATAACTTCTCTTCTTTTTCTTCCCACTTCTATTCTATGGGTACAGGTGATGCTGGAGAGATATTTCACCCTATCAGGCGAGGGAATTGAACTTGTTCTCGCCAAACAGTTGGAACTCCAGGAAAAGCTTCGAATTGGCCTACCTGGAGATATGGCCTTTCGTCCAGAAGAAGAATTTAATGGTTGATCATTCATTTTCAATGCTAGCAGTTAGATTCACGGGCAACAATTTGCGGCACCATTGGCTGACATGGCAGTTACCAGGGTTAGACTGATGAATTGAGTTAGAATCATATTTCCTAAAGATGGCTTGAGAGTGTTCTTTATGGTTTTTATGATTTTATCTTTACATTCATTTTTTTGGTTAATACATTGTTTAGGGCAATTGGTGCTTTCACATATTTATATCATCAAAATGGCATAAACTCCTTCGAAGCTCAAAATAAGTGCACAAAATTGAGGTCCTTTCATGAACAATGCTCGGTGAAATTTTATAACTGAATTCCATTTGCAGCAAAAAAAAAAAAAAGTGCCTGAATCTCCTAACTTGGACCTGATCCTATATTTATGGGCAACCTGCGAAAATATTATCATGTACGACCTTTTGGATCCGATAACCAATCATTGTCATCATCCAGGCAAAAGCATTACAGTTCTTGCTAAATTTGTTGGGTGTCCTTTGATAGAATTGAACTTACAGACTCCGAAGGTAGCAAGTTGTCATTAGACCCATACAATCTTATTCGATGATTAATCATATACAATTTCATAAAAAATTTTACAACAGACCGATTGGTCACAATAGAACGCGGGCGAAACCAAAATAACGAAAATCACACATCAAATAAGGGAGGGGGAAAGGAGGCAAATGGTCACTCCCCAGGTCAGATGCACTGCTATTTCCCGCAGAGTATGCAAGACAGTGCTCCTAGACTTTACACAAGTGAGATGATGCCCCATGGATTCTTCAGCTTGACCTGTCAATAGGGCGATCAGATGATAGGCTCAGCAAATCAAAGCATTTTCTTTTTGGAGAACGGAACTGCCAACCTCTGAGATTTCTTCAGCAGCAACCATGCCCCCTACTTTACAAGTAACAGGAATACAATTTTGTACAATGTACAAGGGCTTTAGCTCTGTTTGAAACCTGAGGAAAGGTAGGGACTTTGGTTTCTAATTTAGGAGGAAAGAAAACAAAAGTCCAAAGAAAAACAGGGGTGCTTCAAATCGTTCATTCGATACTGGTTTCTATCGTACAGGAAGAACAAAAAGCACGCATTTATGAGAACACCAGTAATACGCCATTGACACGACGGTTGGACATAGTTAACTCAATTCGCCTTCGCAATTCAAGACATAAACCGGGGTACACAAAGCTGGCTCCGCTCGATCTACAATCCACTATTTGTTTTAAGGTACTTTCTCTTTCTTCTGCAAGCTCATTTTAGATATGCCCTAAACTAGTGTATGTAGATTTATGATTCTTGTAGATCACATGTTCGATGGAAGATTTTAAAATGGATGTTGAGAACATAGAAGGACAATTCAAGTTCTTTTTACTTTGTCTCTCCTGACCAATTGGTTCCGATTTAATAGTGTTGAAATGTGTTAGGATGAATAGAGCCATAGAGCAGCCCACCAGGCTGTAAAAGTAATACACATAGGACTGAAGCCACCAGTTCCATGAAAAAGTTTCAGCAACGTAGAATGAAAAGGCTCAGTGAAAATGAAGCTCAAACAGTTCAGTGTTACACCTATGTAGTACATCCCATGTAATACAAAGTTATGGTGTGAAAATGTCAAGTGACTGGAAAACTAGTATTGGCAGCAGAATGAAATATGATGTTTTCCTCTTATTTCCTTCTCTATCATTGGTTATTCTATTTAGTTAATTAATTTTACATGGTGTCCATAGATTTTTTTTAATGTTTTTAATGATTTCTAATTATGTATAATCCTAATACAGAATTTCCATTCCAAGATGATTTCAGAATGGCTTTCCTGGAAGTATAACCCACTACACTAGAAGGACTATATCATTAAATTTTGCATAACCTTGGAGTTTTTTTTAAGTGAAACCTATCTTACTGATATCTAGACTTGAGGTCTTTTTTCTTTAACTTGACAAAGCATTATATGATCTGATTCAAAGTCTCTGACAAAGAGTACATGCTTCCTAAGCATGGGATATTTTTAGTGTTGTAATTGCTTCAGCGTGATCTACAGTGGGCTGAGTACACCCATATTTTTATGCCTTGTAAACTATGGTTGGCAAACGGGATTCCTGTAGCCTAAATTCAACTTTAGTGCTTCCATCCAAATAACTTCTAATCCTTGTTTTTGTCCATTGTCCTTCATAAAATCATTCCGTCACTACCACATCTATGGCATCTTTGTTGGAGAAATTGCTTCCCAAGCAACCTACTTTTCTAGTTCATTTTGTAATAAAATGAATAAGTATTATAATTTTTGTTTGTATGTCACTACAAGATTTCATTTAGAATTCAAGATAGTAATAAAGATGATCTTTAGGAACTGATGTGGCTTAATCTATGACCATCCTCACTATTGATTACTTCTGAAAATATTCATAGTGTAGTTTCTTGGATAAAAATGATTTTTATGCTTCTCGGACTAATGGTGGAATTTTTTTTGAAAAAGTAATCAAAAAAAAAAAAAAGCAAATTGAAGATACCTTACTGGAGAAATCAGTAACTTGGTTGGCCTGACAATCTTGTCTCTGAAGGAGTATTCCTTCTTGAAATTATCCTACATTCAGTAGGAAGCTTGCCAAAATTGTATTACCTTTACTTGCACAGAAATAAATGTTTAGAAGAGATACCGGACACGGAAAATGAGTTGTATGAGATGAGCTTGAATCCTTCCTAACTATGAAACTATCAGTATCTTTCGGTTGTAGACCCATTATTTAGTTTTAAAGGGAAAATAACGTAATTTAAAACTAAACAACAAACTCAATACGTTCCAACAATCTTAGCAGTGTTAGCTTCCCCATCAATTGAAAGATCCTTGCCATTCAAAAGTCAGATCTTTGGATTGATCTCACTGTCCAGTAACACGTTGCTAGCTTTTATGTCCCTTCTGAGCGATTCTATGCCAGAATCCTCATGAAGATATGTCATTCTCTTGCAGTTCAGTCACTAGATGTCAGCTTCAATCGAGTTGCATGTGTTTCCTTGTTTCCTAGTTTCCTAGGATCAATCTAACCATACAAAGTAGAAGCAAACTTTATAGATAGCAACTATGACCTTCATATCGAGTTCAATAAACCCCTGCATCATTTATTTTTTGTATGGAACAATATTGCAGTGTTTCAAGTTGAGAACTGGGAAAGACAATAATACGAACTAGAGGGGAAGAAATTGAGCCTGCTGTTTGACATGTATTCTTAGATAAATAGTTTTCCCTATCCAATAATGCCAGAGCCCAAATGCCTGACATGATTTTTGCATAAAGCTTCATTTGTATAGCTTCTGAATCTTTCTTTGAATAGCTTAAGTTGATCATTTCCTGAAGAGCATACTAAAGATGATTCAAGGAATTGTTATCTCGAGTAACCAGCTAATTGGGGAGATTTGATCTCAAAAGGAGATTGTCGAAGCCTTCTGTATCTTAACTTTTCCCTTGGTCTCCAAAGTTCACATGCTTGTGAAATTTGTGATCGCAAACTACAACCTCAATTGTATAGAGTCATGTTCTGCTGGATGGAATTGTTCAAAAGGCATTTGCTAATTCATTCTCAAAACCAACACCATGCCAAGGATTGCATCTGAAAGTACACGATGCCCATCTCATGGCCAACTATTTGCATCCATGTGCCTACAGAGTGCCATTTGACATGTGCATGTGCAACATAGTTTTAGCAAGTCCCAGTACTTGGATCAGATGTAATCATGGGGTCCCTATGAGGAACTATTATGTTTGTTTGGTCAAAGAAGATGTGCAATTTATTTTTCTTTAAGCTCATATCACCCCAGGAAGTGTGATGTTTCTGAAATGGAAACTTTCAATTTTTTTCACCTGAAAAAAATTTGCATATAAGTGAACAAGAGATCATGATATCAATTTTCCTTTTAATTCAAATGAATGTGATTCTCCTGTATACTACTGGCACTCATGTGCTAGAGACTAGCCTAATTTCTAAAGTAGAAGCCATTCCCTTTTTAAAGATGACTAGACAGCATGTTCTAATTCTGGGAACACAATGAAGCGTGTAGCATGGAGCATGTTGAGTTTATTCTGCCCATAAACTTGTAAAGAGCTCCAAATTGATGACTTAATTTTCCTTAGAACTGGTTTTTATCTATATAGATTTTTGGTAGAGCTCCACGGATTGCATTTGAAAGTTTTTCTGCTAAACGTATGAAATGTATCCTATGGATACCCATTGTCACGTGTTTACCACTTGGACATGTATTTTACATATCAGCATAGCTGCCTCCATGGGGAACATTTCATAGGTCCACATGCGTGACCTATCTTGGTAACATAGGTTTAGTCTCACCGAATGGGATGTGTTGGCTATAAAAACTAGTTAGGTCCAACAACAAGTAGTGTGTGCTCGGGTCTGGCTCATCATGCGAGATTGTACAACCACACAACTTTACCTAGGCTGAGAGGCAGGGCTAGGCATGCCGAACGGCTTTAGTAGACACCGCATGGACTTTGGCGGTCTCGTAGCTTGGGACAATGGTGTTGCTGTGACGTTAAACTCTGCACAGGTTGTAGTTGCCTTCAGGCAAGTCCAACTAACAGAGAGAGAGACTTCTTCATTGATTCTAGAAGCCTAGTATCCTTTGCCTATAGTGAAAGGTCTTTGGAGGATAACCTTATCACTTATCTCTAATAAGCTCTATTTTGTTTGAGCTCTATCCTAATTTCTTCGGAGATATCAATTGCATCTCTATATAAAAGATGCTTGTCGTCTTATCTAAGACTTCTGCTCTCTCTCTCTCTCTCTCTCTGATGTGCTATTTTATTCCTTACCCAGTACTCTCTGGAACTCCTCTCTAGTGCCATTTGACATGCTTTGTGGCTCCTCAGTGACTGATCACAACTCTATTGACCCTTCTACGTATTTATTTTCTTTACACCTTTTAAGTATATGAAAACTATACAATTATTCTGCTTGTATTTAGTATATTTGTAATGAAATACATTCTACATGTCTACAATATAGTTCTGTTTTCTTTAATTTTTATCTTGCTTGTTACATTTAAGTCGAGCATAGTTGTTGGATTTCATAGGTAGATGCTCTGTTCTGTATCACTTGAGAACATTCTCCATCCCTCATTTGTTTTTCCTTTATTTTTCCTTTGGGGTTGTTGCATAGTGCTTACTGCTAAGTATCTCATAGTAATGCTTTTAGTAGATATGTGGATTCAGATGTTACTCTTTCACTTAAGCTGACAAAAGTCATATTAGCAAATCACTTTCGATTATATGAATCTAATAAATTGGAATTTTTTTTGTTTCTTTGGCATTCATCCAAAGGATTAGCTCATTCGTGCAAGATAAATACATGAGAACTTGTCCTTCAATAGGGCAAGGTATAAGAGGCTTCTTATCAATGGCTATTATTCTTGGTTTCATCCTCTTCACACCTTATTACCAGGCTACTTCTCATCTTTGATTTCAGCAATAATTGATGGCACGACACGTTTATGTAGTAAACAGTGATTGAGTTCTAAGGACATTTAGGTCTGGTAACAGTATTCATGGCTCTAGCGTGTTTCCTCTGAAGATTCTTTAGTGCTGATTTCCACCACATTGTATCCTCAGATGCATTCTCCGACAGCGATAAGGCACAAAGTGACTTAGATTGGTTCTGGTCTTACATGGATATGGTACAGATTTATGGATGTGGTTCTTCTTTTGCTTCTTCTTCTCCTTCTCCTTTTGACACACTAAATTATTCCATAATTCTTTTTTCAAATATTATGTTATTGAACTACTGTATCTGGAAATACATCACGAGCGGCATGTGTGAAACTCATGCATTTAAACGAGTCTATATAAATGCACACAGGCATTGTATTGTTAACACAGTCTAATCTGCTCAATAGAATCTATCTATTTCATACATGAGGTCAGGGTTTATTTTGAGTGAAATTTAAGCATGTGAAGGTATGTTTTTAAACTCAAGCACATACTCTTTAGTGAGGAGATTCGCACCACAAAGTTTTATATGCATGCTCTTTAATTTGATGGTCCAAACTGATTACGTCAAACTGATTTGGTTTCTATTTAATTATAATCCAAACCTATCAATACACTTCTGGTTGTGTAGAATTTGACATAGAAACTGATCTTCAATAAAAGTGTTTGTGTGAAAATACAACACTTGTTTCTATGTCCAATGATTATGTAACTGATGTTCCTATATGATATCAACTTAAATAATATATTTAATCTTTCATTTGAGGGACTTGTGATTTGGGAACAAGTTGAAGTTTGATACTATTGCATTTATGATCATCTTCTTGTAGTGACTACAATTATTGAATGATATATTGCACGTGTTCGGTCTGTTTATTTGTTAAGTAGATTTTGATTTTTTGCCATGTATTTGATCTATTATCACTTGCCAAAATCAAATAAAAATTATTTGATCTATTATCCCTGATTTATATTATACCTGTTCTGTATCTTCAGGCACATTATTTGTAAGTACCCAAATGCTCAAACAAAATTTTATTGATACAAAACACTCGTACACAACATTGGTTTACACAAATGTACACTAAAGTGACCCACACTCAGCTGTCACTTGATTGGACTTGACAGGTCCATACACTAGTTCACAGCTCACTACACTCTTGGGAGATGTAATAGAGCCAGCGGAGCGTTGTTGGTAAAGACTTGAAAATTTTGTTAGAGCCCAGTGTCAAGACTTGACGGAATTGTTTTTCGAGGTGTTGCGGAATGGCAAGATCTGTAGGATTGGCAACAGCGACACTGTACCGTCATATGTAGAAAATGCTAGAAGAACATTTATGAAGTTATATTTACAAAAGTACTATGGGAGCAGCGACACTGCATCACCTCCTACAATAAAATGTTGAAATACTTTATAAAAGGATGTGGTTGTATTTTACGTCTATTATTGAGAAAGAGATATTGAAGCACCTGAGACTTGTCACCCTGCCGAAGGTGATTGTCAAAGAAACTGGTTGCAGTTCAAGAAGAGAGTCAATGCTGAAGGAGAGTGTTAGGAGTCTGATGCAGGACAAGATTGTAATGCAACTAAGGACAATGGAACACTAAGAACAGATGTTGTTTTGGGGCTGTAAACAGTGACGTGAATAGTAAAAGAAATAAGAAGTAGGAGCATTTAGAAGAAGGATAGGATAGGTCTAGGAATCACACCTAGAAGCTCTTTAGCATCACACCAAAGAAATTATTGCATCACACAATCTTATAGCTTGATAGCTACTCAAATTTTAATCTCATTCATAATCTGCATTTTCACAAGGCTTGCAAGCATACTTATATTAACCCAACTTGACTCTTGAACTTCCCAAAAAAACATTGAAAATGATTCTTGACTGCATTAAGGATTTGGAAAACATGCCAGACTTCATTTAATGACTCAAGACTAGACCAAATATAAACTTAAATGACTCTTTGACTAGACACTTGACTGGATATAATAGTGGCACGGGACATAAGACATCGGATTAATCATTGGCCTGAGTAAAAACCACGAACGTAGCTTTTCACGTGCTCAACATTCTCACATAGAGTGGCAACTTGTAGTTCTCTATGGACATTACACTTGCACAATAAAACTTCATATTTGCTATTGTTGACAATACTCTTGACATACCCGTTACACTTGTATGTGAGGCACTCATAGCCTATATTGTTGAAATTAATAGTAGTCGATATACAGATGTTGAGCACTGTACATAAAAGCCCAAGGTTCCCTTCTATGCCTTCTAAAACTATTAGCACAAGTTAGAGTCAGAGTTTTAGTTTATTGGCAATTGTTGGGTGTGCCACTTGTATCGGGCTAGTTCCATGAGTATGAACCACACTATTATGATAAATGTTGGATGTGAGCGTTGTTTTGCAATATATACATATTGGTTACGTAGTGACTAACAAGTGTAGAGAAAAAGTGAAAAGAGTGAGAGATGTTGTTTAGGAAAAATTATTCAATACTCTTAAAGCATTATATCATACTTGCTCCATCACTCACATAGTGGTGGAGTTCTCTCTGTTAGGTGGGGTCAAATAACTCACCTACAGGTAGGAGACCCACTCTTCTGTGAGTGGAGGAGCAAGAACAAGTAGATCTCTAGTAGCAGTGAATAACTTCTCAACATATATTGACTTGAAGTTCAAGATAAAGGATTTGTTCTTTTTCATCTACAAAGATGGTTGTTGCTTCAACAAAGTTAGGATTTCTCTCTTGGAGAGTGGGTTAGGTTCTACTAGCTTTGTAAGTTAAAAGCTTCTTAATTTATTTCTTGTAGAGGTGTTCTTGTGTTCTTAGTGTAATATCTTGTTATAGTAGAACTCTTGTACTCTCATTTCATTGATTAATGAATTCCGTTGGCGCTTTATTGTTTTTCCCTTTCTTGAAGGGTTTTTCACGTAAATCTTAGTGCATATTCTTACTCTCTTGATCAATTTATTTTGATACTTTCCGTTTAGTAGTTGTTTACTATTGTTCATTGTACTTGTAAATATTGCTTATAGCTTGCTTAGGTAGAAAAGAGAGCACTTCCCAACAACAATATATTCTCAATAATCGTTAAAATACCGGTTGGGGGTTGGGGACCAGAAGAAATGAGAGGGATAAACACTCGTGGCTTAAGTTGTTTATATTACAAGTGGATGGATACTATAACTGTATCTGATTTGTAGTGCTAAAAGCCAATTCCAGAATATTGAAAATTTCTCATTAGTTTCATCACTATCAGAGATGTCCCTAGCTCTAAAAGAGAGCTCTTCTTTCAGCATACTAACTAGAATATGACCAAGAAGAAAAAAAAAAAAAAAAAATGGGGAAGTAATAATTTCCTTATACAGCATCTACTCTCTAGGAATTCACTCCAAAAACACAGAGTGATTGCCCATTACGTGTTAAATATAAGTTGGTTTTATCTTAGTTTCTCTGATCATTAGGGGATTGGTATGGGTGAGTTGAGTTGAAAGGAGTGAATGAGATCAGAATCTGGCAAGTTGAGAGGTGGCAGAGAGAAGTGACTATAAGTAGAGCTTCCTCTTCTAATCTCTTGCATGGTCAATAAGGCTGCAACTGTATTCCTAAAAATTCCTTCTACCGACACTTTAATTGCCTCTCTTTCTCGTCCGATTCCATCTTCTTCTTCTGCTGCTTCTTTGGTCTTTGCTGGGAATACTGCATCTATGGTGCTTTCACATTCTTTGACAAGCTTCGATATGAGGTCAGTTGTGAAGAAAGGCTGCTGCAACACCTTTTCAATGAAGGGCGGACGCAGCAACCCACCAGTTCTCTTGTCATATTTCTTCAAGATCTTAGCCAACCCTACAATGCTCAAAATCCATAACTTTCTAGAAAAAAGTGGTTGCACAAAAAATAGTTTTTGAAATTGTATTTTGCCTTAGTTTTTGGTTCAGCCAGTATATTATAATGTTTTCCCTCTTTAGTTACAGCTCTATTTTCATTTTTGTTTTCGATTTTCGAGATGAAAAAATGGGACCTTTTTGTTTTTCATATTCTCCAAAACAAAGAAAATGAGATCATTGAAAATATGTTGTTTTCATTTTAGTATGAAAACAGTTTAAACTAAAGTGTTATTTGTAAAATTTTTCAAAAACAAGCTTAGATTTACCAAGCACCGTCTCGAGAAATACAATTTTCAGAATCATTTTACCAAATATAGTTTCAGTGCAAAAAGATGAAAACATAAAACAAGAATTGAAACAGACACCAAAATGGGGAAGGTCATGTCGCCGAGTACCTGTGTAATTGACATTGCTGTAGTTCACTAAGAGCACCATTTCGCCATGGAAATTGACAATCTCTTTTCTAATTTTTCCCATCTCCTCTTTGTAACCCATCTCCGATGGCTGACTTCCATTTGGTCCCCAAGTATCAATGACTCTTTGGACCCTCTGTTGCAGCTCCTGCATCAAATCAACTCATCAATGTCATATTTTTTTCACCCTCCTACATTTTTTGGTATAATTTAGTGAGATATTAAACAAAGCGGGCAAAAAATGATATTGGTTGTCTGTTTTGCTTGTCTAATTGCTGGCTTCCTCCGTAATTTTTCATTCATCTAAGTACTTTCACTAACCAAGCTAAAAACAGCACTAAGATGTTAATTTATCCTTGATTTGGAATTAATATTCTCACGTGGACACAAAGCGACACACACGTAAATCTTATGCATATTGGGGCTAAAATTGGGTTTCCACTCAATCACTTATAGTCATACGAGAGAATGTACATATGCAATGCGTGTACAATTTCTTATTATGACTAGAGATGGTGGTCGTCGTAGTTTATTGAATCACGGTGAAAATAATTTTATCAATAGAATTGGGTGATGCAAAGTTCAAAATTTATAAATAACTAGTTATCAAAGTAACTGCCTGGAGTAGTTGAGTTATTTTTTGTCTTACTTAAATTGAAGCAATAAAAAATAGATTTAATAGAACAATTTGAAAAAAAAGAAAAGTCACACGTTACCCAACTTCAGAGGCACTAATTGGGGTTTTTCCTTTATATATTAGAATAAATGATGTACAAATATAAAGCTAGTGTAGACATATAATAGTTTTGTTAATTTTGCCAAACATGACTTCCAAAAATTGTAGCTTCTTCTTCATGCTCTTGATAGCTATGGTGACAGGTATCCAAATCCTCTTTATGGCCTGATTCTCTTTTCATAAGCAATTTTAGATTTCCTGTGAGTGTCATATTCATGATTGCTCTTTACGTTATATTTTCTCAAAATTCATGTTGAATGTTGTCATGATCCATAACTTTATAATTCGTGTATTCTGAATTATTCGTTATGTTAAATAATTATCAAATCCCTTCTTTTTTTTTCATTTATGTGAAAATACGATAACAACTTCAATGTGATTTTACATTTCCTGTATAAAAAAAAAAAAGAGTTACATCTACACACTAGTTTCCTCTTAAAATTCTTGTTACAGATTGTAGTGATCCATAACTTCATATCTCTTTCGGATCATGGTGTGGAATAATTCCTGCATTATGAATTTTTTTTTTCTTGCTTCAAATAACTCTCAAATCCCAAGTTTATTGGTTCATACATAAATTCAATAGCAATCTTATGTGATTTAACATGTTTTTCAAAAATAAAATAAAATTACATACACAAATTAGTTTTCTCACCACCAATAAGACCCTGATGGTGGGACCCACATTCTCACTACCTAAAAAAGTGCTCAAGTTTGAACTAAAATTTTGATATTCCTAAATTTTCAACCGAGTTGGGGTCAACTCAGTTGACCCAACCAACTACTTTGGTCTGATAAGTAATGTTGGACTTTGACCGAGTTCAGACTAAACCAGTATTATTTACAACAAAAACTAAATAGAAACAAGAATGATTATCAAAACTTACCTTATGCCCGATTATGAAATCCTCTTCTTGTTCCATAAAAAACGTGTTAAACTTATCGATCTCATTGTTCAGAAAGAACACAAATTCCGCCTCGGCCTTGCCATACTCGAGAGATCCAATCATCATCGGCGGAGACGAGGAAATTAACCTAACAAGCTGCTTTAAATCCTTGTAGGACAAGAACTTTTCGCGCCAACCCGGCAAGGTCTCTTGAATTTGTTGCTTCAATCTCTTCCCAAACTTCATAGGAACCTGTTTTCGAGTTTAATATCTCTAACCCGAAATCAGAAGTGAAAATGCTAAAAGAGGGCATAAGATCAAGATTTGGAATCGGAGGGAGTGTGCAATGAAGGCAGTGGAAATGAGGGATGGTTTTATTAACAAAAGATAGAATATTTAGAGGGCATATGCTTGACGTGATGGAGGGGCGGTTTGGAAAAGTATAAAAGAGCCGTTGTTGTAAGAGAATTCGCGGCATATTCGGTTACTATAAGTCGTACTACAGACTAAGCAAAGCAAAATGACCTTTTGGAACTAATTAATGTTGAAATTGGGTGGTAGGAGGGGTAAATTGACATGCGGGTTAAATTATGGATAGAAGATAAATAAATATTCAGTGCTACAATAATATCAATTATTGTTATTTAGATTTAAACTTTATTATATGAATTTATTAGACTGTAAAACGAATAAAATTAATAGAGCTTGACTCATGTTCGGCTCGAAAAATAAATAAGTTAAAATTTAAACATATTTTTAAGCTAGTTTTCAAACTCAAATTAAACAACTCATTATAAAATTAAATGTTCATTTAAGATTGACTCATTATGTAAATAAGTCAAGTTTAAATACATTGTGAAACAAATATTCTACAATAACATCATTTATTGTCATTTAGATTTAATCTTTGCAGTAGAAATTTAATAGGAATGTAAAACGAACAAAATTACTATAATTTAACTCATGTTCAGCTAGTTAAATGCTTATTCAAGATCGATTCGTTATGCAAAAATAATATAATGTGAAGGTCACATAGAATAATTTCTCTAAGTTTTATCCCAAATAGGAAATTCTACTACTACTTGTAGAGTGTTGCACAAACAAAAACTTTATCCCAAAATATTGATACAAGTGTCATTTATAAAATTGTGAAATAAAAAATTCTACATAAACAATCCATATCGTTTTATATAAAAAAGTTATTTATTTATATATAACACGTATCCTTACTCAATTAAAGAATGAGTAATCTTAGAGCCACAGTACATTTCACAAGTAAAAATCACTAATAAAAACTGAATAGTGAAATCTACATTAATAAATAGAATAAATAGATGTGAGATCTATTAATGCAGCTAGAAAATGCGGTGGCCAATGGTGACATCATTTTTTGTAAAAGAATATTTGTGAGAAAAATAATTCCTGTAGTTGTTAAATTACACCTTGCAACATGATTTGGAAAGCCCACTGACTTTCGCATGTAGCCCAACGTCGCGCAACCCGGTCCAGCCCAACTTTAATATGCTTTTTTTGCATGCAAAGTCATTAGCCTATTTTAACCTAAAAGTGACATGTTCTTGGAGCTTTAATGATTAAAGAAAATGGCTATTCTTCTAGAAAAATTTGTTTGTTGTGAATACCCGTTTGAAAAATTCTGTACGAATATAAGTGTTTTATTTCAAAATGAATACTTATTTGCAAAGAGAAGAACAGAAAGAGAAAAAAAACCTCAAGCCATGAAGAGTCCCTTCTTCTTTTGTCGTGTTTTTTTCTTCTCTCTACTAGCATGTGGAAAAGTGATTCCCTTCTTTCTTCCTTCGAGCTTCTTTTTATTTTTTTTTTTTTTTTTTTTTTGCACTTGCTAGCAACCTAATAAACCTATCCTAACAATTCTCCTGAAATTTAATTTCCCCAAACAAGCTTGTCTGGATTATTTGTATGAGGCAGAGGAATATTTTCTTAGTAGTCATTGGGTCAAAGTATCAAACAATAAAGATAGAATTTGAGAATTCCAAGCCAGATTCCATAGATCCTGAGACCAGCTAGTTACTTTCTTCCTAGCAATGCAATCCCATTTCTGCTATTTCATTATTTAGAGAGTTAGCACATGATTGAAAATAAATGTAAAAGAATGAAACGAGGCCAACTCGAGAACTTAAATCTTCCGAATATTTGCTATTATATTTAACAAATAATTTGTTCTTTTGATTTTCAATTTCACTCTCAGCCAATGGAATGACAGTATCAAATGTCTCTCCACGGATAAACACATGAAATGTGAACTGCCGGCATGGCGATTGCTTGTAAATACCTGGTGCCGACGGGGACAAAAGTGTCATAACAAATCATAACAAAAACAATGATGAAATTTTTTGTTTCACATCAAATCGGATAAAATAATATTCTCTATAGATTTAAGTGACTAACGCGTGATAAAATGAGATAAAAATTTTTAAAAAATTTGAATAAAAAAGTCTAAAAAATAACGGAACCGGTAAAATTCCTCCAAGCCGAGTAACGAAAAAAATACTAGTAATAAAATAGAGTAAGGGCACGGCTAGAGTGACAGTAATAGTGGCTTGAGTTGCTAGAAAGGGTACAAGTCATCTCTTACTATCTTTCGTGATCAAGTCAGAACTCTTTCTAGTCAAAGATCTTGATTAAATCTGTCATTCTACATACAAAACGTTGATTGTCATTCTAACAATAAATCTTAACAAAAACCAGCTGACATGAAATCCAACAACACAAATTTAGCTTATTTATTTCAAGTTTTTTTTTTTTCTTTGTATTTGGTTTTTCGGGCATATAAGTTAAAAAAAATTTAATTTTTTTTTTTAATTTATAAGTTAAAAATAAGCGAAAAAACAAAACAAAAAAAAACTAAATTTTTTGTTTATAAGTTAAAAAAATAAAAACCAAGCAAAAAAACCTTACCAAATAAGCCCACAGGCTACACAAAAAAACATGAACCAGTGGAGTTTATCAGTGCCAAGATTTTACATACTGTTTTATGCTTGTAATTTTTTTATTGAAAAGATCTATAAAGGTGTGTATGAAATTTGGCTAGGTTTGGAGTATTTCTATGCTTTTGTTACAACAAATTATAATTGTTGGATGCTTAAACTCATCATGTTTTGCTATGTCAAAAGTAGGAATATAAATTTGGTCCGAGGTTCATAGAATCATAATGTATAATTTATTATAACTAAATTTATTAGTTTTAAAAACGTAATGCTACAAAAAAAAACTTGGCCAAAGAGAATCTACCCAAAGACCTATCCAAAAAGCCCATCAAAACCCAAGGCCCAAGCCAGAGCCCGCCCCTAGGGCCATGAGCTGGGCTTGGGCCTTTTCTTTCACATTTTGTCCTGACCCGGGCCGGGACGGCCCAATTGACATCCCTAGTCAAAAGTCATTAATCTCTTGATAATAGGGCCGAAATGATGGTGTTCACAATTGACATCCCTAGTCAAAAGCCATTAATCTCTTGATAATAGGGCTGAAATGATGGTGTTCACAAACTTTTTTAAGGATAATTACACTTTACCCGTTATAGTTTGAACGAAAATCAGATGACTACTCTATAGTTTAAAAGTGAACATATAATCTCCTTATAATTTGGACTAATCTGCAAAATGGATGAAAGCATGAAAATTTTGATAAAAATGCCTTTACAAAGGACAATTCTTTATTTTGATATAAAATGACAAAATTATCTTTTTGATGTTTTATTTTAATGGAAGTAGAGGAGCCTCAATCTTTGACCTGCCGTTCCAGTTCCCACCGTGCTCCTTTGCACGCGGTTAGGAGGCATCGAACAGAGTTTCTTGGGCGTCTGTGCAACTGACGGAAGAAACTTAAGGGGGTGGCTACCGTGTGTGAAATGAAATAATGAAAATACCTTGGTGATAGAATTACTGTCAATTCAAGGGGTTTCATTCGTTTCACAATTAACTCCAAACCACAAGTGGTTCATGTGTTTACTTTTAAATTACATGAGGACCATGTGATTTTCGCTCGAATCAATGAGGTAAAATGTACCCCTGCATTTATTGTTGTTTTGCTTGCATGGGCCTACATTCTAAACTCATAATATTTTGAACTGTTATTCAGTTGAAGAAAACATTCCGTGATATCATGTTATTTGCTGTCTTGGTATCAAAAATCAATAAATTCAGGATAAATATATGGTTTCATCTTCTTGTTCTTTTTTTTTTTTAACCACGGCGAAAAGAGATCATATTATAAATAAATTAGGCGTGCGAGGTGTCACGAGCTGCCCTTCAAGGCCGGGCCCATGCCCTCATTTTCCAGCCTCGTGTCAACTCTACTATGTCTGTACATATTGTATAGAGTGTAGAAATGTAAGTTTGGAGTCGGATGCACTCGTAGATTTTCCCATGTCAAGGTGTGCGGCATCCAAGTTAGTTGTGTCCTAGCCCTATCGAGGAGAGGTGTTGTAATTTTTCCGAAGGGCTAGAAAATTAGTTTAGGGTCATATATAGATGTATGTAAAAGGGTTTTGTCAAATTCCTTGTAAATATTTTTGTAGACCCATTATGACTCCTCAAGGGGGTGTAATGTTTGGTTGTATCAGTTTAGAAATGGCTTAAAAAACATATATAGGGGAGGATAGTAAGATGAGTCCAAAGTCCCTAGTTGTTGGTTGTTGGCAAACTAAACTCCCCACCTAATTGTAGTCTAAAATTGCTTTGTATATGCAATAAAAGTGATCTTATTGCTTGCAAATTGTGTGCCCATTGCCTACGTTGTTGCTTTAAACGTTCTTAGCTTGTTGCTTCCAAATTGCTTACTTGTGCACCTTCGAGTGTGTGTGTTGGCTTTCATTGCGAGGTGCCCATTTGGTTGACTTGTCTGGTGCCGCCCACGACAAGTGCCACACGGCCTAATCCACTTGAAAGTGTTGGACCGTGACACAAGGCAATACTATCATTCTTGGCAGCTAGAGATAGCCGGAAACTTCCCACCCCACCAATGAGCAGACTCAAGGACTAGGACTTGTTTGGCCACCAAATGGGCCACCATATCTGAGAAGGAGGAAGTTAGTGAAAATAAATGGTGTACTATAACAGATGTATTGCTCCAGACGCATCTTTTTCCCTGAACTTCTTCCAAAAATTCAAGTGCATTCCCTTCTAACAAGACTTTGTTGCATCCAAATCTCACAGCTGCTTGAATACCCATCCTTGCTGCTTCAGCTTCAATTTGTTTGGGTGGTAAGCCACCAACTATTCTCTTTGCTCCTGCCCACAATACTGTTCCTTCTAAATCTCTGGCTACCACTCCCAACCCACTAAAACTACCATCAGACATAGAAGCCCCATCAAAATTGACCTTCACAAAAGGAGTAGGAGTCACCCATCTCTGATGTGCCTCCCTTACTATAATGTTTCTGAAAGGAATTTCAGTCACTGGTTGAAGTTTTGTGTTTGCTTCTAAACACTCTGTAGAATGTTGAGATGCCAGAGAAGAGACCATCTACGGCTCCCACGTCTTACCATTAAAGTAAGCATCATTTCTTGCTTTCCATATCCACCATAAAAAGGTAGCCACAAGTGCTCTCCAATTTTCTCTGCTTGCTTCCACCATGAAGCTTTTATCCAAATCTTCCCACCAATTAACAAAACTGTTGTTGTTCAAAGCTTCCGACCGAAGAAAAAGAGGTGAGTGAAGCCAAACTTTCCTCCCAAAAGAACACGTTGCAACCAAGTGCATGACAGTTTCCGGAACTCATGACATAGGGGGAACGTTGTGTCAATCCCTTTCTGTTTTTTTTTTTCTCCACATTACCCTTTATTGGAACTATATCACGCATGCATTTCCATATAAAGTGTTGAATTTTAGAAGGTACCTTCAATCCCCAAATCAAATTCCAAACACGAGGCATGGCCCTCATGTTACTTGATTCAGCTTTCGCTTTCTTACTATTCTTCTTTTCATCCCGAAGGTGCTTGGCAACATGGTAAGCTGATGCAATAGTAAACTAACCATTATTTGTGTAATGCCAAACCTGTTTATCTTTTATGTTGGCACAAGAGATAGGAATCTGCAAAACTCTTTGGGCCTCAAAAGGTAGGAAGGCGCCTTCCACCAAATCTTTTTTCCAAGAACATGTAGAGCAATTGATCAAATCTAAAACAAATTGCAATGAGCAGCTTACCGGTGAGAGACTGGTTTAAATAAGGAATCGGCATCCATGAACCCCTCCAAATTTTAACACCTCCCATTACCTATTTGCAATCTTAAACCATGATTAAGCACTTCTCTTCCACCCAATTAAGTCTTCCAAGCCCAAGATCTTGAAGAAGAACATTTGGCCTCCAAAAAAGAAGAATTGGGGAAATATTTATTCTTAAAAACTCTATCAAAGAGAGATATTTTCTGTGTCTGGAGTCTCCATCCTTGTTTTGCTAATAAAGCCAAGTTGAAGCCTGTCATATCACGAAATCTCAATCCCGCAGTTGATTTAGATTCTGTCAGCTTATTCCAACTGAGCCAGTGGATTCGACATTCATCATCACCTTGTCCCCACCAAAATCTTGCCATGGAAGAATTCATACTTTTACACAGACCCTCCGGAAGCTTGAAACAGGACATAGTGTAAACAGGAATTGCTGAGGCAACTGCCTTTAACATGACTTCCTTTCCACCTTGAGACAGCAACTGTTCTTTCCATCCCTTGGTCTTAGTCCAAATTCTCTCTTTTAAATACGCAAATAACACTTTCTTGCACCTACCAATTGCAGAGGGAAGCCCAAGGTACTTCTCATTCTCACTCATACAACGAACATGAAGAATATTCTGATTAATAATAGCACGGACATTTAAAGGTGTATTTTTACTGAAGCTGATTTCTTGAAGTTAACCACCTGACCAGAAGCCTTTGGAAAATACTATTCTTTTAGAAAATTTGTACAGAAAATTTTATCAGAATAATGTGACAGACATTATTATAATTAAGAGTTATCATGATAGATGTTTAGTTTTAAAGTAAATCGTTCTTATCTTTTTCAATCACATCATTTTGGTTATAAATTCTGTATAAGTTTTTCTATTTGTATAGTATCCTCTGAAACCTTTTCATAAACTTTCAAGATCTGACCAATTATATTAGCTCCCTCCTCTGAGGCTTGGCAAAATAGAAGAGAATCATCCGCAAAAAATAAAAGAGTCATCGAATGACCCTTGCGTGAGAGAGCCACACCCTTACAGTATGAGCCATTTCTGCCTTCAAAAGTAAGTTAGGAAAAACCTTCTGCACATAAAAAGAAAAGAAAAAGGGAAAAGGGGTGTTAGAATTTTCTGTGTTGAGCATACACATTAATTGATTTTAATTTTAATAAAACAAGTTAGACCCAAGTTAAAGTTGAAACAAACAGAATAGGCCCAATAAAGAGGTGATCCATATGGACTAGAGTTATGTGCACCTATTGGTCATTTTATGTTGTTGGACGGTTAGCATAGGCTTAAGAGAAACTATTTAAGAGTCTTTTATGAAAGGACCATTAGAATTTAATATCTAAAGGCCAAGTTCCTTCTTTTTTCAAAACTTATAGTATTCTATTCATTAAGATTAGTCATCAAAAGTTTAGAGACAAAGAGAAAGACGTGTAGGCACTGTGGAGTTTGATATATTACTGGATTGGAGATCGCTTTGCTTCGTATTCATGATCATGGACCAAACGCTTCCGTACTCTCAAATGTATGTATTGATATTTCTATATTCATATACATGTTTGTTGTAATGTTTACAAGAAGGTGCTCTTGTCTGAGTCCCTAGAAGGTTTAATGACACCACAAGGTTCGCCATTAATCAAAATAGAATAAGACACGGATGTGACACATCCCATAATCTATGAGATTCATTTACTGCCAAATCCCATACTACGCATAACCTGTTCGAGATAATTCCATTCCACCCGGTCATACGGCTTGCCCATGTCAAGTTCGATAGCCATTTGGCTTTCTTTCCCTGGCCTGTTGCTCTTCATAAAATGTAAAAGCTCATACGTAACTAGGATGTTATCAGGCTTTCTTTACCTGAATAGGGTGTTTGACTTTTGGAATGAAAGTAATCCAAGTATGGTTATCGCCTTCAGTAGGTGACCTGAGTGACAAAAAGCTTTGAGCAGCTTTCACCACATCACTCCCAATCGAATCCTAAGATGATTGAAAAAAACGCAGCTGTCATTCCATCCGGTCCAAGAGCTTTCCCAGGATTGATGTCAAAAGTTGCTCTCTTTACTTCATCAGCAGTAATTGTTCCCGTTAGATAACTATTCATAGAATCAGTCACAACTCCAGAACCGGATGTGAAAATGCCTTGGGAAATACTGAAATGCCAAACTTTGGATACCCTGCTTATCAGACATCCGATTTCCATCTTCATTCTCTAATCCTGAAATTGAATTACGTCTTCGTCGCTGAATAGTTTTGGCATGGAAAAAACATGTCTTCTTGTCTCCCATTTTAAGCCAATCTGAACCAGCCTTTTGTCCCCAGTGGCTCTCCTCATTTCGCCAAGCTTCTTTAAGTTGTCTCTCCAATTCTAACTCTCTTAGTTATCTCAAAATAAAGATTTAGTAGAGACATTTTTGTAGACTATCCACTAATTGATATGACATTCTTGTCTCTCCAATTCTAACTCTCTTAGTTATCTAAAAATAAAGCCATGAGAAAATTTTGACCATGCCAAATTATCCGAATACTCAAATATATATTTCAAATTTGAAAAATCAGCATAATTTACATGTTGCTCGTGTTATTCCCTTTTCATCATACTAAACCGTGTTGATCGAAAGTATGCGAGGGTTCTTAGGCTAATGCCTACAATTTTCATGCATAATTTTCTTTTTCTTTTTTTATAATGAATGATTGAAGTATAATTTCTATACGTGCTCGAGAATGAAACATGTTGATGAATAGAAGACAGTTTTTTGTGTTTGTTTTTTTTTTTTTCCTTCTTGGGCTGTTAACTTGGAGGAAATTAGCTTAAGTTTTTGCACTACTATTTTCTTAAACAAAAGAAATATATGGCAGTGATTTTCTTGAAAAAATTAGTCACTTTGATGAGTCTTCTAATCAATGTGTTGGGACCTAACTCTACTGCATCATTCAAATAAATTTTTAGCTTATATTTCCCTCAATTTTATTGGAGACATTTTTGTATACAAATATTAAAAGTTTGTTTTATTTTTCCTCACATCTGATTGAAAGTAATTTTCCTTTTCCCCCCATTGTGATGACAGTGCAAACGAACAAAATTCTCATTCTTCCCCGGCACTCCACCCAAAGCGGAGGAGCCTAGGGGAGCCTAACTCAACTCCCATTTTTAATATTTAATATTTTTTAATATTTAAATTTAGCTCACCTCAATTTTACCTAGCCCACCCCTTTCTAATGCTCATCCCAACACATTTTGTTGTAACTCAATTATCTAACACAGCCCATTTTAATTTTAATTCTTAAAACATATAAAAATTAAATTAAGTGCAATAATTGAGAGACTAACCTTCCAATATTCCATGGATTGAGAAGGTTTATTTTCATTTCGAAAGCATAAAAAAAATAAGTAAATAAATTTTTATTTAATTTACTAACATCGGTAATGCTATATCATCCCAAAAGGGTTGACGAATTTTTTTCGCTCATAAATGATCAGTTTGTCTAGAAAAAGGTTAATGAATTTTTTTATTTTTTTTATTTTTGCCCATATTTCATGAAGAACCATCAAACACAACTTCAATACATGCTTTTCCTTGGATATATTTTTGAATATTTACATGTTTATGTACACGTTGTCTATATATAATTAGTTATAGAATTGTTTGGTCCGTATAACTTTTGCATATACATATTATAAAAATTTTTTTTATAATTTATTAAATTTTGGCATAGCTCAAGCAACTCAAAATCCTGACTCCGCCCTTGATTCCACTCCATTTTTTTCCTTCTCATTTCAACTCTAAGTGCCCTTATCCAGGTAAAGTACCAAGCAAGAACCATTCCTCATTTGAAACTTACAACAAAACTATGGTAGCCTTCATTACCATCATATTTGTTTACACCATAGCATTAGCAGCTGAAATAATAGTGCAAACTCAAAACACAAGCTATCGTGTTATTTGTGGTCGTATCAGTTTCTTCTCGAGAGCTCTTACCTCAATTTCACTTCTACTAATTCTTGTCCCTATGTTCAGGTGGCTTCTTTTAATCGTACGAGGCATCTTCCTTGTAAGGTTATTACGAAACTCATTTGAGGGAGCAACTCGACGCTGTTTGCCTGAGAAATTAATGTTATCATCTATCGAATCGTAATGCAAAGAAACTAAATAATGTTTTTATTTATTTGTTCCTTGGTTGTAATTTTTTTTTTTTAAATCTCCAAGTGGATTTATTTAATCTTTTGTGTTTGCTTGAATGAAATTCTCTTTTTGGTAAAGGAAATATGTATTGTGAACAAAAAAAATTGTCCTCATATGTACTTTTGGAGTAATATAAGGCCAATGATTCAACCGTCCATTTCACTGTAACTAACAACCTGTTTGGAACTTGGGGGAGAGAAGGAAAATGGAGAGAAAGAGAATATTAATCACTCTCTCTTTCTCTCTCTCTTTTTTCCTTCCCTTTCCCTCTTATGTAGAATCGAACAGGAAAAGAAAAGTAAACAGTGATTTTCCCTTCACTTCCGTTTTCTTCCCCAAGCTCCAAACAAGCTCTAAACATGTGATTAATATGTAATGTGAATTATGATTAGCACATTCCTAATATTTGGTTTTTTATCGATGTTATGTTTGTTGTTGGGTTCAAGTCCTGTAATTGTGTTTGCTCTTTTGTTATGCTTGTAATTGCGACCAACAAAACAATAATGTACCTACACTGTGAACAGAGTACATAGTAAATAAATAAATAAAAATTAACCATTTAATAAAAAAATATTTTAAAACACAATTACAGGTCTTATTAAGTATGGTTATCCAATCTTTGGGCTTTGAATTGGTAATTCTGAAAATGGTTTGACCCTTCCACGAACCCAATGAAAGACCTATCTCATCATAAGGGTGGCAATGGGTTTAGATGGTGTTACTTTCAGTCTAAACCTGCCTGTTTAATTAGCGGATCAAGAGGGGTAAAACCAAATTAGACAATTAAAATTACAAAAAACCTTAACATACACATTTAACCCATTTATTCCAACCATTTTTTTTTAAATTAAACAATGTATGAAAAGTAAAATTGATAAATTAATAATGGTGTAAGATTCGGAGAATTGTTACACTCCGTTTGATCACAGTCTTGGTTTCAATTTTCTAGAAGTCCCTGAAACTACTTTTGAAAAATTAGTTTTGAAGATCCATGTGATCTCTCTTTGAAATTGAAGAAATACTCCAAACCTCACATTCAACAATACTAAATAATTGAGATTAGGTCTCTCTTACTGTTAAATGCTGAACATGTGTTCATTGGAACTGGAAGATGGTTTTATGTTTTATTACTTTAGTGAACTATCTTTGTAGCATTTAAACAATGTCTGTAGAGTTTGAGATGGAAAAGGTTGGTTGGAGAGAGAGAGAGAGAGAGAGAGAGAGAGTATTCATTTGACAAGTTGATTATGAAAACTGTTTTTGTCAATGCCACATTTCATGGACCCATTGCATAACATGTTTTCAAAAATCTTTCTCGAAAACACTCTAGTTTTAAGAACAATCTAAAAGGTACTTTTCTTATTTTTGAAATCTGTTTTCATACCCAAAAATAATGCAAAATGAAAAAAATTCATTTTTTTAATATTTTCTAAAACACTGTAACCAAAAAAGGCCTTTATTTCTTTTATGAAAACATTATAATAAGATGACCCGTTGGGTCCAAGAGACTCAACTCATGCCTGACCAATTTATAAATTGAATTGGAAGATGTTAAACCAAACTCAGCTAATGTATTTTAAACAATCAAAAATCTAAACCCAAACTTCAAAACAAGAGTCTTTTGATCGGGTAGACGGATTAGACCAAAAAAATTGCCACCAATCTCACGCCGAAATATTATTAATTCTGGTGTCATTAGTATTTTTCTGTTTTTCGGTATTAGAAATACAAAGCAGAGGAAATAAAGTTTACTCAAAATTGTAATGATAGTTGAAATGTCCTACTTTTTATTTTTTAGGTGATTGCAAAAAATTTGAATTTTTTTAGATAATTTTTTTGTTACATAATTTTTAAACAAAATACTGCACCAGAGTGATATAATTTCCATATTTTTAACATTATGATCCAAAATGATGACTATTTTAGTTTGAAATAAAAATAGCATAAAAATAAAAAATTCTATTCATAACAGAGAACAAGAAAACAGTGACTATTTTTTTTTCCTTTTTTTGTTTTTGAACCACGTTGTTTGTGAATTCACACCCACGTTTTTGACTTTCAAACTAAAAGACAATTACCCTTACCCAATCAAAACTCTCTGAGATTGGAATTTCAAAACTAAATCAATTTATATTCTGTGAGGTCCGGTACAACTTTGGCATGCATATGAGATTCTTGGGTTATGTGACATCATTTGTGTATTTCAACCTAAAAAATGGCATGTTCTTGGAAACGTTTCATTATTTAATTCTCAAAATATTCAAAAACTTATTTCTAAAATGAAACAGAGCTATGTTATATGGGTTTTTTTAAAATATATAGAGTAATCATGTCAAATTTACTCAACACTTGTATATAAAGGTACGAGTATGAAATATGTCTTCGACGTATATTTTTAAACATTTATTCAACTAGAATATTTGGTAATTAGACACATACCTGAAAAAATACTTAGTTTTTGGGGAAAAAAATATCAGGTAATTTGGATAAATTTCCCAAAGTCTTGGTCATTGCCTCTCCAAGGAGATGTCTACATATTAAACACGTTTAAAATTTTTGAAATGTATGTGGGATACAAGTAAAAAGGCACTTCGGACAAAACGAGTATGGATTGAATTTTGAAGCATTTCCAACATCACATCCTTATCAATTTTTCATAATCATAAATAAGATCACATGCTTGGACTTGAACCTTGCAGATTCAAAACAAGAAAATAATATCTTGTCATGTGGGTAAAGACTTTATTTATATAACCATCTCCAGACTCCATAATGACATGAGCCTGATGTATTGTTCTTTTTTTTTTTTTTTTTCTATCCAAAAGCGATCTTCAACTTATCCGTTTTCAACTTGTATCCTCAAGTCTAGCAAATAAATCTTCAACTTGTATCCTGTGTTCTTTGATTCTCAAAAAAAAAAAAAAAATTTGCATAGCAAATAATTATCTTGGCCGAAATATAGTTTGTACGACTTCTCAATTAATTGCCAAGAACATATATAAGAAAGAACGATGGCAAGGAAGCCATTATTTTTCGGATGACCAACATTTTGATTCTTGGTAGAAAGGTATGTCGTTGGAAGTTGGTAAGAGTTTTTTTATAAATAATAATTACTCACTGATTATATATCAACTATGTGAGTTACTCTAATGTCCAAAAAAATATCTTTCAACACTGGAACCATAGCTCACCCGTAATTCCTTATGTTTTGACTAGTAATCTCAGTTGAAAACTTGCAGAAATTGCAAGACCATTATGAGCATAGCATTAAGGCCACATAAAAAGAAATAACAACATAAACGAGTGAATACAAATGAACTTGAAACGCTTAAAACTTTAAACAAAAAATGTTTAGAGTTATTAACCCAATGTGGTTAAAAAATAACCGCATAACTCTTTGTAGTTTGAACTTATTTAGAAAATAAATAGAACTGTGACAAATTTAATAAAATGACAAAAGTATTCTTAAGAAAGATAACTTTTTATTTTAACATAAAAGAACAAAATCATATTTTTAATGTTTTATTTTAAAGAGATAAAATTAAAAACTATTCTTATGACATAGTTGTTGTTAATTCCAACAATTTGCATTTACCCTTATTTTTTTAGTTAGTTAGAAAGACCACTTTTCTAGTTTTCTTGGGTGTTCTGGGCTCTCCACCCAACACCCACTCCCTCCTTCCATCAGGTAAAGCTTTGTATGGACGAAGGGAGGAGAGGTGAGGGTGTCCTAATATCTAAACATCGTTACGTAAGGGTGCAGCTAGAGTGACGGTTACAGCCATATAGAGACGGCTTGAGTTGCTAGGAAATGCTACACGTCAACGCTCATCATGTTCATGATCAAGTGAGGAGTGTTTTCTTTTTTTCCATGTCAAGATCTGATTAGGTCTGTCACTCTTTGTACAAAATGCTGGCTGTCCTTCTAACATACCCATCCAACTCAACACTGAAGTGACCAAACTAACCAGAGCTGATAAATATCGGTCTATGAATTCCGAAATGAAATGAAAAGATATGATAGCTTAGGCTAAAGGACGAGGAGGTTGTGAAGATGGCCAACGGACATCCGACGAATGTCAGACACCAGAAGTGAGTACAAATGTTTTTTCATAACTCTTTTTTTTTTGTTGCTTTGTTACTGTTTTTCTTTCATCCCCCCCTCTTTTTGTTTCCATATTGAATATGTTTTGCTATTTTTGGCGTTTTAGATACTGTTTTATCGCTCTAAATTTTTATTGATATGTTCTATAAAAGCACATAGAATTTAGTTGGGCTTTGGACTTTCTATTTTTGAGATACAGCAATACTGGCGGCGATATTCATAAAATGGAATGATTATATTTATTATTCAGACACGAAGCAGTAATCTTTCTTAATTTGTCAATGTTTTGTTTTGACAAGTATTGTAATTACGCAAAATGACTGGGAGTCTGGACATATGGTTGATTCTCTTTCGCCTGATGGCTTTGAGTAGTTGATCCGAAGTATGCAAGAGTTCTTAAGCTGTCATTTGATCCGAAGTATGGACTCTTAAATTTGTGAAATAAATACCTGTGTATCAGATATTTAGTACTCAAAAAAAAAAACAAATGATAGGAGATTTATGTATGATATAGCTAGTTAGACATGCCCCCAACAAGTATATATATATAGATGAGTTTTTTTTAATAAAATTATGCATAAAACTTCTATTTGTGCATATATCTTAGTTTATATACATCATTTTACCTTTAAAAAATTAAAAGAAGTACTTAATAAATATGAAAACTATTTTTGTCCTTGTGTCGTTAGAAATGAGAATTAAAAGAATTCGATACTTAGACACATACATGCACCGATATTTGTACCCGAGTCCATATAAGTATGTAATATAGATTGCCATGCATAATTACTTTCTTAAATTCATGGTGAAAGATAGAAGAATAGTTTTCAGGTTTTTTCCTTCTAAGGCTGTTAACTTAGATGAAATAAACTGAAGTTTTCCCACTACGTGTTCTTAAGGAAATTTATAGTCTTGCATAAATCTTTACCGAAATGATGTAGCAGTGATTCTTTTTAAAATATAAACAACTTTGATGAGTCTTTGGGATTTGGTTTCAAATAGTTTTGATTGAACTTATTTAATTTTCAATTATAAAGCTTTTTGAAAGACCTCCTTTAAATACAAATTTTTTTTTATTGAAGTATTATTGGCATTACATTTTTTTGAACTTATATTTCTCTGAAATTTATTTGAGCCATAAATGTCTCTAAATATAAGAAGTTTTGTTTTATTTTTCCTAACATGTGATTGAAAGTAATTTCTTTTTTCCCTTGTGATGATAGTGCAAACGAACAAGATCGTAATTCTTCTTCCGCCGCATTTCACGCCATTTTCATCCTTCTCATTTCAACTCTAAGTACCCTCCTCCAATTGAAGTACCTGAGCAAGAAAAGTTCCCCATTTGAAACTCACTACAGAATTATGGTAGCCTTCACTATTGCCCTAGTTGTTTATGCAATAGCATTAGCGGCTGAAATATTTACTCGCACTCAATACAGAAGCTATCATGTTTTTTGTGACCGCTTTAGTCTTTTCTCGGGAGCTCTTGCCTCAATTTTACTACTACTAAATGTCGTCCCAGTTTTTGGGTGGTTTCTTTTGATCTTATGGGCCATTCTCCTTGTAAGGGTATTATGGGACCCGCATGCTAAATCGCTTTACTATCAAGCATTGTTGAATGTCTTATATATGCTCATGATGGATCATAACTTGAGGGAGCAACGCCAGCGGTTGCCTTTGTGCATAAGTCGTTGTTAAAGTATTTCTTTGTCCTTCCGTTGTATTTGATAGTGCATTACTCAATTTAGTGTGTAACTTTGTTATGAATAACAAAATTGCTTATGTGCACCCTTTTCAATTTAGTGTATAACTTTGTTATCGATAACAAAATTACATGTATGACTTGACTTCTGAGGAGGGATTTTGTTAAGATTTATTTATTATTTTTTAATAATCTATTCTATATCTCTAAACTAAATGTATGTCAAGAGTGTCCTATTCAACTGTTCTATAACTCCATTCTGCTATGATGTATGTCTCAAAAACTCCAGACAAGCTAACCTAAGCAAAGGTTAGAGTCCTAACACCACTCAAACATGCCCCTCATGGTTCATGGGGGCTTGAACCCGAACCTTCCCTAGTTCAGAGTCTGTTTATTTCCAAACTTACGTTAAGCAAACTGAAATTTTAAAGGAAAAAAAAGAACTTTTAATTCCCGCTTCATTCTATTCCTGATTGAACTACTTGTATTTGAGTTGAACTTGAGGCATCTCAGTATAATCTGGTTCATCCGCGTCCTCACAAGAATCGGTTCCTATCCGCTAAACTTAGTAACAATTATTTAACTTAAATAATGAGCTCTGTTTGGCTATATTTCAAGAATGGAGAAATTTCTATTAAAAAGTTAGGCCAGCATACATTTTTCTATCTCATGGTCCCAAGGGTCATGTCAATTGGGTTCTGGTAGAGTTGGGAACCTTTACTAACATTTATAGTTAGGTCTAAATCTGGCCTGTTTAATTATTGGATTGAGAGGCCTAAAACCATATTAGACATAACTAAAGTTACAAAAACCTTAACATACTCATCCATTTATTCCAATTTTCTAAATTTAAACAACATATTAAGAATAAAATTCATAAATTAATAATGATGTAGTTTTTTTTAAAAAAAAAAAAGAAATACAAAAACAGAGCAACTACTCGGGTTCAAACTTTTAAGAAGTTTTTTTTTTTTTTAAACATTATAATACAATGACCTGTTGGGACCAAGTGGGTCAACTTGGACCTGACTGTTATATAAATTGGGTTGGAAGATGTTAAATTGAACTTTGCTAATTTGTTTTAAAAGGTCAAAAATCCAAATCCAAACTCTTCAAATTAAAACTCTGGTTGGTCTGGTGGACTGATTGGGTTAAAAGTTACCTAATCTCATGACAAAATATTATTAATTTTCACGTCAGCAGTATTTTTTTGAAGTTTACTTGGATTGTAATGGCAGTCAAAGTGTCGTAAGTTCTTTTTTTTTTTTTTATTACTATTGGAAGTTTCGTGGTTGAAACCTAATTCGACAATAAATATCTATTTCACCAATTAGCATGACTCTTATGTTATGTTGTATTTAGATTCCAGATTTACAGGGAAAATAAAAAAGGATGAGAAATGAAATTATTGTTGTGGATTGGTTGTAAGGAAAAGTAATAAGTAAAAGAATACAAAAGAGAAATTAGTGAAGAAAGCATATTCTCTCATTTCTTTTTGCAGTGTTATAAGTGCCTATTAATTTCTTTCTCATTTTTTTCAATGTAACTAGACAAGAGCCTGAAATGGTTAAATGCTATGTTTGGACCACAAATTTATTGAGAGAAAGGAAAAGGAAACATGATAGACTCAAGAGTAATAAGACTTAGTGAAGCACTACTAACAAAAGAGCCTAACTTTTTGAAAAAAAAAATTTCCCATCTATTGTAGCTTAGGAAAAAAGATCTCTTATGCTATGTTCAGATATTGAATTTGTGGAAAAAAAAAATAGTAAAAAGATAAAAAAGAAAATAAAGTGAAATATTTGTCAAAAAAATTCAATTTGTTATTTGATTACATATAAATAATGAACACAATGTCATTTTATTTCCCTTTTTCTTGATAAATTAAAGATTTAAAAATAGCATTAAGTTTTTTCTTCACTTTTAGTGTACGATGACTTCTAAGTTCTAACAACTTGTTTGTAACTTGTGAGAAGCAAGAGAAAAGAAGGAAAAAATAATTATTTTCTTTCCTTCCCCATTTGATTCTATATAGGAGAAAGGCAAAAGAACAAAGAGAAAAAAGAGGGAAATGGAGGAAAAACAAGGGAGGAAAAATTCTTTCTCTCTCTCTCTCTCTCTCTCCTTGGAATTTCAAGGAGAAAAAAATAAATTTTCTTTCATTTTCATTTTTTTTTGCACAACAAAACGAAAAAAAGAGAAAACACTTTTCCTACCATTTCTCTCTCTATCATCCTTGCTTTCCCTTTCACT
Organism: Euryodendron excelsum; assembly: GCA_033060915.1. Classification (NCBI taxonomy): domain Eukaryota; kingdom Viridiplantae; phylum Streptophyta; class Magnoliopsida; order Ericales; family Pentaphylacaceae; genus Euryodendron; species Euryodendron excelsum. The sequence goes on from CM065379.1 coordinate 73,407, forward strand.
AGTTCCAAACATGGTGTAATGTGAAATTCAATGGAGATAAAGATATGCCAAATCGAAAAATATATGCGACAATGTGAAGGCCCACCCCGCAAAGGCTATTGGTGCAATTCGCATGTACAAGTTACACAGACGATGCCGTATCATCTAAATCAGTTACGTGGAGCCGTTGAGGTAGCGTCAGAAGTTGACACTTCTGAGAGGGACATTTGGGGCCACGAGGAATTTATGTGATTGGCTTTAATGGCAATCTCATTTCTGAATATTATTAGGTTTGTGAATTATAGCTTCTCGGAGCATGATATTCTTCCTACACGTTTGACAAGATATTTCTTTCTGCAAGATATTCTGTTAATGGGAGTCAGTGTTGACTTTGCCACCCTGGTGCTACCTGCTGTCGAAAGCGAGAGCGTCAGAATGTCTCACACCGGCCTTCCCGTTAGCAAGGGATTCTCCATCCGTCCCCTAACGATATTCTTAACTGCCACTACTAAAACTCTCCTCTCTCCCACTCTGTCTGCACTCCTTTCTCTCTCTAACTTGTTAGGGTTTCTTGCGAGTAGGTTCTTGAGGGTAAAACCTCGAACTTCGACTCCTTGAAATTGCTAATCGACAGGTTCAATTTCCAATTTCTCTCTCTATATATATTATTTTTGGTTAATGTCGTTATTGAATATATATCTTGAGTGCTTTTGTTATCATGAATGTGATTTTAATTTGAGAAGAACGATGGATTGAAATCCAGGAGGTTGATGAGTTTATAATTGGGCTTCCTAAGTCTTTTGACAGAAAGGAGATGCAGCAATCCAACAAAGTTCGCTGTGTTGCCGATATGCTCGCGGTTTGAGCTGTGGAGAGGTGAGGTTGTTATAATCTGGTTCATGCTTTGTGTATGTGCTATGTGCTTATTTTTGTATTTTATTCAAATTAAAATCAAGATCAATTATTTTCTGTTTCTGCCAAACTCTTTCTTTTTTTGTAATTTTTGGAGCAGAGTCATGGGTATTGCTACCTGTCTAGAATCTGCCATGGACTTTTCCTCTAACCAATTTGTGGGCTAGTGTGGTAGTTTACCAGATGTTTATGGCATATGCCTTAGGTGCTTGTCGTATGAACTTGTATTTTATTCTCCCGAACAGGATTTTGCACATTTTGATGGCCTCCTCAGTTTTGGCTCTGCACGTGAATCCTTTCCATAAAATTCGCACAATGCGAATGAATGGTTGCATTTAATTTTTTACCATTAGTCATGTGTGCAAAACCACCTTCAAGATGGACTCCACATTTTCGACAGTTCATTTTGCTTTCCTTTTCATGGAATTCCCACAATGGGATTGAATGGTCGCATTTAATTTTTTTGCCCAGAAGCCATGTGTGCAAAAACACCTTCAAATGCCGAAACTAATCACAAATTCTCTGACGAACTGTCTTGTAAGCTTTATATAGCCATTTGTTTGTCAAACTGTTGCGAAGTATTCTTGTGCCTAACTATGCTACTAAGACTGACAAGTTTTCTATAGGATTTGGATCAAGTCATGCACTATGTAGTCAATGTTGATGTAGTACTGTTACTACTGTATGTTTATTGCCATTCATTTACTATTGCTTTGTGAAGGATCATGTATGTTAATAACACTTGACATATGCTTGACTGCAGTGTTTTGGATGGATATGGTGCTTTCACAACTTTGGAGTAACCTTATTATAAATAATTACTGATCTCAATTCTAAAAATACAGGGAGGATTAACACAGGATGTCAACTGAAGCCATGAGTCTTATGATTGAGAGGTAATTTTTCCTCTAATGTATCTTATACATTTTGATATTTGTTACTCCTTGGTTGTATTACAAGAGTAGCAGGGATGGATATGTTTCATATCTCTGTTCTTCTGTGAATGAATTGACCTCTCTTTGCTGGGCTGCTACGACCCTAGAGGGTTTAATCATTAGGGGCATGTTTTTCTCATGACTTTGGTGGTTGAATTATTCCAATTTTTTTCTTATTTAGTTTCATCACACAATTTTCTGGGTTGGATAGTTGCATCTTCATGCTCCCCTAAAAGAATGAGACTCGTTAAAAATGAGATAAGACGCATGATACACTCATTTCTAAATCCCATGTCAAAATTAATGGGTAATTTGGTTTCCAACTTTCATATGGGATGCTCAAACACGTAATGGCTCTCTCTCTCTCTCTCTCTCTCTCTCTCTCTCTCTCTCTCTCTCTCTCTCTCTCTCTCTCTCTCTCTCTCTCTCTCTCTCTCACAACCTAATTTTGAAGCATTGAGAATTTAGTTCTGAATAAAAGAGCTAATAATACCTTGATGTCATTTACATATACAGGAAGAGATGGAAAAGAATTGAGAAGTTGAGTCAATACAGGTTGCGTTTTTTTATTGTAGGATATAAGTTTTCCTTTCCTGCTACTTAGACCACCAGATTGCACATGATGGCATCACTGAATCAGAATGGCTTTCATTCAACACATAAAACGAAAAATAAAAATCTTCATTCAGGTTTGTGTTGCTCAATGGAATATCTCTACTTTCAGAGCTGTTATGTCCTTTGCAAAAATCACTATATTTAACTTCAAGTCTTTATTATTCATGGTATATAGTATTTAGTATAATAGAATACATATCAACATTGTGAAACGTCCCATGTGAAGGAATGTGTACCCTCTGATAGATAACTTCTCTATAAAAAAAGATTCAGGGGCCTCAGCAAGTCTGCTCGTCAAGAGAGAATTGATGCCTATGCCGCCATGGTATGCATGTTCTCGTATTGTCATTTTTGTTTTGGCTTCTAATGTATCTTCCTCACAAAAGGATAGCTCTAAGTGGAGTCTTAATTATTTAAGCTTGTTCTATACGACCCATAGGCCCTGCTTATTGATCTTGTGTGAAGTTCAAGAACGAAAGGGAAAGTGATAACTTCTCTTTTTTTTCTTCCCACTTCTATTCTGTGGGTACAGGTGGTGCTGGAGAGATATTTCACCCAATCAGGCGAGGGAATTGAACTTGTTCTTGCCAAACAGTTGGAACTCCGGGAAAAGCTTCAAATTGGCCCACCTGGAGGTATGGACTTTCGTCCACAAGAAGAATTTAATGGTTGATCTTTCATTTTCAATGCTAGCAGTTAGATTCAGGGGCAACAATTTGCGGCACCATTGGCTAACATGGCAGGTACCAGGGTTAGACTGATGAATTGAGTTAGAATCATATTTCCTAGAGATGGCTTAAGAGTGTTCGCTAGGATTTTTATGATTTTATCTTTACATTCATTTTTTTGGTTAATACATTGTTTAGGGCGATTGGTGCTTTCACATCTTTTTATCATCAAAACGGCATAACCTCCTTAGAAGCTCAAAATAAGTGCACAAAATTGAGGTCCTTTCATGAACAGTGCTCGGTGAAATTTTATAACTGAATTCCATTTGCAGCAAAAAAAAAGTGCCCGAATCTCCTAACTTGGACCTGATCCTATATTTATGGGCAAACTGCGAAAATATTATCATGTACGACCTTTCGGATCCAATAACCAATCATTGTCATCATTCAGGCAAAAGCATTACAGTTCTTGCTAAATTTGTTGGGTTTCCTTTGATAGAATTGAACTTACGGACTCCGAAGGTAGCAAGTTGTCATTAGACCCATACAATCATATTCGATGATTAATCATATACAATTTCTTAAAAAAATTTACAAAGGATCGATTGGTCACAACAGAATGCGGGCGAAACCTAAATAATGAAAATCACACATCAAATAAGGGAGGGGGAAAGGAGGCAAATGGTCACTCCCCAGGTCAAATGCACTGCTATTTCCTGCAGAGTGTGCAAGACAGTGCTCCTAGACTTTACACAAGTGAGATGATGTTCCATGGATTCTTCAGCTTGACCTGTCAATAGGGCAATCAGATGATAGGCTCAAAAAATCAAAGCATTTTCCTTTTGGAGAACGGAACCGCCAACCTCTGAGATTTCTTCAGCAGCAACCATGCCCCCTACTTTACAAGCTACAGGAATACAATTTTGTATAATATACAAGGGCTTCAATTCTGTTTGAAACTTGAGGAAAGGTAGGGACTTTGGTTTCTAATTTAGGAGGAAAGAAAACAAAAGTCCAAAGAAAAACAGGGGTGCCTCAAATCGTTCATTCGATACTGGTTTCTGCTGTACACGAAGAACAAAAAGCACGCATTTATGATAGCACCTGTAATACACCATTGACACGGCAGTTGGACATAGTTAACTCAATTCGCCTTTGCAAAGCAAGACATAAATACACAAAGCTGGCTCCACTCGATCTACAATCCACTATTTGTTTTAAGGTACTTTCTCTTTCTTCTGCAATCTCATTTTAGATATGCCCTAAACTAGTGTATGTAGATTTGTGATTCTTGTAGATCACATGTTCGATGGAAGATTTTAAAATGGATGTTGAGAACAGAGAAGGACAATTCAAGTTCTTTTTACTTTGTCTCTCCTGACCAATTGGTTCCAATTTAATAGTGTTGAAATGTGTTAGGATGAATATAGCCATAGAGCAGCCCACCAGGCTGTAAAAGTAATACACATAGGACTGAAGCCGCCAGTTCCATGAAAAAGTTTCAGTGACGTAGAATTAAACGGCTTAGTGAAAATGAAGCTCACCCAGTTCAGTGTTACGCCTATGCAGTACATCCCATGTAATACAAAGTTATGATGTGAAAAATGTCAAGTGACTGGTAAACTAGTATTGGCAGTGGAATGAAATATGATGTTTTCCTCTTATTTCCTTCGCTATCATTCATGCTAATTAATTTTACATGGTGTCCATAGACTCCCTGCATTGGTTATGCTAGATTTTTTTAATGTTTTTAATGATTTCTAATTATGTATAATCCTAATACAGAATTTCCATTCCAAGATGATTTCAGAATGGCTTTCCCAGAAGTATAACCCACTACACTAGAAGGACTCAATCATTAAATTTTGCATACCCTTGGAGTTTTTTTAAGTAGAACCTATCTTACTGATATCTAGACTTGAGGTCTTTTTTCTTTAACTTGACATAGAATTATATGATCTGATTCTGAGTCTCTGACAAAGAGTACATGCTTCCTGAGCACGGGATATTTGTAGTGTTGTAATTGCTTCAGTGTGATCTACAGTGGGTTGAGTACACCCATATTTTTATGTCTTGTAAACTATGGTTGGCAAACGGGATTCCTGTAGCCTAAATTCAACTTTAGTGCTTCCATCCATACAACTTCTAAGCCTTGTGTTTGTCCATTGTCCTTCATAAAATCATTCCCTCACTACCACATCTATGGCATCTTTGTTGGAGAAATTGCTTCCCAAGCAACCTACTTTTCTAGTTCATTTTGTAATAAAATGAATAAGTATTATAATTTTTGTTTGTATGTCACTACTTGATTTCATTTAGAATTTGAGATAGTAATAAAGATGATCTTTATGAACTGATGTGGCTTACTCTATGACCATCCTCACTATTGATTACTTCTGAAAATATTCATAGTGTAGTTTCTTGGATAAAGATGATTTTTATGCTTCTCGGACTTATGGTGGAATTTTTTTTTGAAAAAGTAACAAAAAAAAAATCAAATTGAAGATACCTTACTGGAGAAATCAGTAACTTGGTTGGCCTGACAATCTTGTCTCTGAAGGAGTATTCCTTCTTGAAATTATCCTACATTCAGTAGGAAGCTTGCCAAAATTGTATAACCTTTACTTGCACAGAAATAAATGTTTAGAAGAGATACCGGACACGGAAAATGAGTTGTATGAGATGAGCTTGAATCCTTCCTAACTATGAAACTATCAGTATCTTCCGGTTGTAGACCCATTATTTAGTTCTAAAGGGAAAAAAACGTAATTTAAAACTAAACAGCAAACTCAATTCGTTCCAACAATCTTAGCAGTGTTAGCTTCCCCATCAATTGAAAGATCCTTGCCATTCAAAAGTCAGATCTTCGGATTGATCACTGTCCAGTAACACGTTGCTAGCTTTTATGTCCTTTCTGAGCGATTCTATGCCAGAATCCTCATGAAGATATGCCATTCTCTTGCAGTTCAGTCACTAGATGTCAACTTCAATCGAGTTGCATGTGTTTCCTAGTTTCCTAGTTTCCTAGGATCCATCTAACCATATAACGTAGAAACAAACTTTATAGATAGCAAGTTAGCAACTATGACCTTCATATCGAGTTCAATAAACCCCTGCATCATTTATTTTTTGTATGGAAAAATATTGCAGTGTTTCAAGTTGAGAACTAGGAAAGACAATAATTCGAACTACAGGGAAAGAAGTTGAGCCTGCTGTTTGACATGTATTCTTAGATAAGTAGTTTTTCCTATCCAATAATGCCAGAGCCCAAAAGCCTGACATGATTTTTACATAAAGCTTCATTTGTATAGCTTCTGAATCTTTCTTTGAATAGCTTAAGTTGATCATTTCCTGAAGAGCATACTTAAGATGATTCAAGGAATTGTTATCTCGAGTAACCAGCTGATTGGGGAAATTTGATCTCAATAGGAGATTGTTGAAGCCTTATGTATATTACTTTTCCCTTGGTCTCCAAAGTTCACATGCTTGTGAAATTTGTGATCGCAAACTACAACCTCAATTGTATAGAGGCATGTTCTGCTGGATGGAATCGTTCAAAAGGCATTTGCTAATTCCTTCTCAAAACCAACACCATGCCAAGGATTGCATCTGAAAGTACACCATGCCCATCCCAAGGCCAACTATTTGCATCCATGTGCCTACAGAGTGCCATTTGACATGTGCATGTGCAACATAGTTTTAGCAAGTCCCAGTACTTGGATCGGATGTAATCATGGGGTCCCTATGAGGAACTATTATGTTTGTTTGGTCAAAGAAGATGAGCAATTTATTTTTCCTTAAGCTTATATCATATGCAGTCAATGTTTGAGTAAGAGAATTAGTTAGTGTTCAGTTTCATCACCCCAGGAAGTGTGATGTTTCTGAAATGGAAACTTTCAATTTTTTTCACCTGAAAAAAATTTGCATATAAGTGAACAAGAGATCATGATATCAATTTGCCTTTTAATTCAAATGAATGTGATTCTCCTGTATACTACTGGCACTTATGTTCTAGAGTAGAAGCCATTCCCTTTTTAAAGATGACTAGACAGCATGTTCTAATTCTGGGAACACAATGAAGCATGTAGCATGGAGCATGTTGAGTCTATTCTGCCCATAAACTTGTAAAGAGCTCCGAATTGATGACTTAATTTTCCTTAGAACTAGTTTTTATCTATATAGATTTTTGGTAGAGCTCCACGGATTGCATCTGAAAGTTTTTCTGCTAAACGTATGAAATGTATCCTATGGATACCCATTGTCACGTGTGTGCCACTTGAACATGTATTTTACATATCAGCGTAGCTGCCTCCATGGGGAACATTTCATAGGTCCACATGCATGACCTATCTTGGTAACATAGGTTTAGTCTCACCGAATGGGATGTGTTGGTTGTAAAAAACTAGTTAGGTCCAACAACACGTAGTGTGTGCTCGGGTCTGGCTCATCATGCAAGATTGTACAACCACACAACTTTAACTAAGCTGAGAGGCAGGGCTAGGCATGCCGAACGGCTTTAGCAGACACCGCATGGACTTTGGCGATCTTGTAGCTTGAGACAATGGTGTTGCTGCGACATTAAACTCTGCACAGGTTGTAGTTGCCTTCAGGCAAGTCCAACTGACAAAGAGAGAGACTTCCTCATTGGTTCTAGAAGCCTAGTATCGTTTGCCTATAATGAAAGGTCTTTGGAGGATAACCTTATCACTTATCTCTAATAAGCTCTATTTTGTTTGAGCTCTATCCTAATTTCTTCAGAGATATCAAATGAATCTCTATATAAAAGATGCTTGTCCTCTTATCTAAGACTCCTGCTTTCGATTACTCTCTCTCTCTCTCTCTCTCTCTCTCTCTCTCTGACGTTGTGCTGTTTTATTCCTTGCCTAGTACTCTCTGGAACTCCTCTCTAGTGCCATTTGACATGCTTTGTGGCTCCTCGGTGACTGATCACAACTCTATTGAGCCTTCTACGTATTTATTTTCCTAACACCTTTTAAGTATATGAAAACTATACAATTATTCTACTTGTGTTTAGTATATTTGTAATGAAATACATTCTACATGTCTACAATATAGTTTTGTTTTCTTTAATTTTTATCATCCTTGTTACCTTTAAGTCTAGCATAGTTCTTGGATATTCATAGGTAGATGCTCTGTTCTATATCACTTGAGAACATTCTCCATCCCTCATTTGTTTTTCCTTTATTTTTCCTTTGGTGTTGTTGCATAGTGCTTACTGCTTAGTATCTCATAGTAATACTTTTAGTAGATATGTGGATTCAGATGTTACTCTCTCACTTAAGCTGACAAAAGTCATATTAGCAAATCACTTTCGATAATATGAATCTGAGAAATTAGAAATTTCTCTGTTTCTTTGGCATTCATCCAAAGGATTAGCTCATTCGTGCAAGATAAATACATGAGAACTTGTCCTTCAATAGGGCAAGGTATAAGAGGCTTCTTATCAATGGCTATTATTCTTGGTTTCATCCATCTTCACACCTTATTACCAGACTACTTCTCATCTTTGGTTTCAACAATAATTGATGTCATGCACATTTATGTAGTAAACAGTGATTAAGTTCTAAGGACATTTAGGTCTGGTAACAGTATTCATGGCTCTAGCGTGTTTCCTCTGAAGATTCTTTAGTGCTGATTTTCACCACATTGTATTCTCAGATGCATTCTCCGACAGCGATAGGGCACAAAGTGACTTAGATTGGTTCTGGTCTTACATGGATATGGTACAGATTTATGGATGTGGTTCTTCTTTTGCTTCTTCTTCTCCTTCTCCTTTTGACAAACTAAATTATTCCATAATTCTTTGTTCAAATATTATGTTATTGAACTACTCTATCTAGAAGTATATCACGAGCGGCATGTGTGAAACTCATGCATTTAAACGAGTCTATATAAATGCACACAGGCATTGTATTGTTAACACAGTCTAATCTGCTCAATAGAATCTATCTATTTCATACATGAGGTCAGGGTTTATTTTGAGTGAAAATTAAGCATGTGAAGGTATGTTTTTAAACTCAGGCACATACTCTTTACTGAGGGGATTCGCACCACAAAGTTTTATATGCATGCTCTTTAATTTGATGGTCCAAACTGATTACGTCAAACTGATTTGGTTTCTGTTTAATTATAATCCAAACCTATCAATACACTTTTGGTTGTGCAAAATTTGACATAGAAACTGATCTTCAATAAAAGTGTTTGTGTGAAAATACCAACACTTGTTTCTATGTCCAATAATTATGTAACTGATGTTCCTCTATGATATCAACTTAAATAATATCTCTAATCTTTCATTTGAGGGACTTGTGATTTGGGAACACGTTGAAGTTTGATACTTTTGCATTTATGATCATCTTCTTGCAGTGACTACAGTTATTGAATGATATATTGCACGTATGTAGTCTGTTTATCTGTTAAGTAGATTATGATTTTTTGCCATGTATTTGATCTATTATCACTTGTCAAAATCAAATAAAAATTATTTGATCTATTATCCCTGATTTATATTATTCATGTTCTGTATCTTCAAGCACATTATTTGTTGAGTACACAACGACAATACCCAGATGCTCAAACGAAATTTTATTGATACAACACACTCGTACACAACACTGGTTTACACAAATGTACACTAAAGTGACCCACACTCAACTGTCACTTGATTGGACTTGACTGGTCCACACACTAGTTCACAGCTCACTACACTCCTGGGAGATGTAGTAGAGCCAGCGGAGCACTAGATGGTTTGTTGGTAAAGACTTGAAAAATTTGTTAAAGCCAAGTGTCAGTAGTTGATGGAATTGTTTCTCGAGGTGCTGCAGAATGGTAAGATCTGCAGGATTGGCAAAAGCAACACTGTACCGTCATATGTAGAAAATGCTAGAAAATGCTAGAAGAACATTTATGAAGTTATATTTACAAGAGTATTGTGGGAGTAATGACACTGCATCACCTCCTACAATAAAATGTTGAAGTACTTTATAAAATGATATGATTGCATTTTATGTCTACTATTGAGAAAGAGATGTTGAAGCACTTGAGACGTGTCACCTTGCCGAAGGAGATTGTCAAAGAAACTGGTTGCAGTTCAAGAAGAGAGTCAATATTGAGGGAGAGTGTTGAGAGTCTGATGCAGGACAGGATTGTAATTCAACTAAGGACAATGGAACACTAAGAACAGATGTTGTTTTGGGGCTGTGAACAGTGACGTGAATAGTAATAGAAATAAGAAGAAGGAGAGTTTAGAAGAAGGATATGATAGGTTTAGGAATCACACATAGAAGCTCTTTAGCATTACACCAAAGAAATGATTGCATCACACAATCTTATAGCTTGACAGCTACTCAAATTTTAATCTCGTTCATAATCAACATTTCACAAGGCTTACAAGCGTAGTTATATTAACCTAACTTGACTCTTGAACTTCCCAAAATAAATAACAACTTAAGACTCCCAAAACAACATTGAAAATGATTCTTGATTGCATTCAGGATTTGGAAAACATGTCAGACTTCATTTAATGACTCAAGACTAGATCAGATATAAACTTAAATGACTTTTTGACTAGACACTTGACTGGATATAATAGTGGCACGGGACATAAGGCATCGGATTAATCATTGGCCCGAGTAAAAACCACGAACGTAGCTTTTCAAGTGCTCAACATTCTCACATAGAGTGCTAACTTGTAGTTCTTTATGGACATTACGATAGCACAATAAACCTTCATGTTTGCTAGTGTTGACAATACTCTTGACATACCCGTTACGCTTGTATGTGAGGCACTCATAGCCTATATTGTTGAAATTGATAGTAGTCAATATACAGATGTTGAGCACTGTACATACAAGCCCAAGGTTCCCTTCTATGCCTTCTAAAACTATTAGCATAAGTTAGAGTCAGAGTTTTAGTTTATTGGTAATTGTTGGGTGTGCCACTTGTATTGGGCTAGTTCCATGAGTATGGACCACACTATTATGATAAGTGTTGGGTGTGAGCGTTGTTTTGCAATATATACATATTGGTTAAGTAGTGACTAACAAGTGTAGAGAAAAAGTGAAAAGAGTGAAAGATGTTGTCTAGGAAAAATTATTCAATACTCTTGAAGCATTATGTCATACTTGCTTCATCACTCACATAGTGGTGGAGTTCTCTCTATTAGGTGGGGTCAAATAACTCACCTGGTGGGGGACCCACTCTTCTATGAGTGGAGGAGCAAGAACACGTAGAGCTCTAGTAGCAGTGAATAACTTCTCAAGGTATATTGACTTGAAGTTCAAGATAAAGGATTTGTTCTTTTTCATCTACAAAAATGTTTGTTGCTTTAACAAAGTTGCAATTTCTCTCTTCGAGAGTGGGTTAGGTTCTACTAGCTTTGTAAGTTAAAAGCTTCTTAATTTATTTCTTGTAGAGGTGTTCTTGAGTTCTTAGTGTAATATCTTGGTATAGTGGAACTCTTGTACTCTCATTTCATTAATTAATGAATTCCTTTGGCGCCTTGTTGTTTTTCCCTTTCTTGAAGAGTTTTTCACGTAAATCTTGGTTTATATTCTTACTCTCTTGATCAGTTTATTTTGATACTTTCCATTTAGTAGTTGTTTGTTATTGTTCATTGTACTTGTAAATATTCCTTATAGCTTGCTTAGGTAGAAAAGAGAGCACTTCCCAACAACAATATATTCTCAATAACCGTTAAAATACCAGTTGGGGGTTGTGGACTAGCAGAAATGAGAGGGAAAAACACCCGTGGCTTAAATTGTTTATATTGCAGGTGGATGGATACTATAACTCTATCTGATTTGTAGTGCTGAAAGCCAATTACAGAATATTGAAAATTTCTCATTAGTTTCATCACTATCAGAGATGTCCCTAGCTCTAAAAGAGAGCTCTTCTTTCAGCATACTAACTAGAATATAACCAAGAAGAAAATTAAAAAAAAAAGTAATAATTTCCTTATACAGCGTTTATTCTCTAGGAATTCACTCCAAAAACACAGAGTGATTGCCCATTACGTGTTAAATATAAGTTAGTTTTATCTTAGCTTCTCTGATCATTAGGGGATGGTATGGGCGAGTTGAGTTGAAAGGAGCGAATGAGATCAGAATCTGGCAAGTTGAGAGGTGGCAAAGAGAAGTGACTGTAAGTAGAGCTTCCTCTTCTAATCTCTTGCATGGTCAGTAAGGCTGCAACTATATTCCTAAAAATTCCTTCTACCGACACTTCAATTGCCTCTCTTTCTCCTCCGATTCCATCTTCTTCTTCTTCTTCTTCTTCTTCTTCAGTCTTTGCTGGGAATACTGCATCTATGGTGTTTTCGCATTCTTTGACAAGCTTCGATATGAGGTCGGTTGTGAAGAAAGGCTGCTGCAACACCTTTTCAATGAAGGGCGGACACAACAACCCGCCAATTCTCTTGTCATATTTCTTCAAGATCTTAGCCAACCCTACAATGCTCAAAATCCATAACTTTCTAGAAAAAAAGTGTTTGGACTAAAAATAGTTTTTGAAATTGTATTTTGCCTTAGTTTTTGTTCAACCAGTATATTATAATGTTTTCCATCTTTAGTTACAGCTCTATTTTCATTTTCGTTTTCGGTTTCCGAGATGAAAAAATGGGACCTTTTCGTTTTTCATATTCTCCGAAACAAAGAAAATGAGATGATTGAAAATATATTGTTTTCATTTTGGTATGAAAAAAGTTTGAACTTTGTGTTATTTGTAAAATTTTTCAAAAACAATATTAGATTTACCAAGTATGGTCTCAGGAGAAACAATTTTTCAGAATCAGTTTACCAAAGCAGTTTCACTGCAAAAAGATGAAAATAGAAAACAGGAATTGAAACTGACACCAAAATGGGGAAGGTTGTGTCACCAAGTACCTGTGTAATTGACATTGCTGTAGTTCACTAAAAGCACCATTTCGCCATGGAAATTGACAATCTCTTTTCTAATTTTTCCCATCTCCTCTTTGTAACCCATCTTCGATGGTTGATTTCCATTTGGTCCCCAAGTATTAATGACTCTCTGGACCCTCTGTTGCAACTCCTGCATCAAATCAACACATTAATGTCATATTTTTTTTCACCCTCCCTCTACATTTTTTGGTATAATTTAGTGAGATATTAAACAAAGCGAGCAAAAAATGATATTGGTTGTCTGATTTGCTTGTCTAATTTGCTGGCTTCCTCCTCACTCTGTAATTTTTCATTCATCTAAGTACTTTCACTAACCAAGCTAAAAACAACACTATGATGTTAATTTATCCTTGATTTTGAATTAATATTCTTACGCAGACACAAAGCGAAACACACGTAAATCTTATGCATATTATGGCTAAAATTGGGTTTCCACTCGATCACTTATAGTCATACAAGAGGGTGCACACATGCAATGCGTGTACAATTTTTTACTATGGCCAGAGATGATAGCCATCGTAGTTTATTGAATCATAGAGAAAATAATTTTATCAATTGAATTGGGTGATGCAAAATTCAAAATTTATAAATATCTAAAACAGTTATCATCAGGATAACTGCATGGAGTAGTTGAGTTATTCTTTGTCTTACTTATTTATCCTTACAGCTATTTAAAAGTAAATTAATTGAAGCAGTAAAAAAATAGATTTAAAAGAACAATTTAAATAATAACAAAAAAGTCACGCATTACTCAGTTCCAGAGGCACTATTTGAGGTTCTCTCTTAATATATTATAATAAATGATGTACGTATGCGAAGCTAGTGTAGACAATTAATAGTTTTGTTAATTTTGCCAAACATGACTTCAAAAATTGTAGCTTCTTCTTCATGCTCTTGATAGCTATGGTGACAATTATCCAAATCCTCGAGGTTATGGCTTGATTCTGTTTTCATAAGCAATTTTAGATTTCTTATAAGTGTCATATTCATGATTGTTCTTTACATTATATTTTCTCAAAATTCATGTTGAATGTTGTCATGATCCATAACTTTATAACTTTATAATTCGTGCATTCCGAATTATTCGTTATGTTAAATAATTATTAAATCCCAATTTTTTTTCATTTATGTGGAAATTCGATAGCAACCTCAATGTGATTTTACATTTCTTGTGAAAAATAAAGTTACATCTACACACTAGTTTCCTCTTAAAGTTACACATTGTAGTGATCCATAACTTCGTATGTCTTTCGGATCATGGTGTTGAATAATTCCAGCATTCCGATTTTTTATTTTTTTTTGCTTCAAATAATTCTCGAATCCCAAGTTTATTGGTTCGTGCACAAATTTGATAGCAACCTTATGTGATTTAACACGTTTTTCAAAAATAAAATAAAATTACATACACACATAAGTTTTCTCACCACTAATAAGACGAGTAAATATTCAATGTAACAGTGACACTACGTAACTAGGCTGATATGGTATCAGAAGTCAATAGAATTACGCAAAAATACGATTATTATCCTCATCAACTAGAATTAAAAAGTTAGTTGAAATATTTTATTCGTAATATCCCACTAATTGATATGACATTTCATCATAACATGATGATGTGGGTGAATTTATTTCATTAACTTGTAATATCACATTACGTGATATCACCGTTGCATTGAATATTTTCTCTAATAAGATCTGCTCTAGTTTGAACTAAAATTTTGATATTCCTAAGTTTTCAACCGAGTTGGGTCAAATGAGTTGACCCAACCAACTATTTTGGTCTGATAAGTAATGTTGGACTTTGACTGAGTTCAGACTAAAACCAAAACTACAATTCTTAACCAGTATCATTTACAACAAAAACTCAACACAAAATAGAATGATCATCAGAACTTACCTTATGCCAGATTATGAAATCCTCTTCTTGCTCCATAAAAAAAGCATTAAACTTGTCAACCTCATTGTTCAACAAGTATACAAACTCCGCCTCGGCCTTGCCGTACTCAAGCGATCCATTCATCATCAGCGGAGCCGAGGAAATTAGCCTAACAAGCTTCTTTAAATCCTTGTAGGACAAGAACTTGTCACGCCAACCCGGCAATGTCTCTTGAATTTGTTTCTTCAATCTCTTCCCAAACTTCATCGGACCAGTTTTCGAGTGTAATCTCTCTAACCCAATATTGGAAGTGAAAAGATTAAAAGAGGCATAAGATCAAGATTTGGAATTGGAGGGAGTGTGCAATGAAGGCAGTGGAAATGAGGGATGGTTTTATTAACAAAAGATAGAATATTTAGAGAGCATATGCTTGACGTGATGAAGGGGCGGTTAGGAAAAGTATAAAAGAGCCGTTGCTGTTAGAGAATTCGCGGCATATTCGGTTACTATAAGTCGTACTAGAGACTAAGCAAAGCAAAATGACCTTTTGGGATTAATTAATGTTGAAATTGGGTGGTAGGAGGGGTAGATTGACATGCGGGTTAGATTACGGATAGAAGAGAAACAAATATTCATGCTACAATAATATCATTTATTTGTCATTTAGATTTAATCTTTGCAATAAAAATTTAATAGAATCGTAAAACGAACAAAATTATTAGAATTTAACTCGTGTGCAGCTAGTTAAATGTTCGTTTAAGATTGATTCGTTATGTAAACAAGCTAAATTTAAACACATTGTAAAAGTAGTTATTTTTTTGGCTCGTAATCAACTCGATTAAAACTTATTTGAGATTAGCTGAAAAAATAAATAAGTCAAGTTTCAATATATTTTTAAGTTAGACAAAAATTTTAAATCAAACTTAAACAACTCATTATTCACCTTGTTTTGATTCGTTTAAAGCTTTACTATCATATACACAAAAGAAAAAAAAAATCATAATATTTAAAATCCAAATACTACCTTTGTTGGGGTCACTTGCATGTCATTATAGCGTTTGATAGTGGGAAATGGAAATCTGGGGGAGTGGGATGATTCCTGGGAATCTCCTTTAGAATCTGCCATTTGGGGGGGGGGGGGGGGGGGGGGGGGGGGGGAGGGAATTGAAAAAAAAACTATTAATATGACTTGGGGTAAAAGGTTTTGGAATGCACGAAAGAAGGGAATATGTGGATTTTTTGAACTTCCGGACCAAGAACTTCTAAGTTCTGAGGGATGTTCTCCACTCAAAAAGTGGGCCCCACCTGCTCATTAATGTGGACCGTTGTTCTTTGGCCTTTAAGATTGGATGGCTGATATCTTTGGGTTTGGTTGATTAGATCAGGACCGTTATTATAATGATTTATGATAATTGCATAACCTATCAATTTTTATGAATGCAAAAATAATATAATGTGAAGGTCAAATAGAATAATTTCTCTAAGTTTTATCCCAAATAGGAAATTCTACTACTACCTTGTAGAGTGCTGCACAAACAAAAACTTTATCCCGAAATATTGATACAAGCGGCATTTATAAAATTATGAAATAAAAAATGCTATATAAATAAACCATATCGTTTTATATAAAAAAAATTATTTATTTATATATAACATGTATCATTACTCAATAAAAAAATGAGCAATGTTAGAGCCATAGTATACTTCACCACATGAAAATCACTAATAGAAACTAGATAGTGAGACCTACATAAATAAATACATGTGAGATCTATTTATTTGTATTTAATTGTGATAAGAATGCAACGAGAAAATGCGGTGGCCAATGGTGGAATTATTTTTTGTAAAAGAATATTGTGAGAAAAATAACTTTCATAACCTAGATTTTTAACTTAGGATGGATGAAAGGGCTGCCACACCACTAAGTTAACTCCACTCCTCGTATTTCCTCTAGTTGTTAAATTAGACCTTTGAAACATGAATTGAAAAGCCCACTGGCCTTCGCATGTAGTCCAACGTCGCGCAACCCTATATCTCTTAGAACCCAACAACGGGAGTTCATTAAATTTTTTTATGGGTCCAGCCCAACCTTTGTATGCATTTTTTGCATGTAAAGTCATTAGCCTATTTTAACCTAAAAATGACATGTTCTTGGTGCTTTAATTCCTAAAACGTTCAAAAACTTATTTTTGAAATGGAACCTATAAGGCACTCGTTGTGGTGCATGGGCAGACGTTAAAGGTACGATAATAGCAATTACTATTACTCGTATTTAATTAGTTTTACATTAGGAAATCCATCAAAAACATGGAAGATAAAATCGTTAAGGAAAATAATGCCCTAAAAATGGCTCTGATTTTATCCAGTTTTTATTTTTATGATGAAATTATATCTCATTAAATGGAATGTAAAGCTTGAAGAAGCTATTGAATTTCCTGGAACATTTAGTATATCTTCAACATGACCATTTTCAACTTATATACTGAGTCTCACAAAAGAATAAAAATAAAAATTGATCTTGGTCTAAATAAGTTTATAAAACTTTTCAATTTGTTTTCAAAGACATGTATAAAACAAATAATGAAAACAAGGAAAAATAAAAAACCTCGATCATAGGAAAGAAACTCAAAATTCATTCATGGTAAAGGAGAAGGAAAAAAGAAAAAAATAGAAGAAACTTAAAGCAGTCATTGTCACCTGACTAGAGATCCAGTTGCATTAACAGAATAGTACATGCGCATGAACAATCAAACAATAGATGGAATTCTAAAATATAGTTATACTACTACACAAGATTATAGACAGTAAGAATATGTAAGCAATGGATTATACCCATACAGTTTGTGTAGTATTTTTACAATAATGAACATGCATTGTGTTTTTACAGCACACAACCCTACCTTAGTAACATTATGTATATTTGTAAAGACAAGAGATACATTTTGTATATTTGTAAAGAGAGGAGATACTGCTCAAAAGTGTTTTAAACTTTGGCTTCCTGTAACTTATTTATAGACTACCAATAGGCACCATCCACTAGTCATGCGGTGCCAGTGAAAAAGATCTATGTCTGTTTGATATCTAATAGACATCCTTTGGTGATTCTCGAACCAAGTCAACCCAATATGAGTGTCCAGTTTGGGTCCATGACTCAACCTGAAAACCAACATAGACAATGGCAACATTTGTTTGAAAAGAGAAGAACAGAAAGAGAGAAAACCACCCAGCCATGAAGAGTCCCTTCTTCTTTTGTTGTGTTTTTTTTTTCCTCTCTCTACTAGCATATGGAAAAGTGATTCCCTTTTTTCTTTCTTCGAGCCCTTTTTTTTTTTTGCTTTTCCAGAAGGCGTTTTTTGGGCACTTTGCTAGCAACCAGTATTAAGAATTTTCCTGAAATTTAACTTCCCTAAACAAGCTTGTCTGGATTATTTGTACGAGGCAGAGGAATATTTTCTTAGTAGTCATTGGGTCAAAGTATCAAACAATGAAGATAGAATTTGAGAATTCGGAGCCAGATTCCATAGATCCATGAGACCAGCTACTTACTTTCTTCCTAGCAATGCAATCCCATTTCTGCTATTTCATTAATTAGAGAGTTAGCACATGATAGAAAATAAATGTAAAAGAATGAAACGAGTCCAACTCTTATCATCTTTCATGATCAAGCGGGGACTGTTTCTAGTCAAAGGTCCTGATTAAATCTGTCATTCTACACAAAAAAAAAAAAAAAAACAAAAATGATGATTGACGTTCTAACAATATATCTTACAAAACCAGCCACTTTGGTAGAACTTTTTTCAAATTTTTTTCTTTTTTAACTTATAAACTAAAAAGTTAAAAGGCTACCAAATAGAACAGGCTAACAAACTATACAAAAAAGCACAAACCAATGGAGTTTATCAGTGTCAATATTAAAACTCTTAAATGAAATGAATATTCATGCCTGGATTATTGCTTAGGCTAATACACAAAAGATTCTGAACATGCCGACATCAAACGATCGTTAAAGATGAGAAGTGAGTACAAATTTTCCTTACGAATGACAATTATTTATTTTGATATAAAATGACAAAATTGTCTTTTTGATAGAATTGATTCTAAGGTTTTCATTCGTTTTAGAGTTAAGTCCAAACCACATGTAATTATGTATTCATTTTTAAATTACATAGGGGCCATATGATTTTCACTTAAACTATAAGGAGCTAATATATAATTACTCCTTAAAATTCCCCTACATTTATTGTTGTTTTATTTGCATAGACCCACGTTCTAAACTCATAATATTTTGAACTGTTATTCAATTGAAGAAAACATTTCGTAATACCATGTTATTTGCTAGCTTTGTGTCAAAAATCAATAAATTCTGGATAAATATATGGTTTCATCTTTGTTACCTAAAATTAAAGATTTAGTAGAGACATTTTTTTGTGAGATCCTGTTTGCTAAGTATCATATTTAGATTAATTACCTGCTTAATAGTGCATAATTTTTCTTAATGAAGGAACTTAAATAGCATGTTTTGATTGAAGCATGTCGTGTGAATAGTAATTCATTTTAAGCGTGATTAATTAGCTTGAAATTTAGTTTGAAGTTGACCTAAAACTGCCATCTGTACACTGTTTTCCAAGAATTTAGTTTATCTTTTACTGGACATAACTTCTTCACTTGAAATAGATTTTAGACCCATGATCTATCAAAATAAAGATCTTTAAACCTATTTTCATATGAAACTGGTCTAGAACATAAATTTTGAGATTGAGGTGGGGTTAATCTTAAGATATTCTTATTTCTATTGAATTAAATATCTTATTACTATTACTATAGGTATTGGTATTATGTGGAGATATCGCATACAACATACTTTGTTTGCTTAACTTGCATTGCACTGGATAAGTTAAATCATGGTGGACTAACTAATCGCTCTCTAAAAGGGTGACACTTAACCGCAAGTGCACGACCGCGATGTAATAATAATTTCTCGTAAGTACGAGGTCGATCCCATAGAGAAGATGGTTTACGTAAATAAGAAAACTTACCGTGGATCAAAAATCTTAGAAAAAACACTCCAATAAACAAAAATTTGATTTTAGGTTGAGAAAAGATTTGTTATCTAATTTAAACTAAGAAATAAGGAACAAGTCCTGGAATCAATCGATCCAACCAATTGCGTCTCTTGGAATTTCGAAGGCGATAATTTAATAACTCAAATCCTTTGCCTACATCACGAGTCTCGAATTCGGAAGATTTAGAGATAAAACCAAGTGTTCTTCAAAACTTCAATTTCTAGAATAAAGGTTGTTAGAATCAAGGACGAGTACCATCAATTCGTGCAGCGCATATACTGAATATAGATTCACGCATAAACGTTACCAAATATAATCAAACGTCCAGGTTTCGAAGGTTACTAGAACGAAGAAGAAAAAGAAAAAAAACAAAAAAATTAACTTTAAAACCAAGAACATACCTCATTCGTTCATCCAAGATCTTCAATTGACCTTTACAATTGATTCCAATATGGAATCTAGCTACTCATTATAATCATAGATATGCAAAGTTGTATTGAAATATATTGAAAGACTAGGCAATCCGATTACAGGAATTGATAACTGAATGAAAGCTATAAATAAACTACTCTAATATAATCCTAAAACTACTCCTAAAACCCTAGAAAAATGTCAACCCTAATATCTCCTCAAAATAACAACAATCCCAGCTTATATAGGTAACAGAAATCCCGTTGCACCATTCGAACGAACTTTGAACACCAAATTTCCCATTCCAACAGACTTCTAACGCTCTTCAGACAGCTTTTATGCTCTCTGAATCTATCGAACAGTCTTCGGACTTAATTTTGGCGTGACATATACCATTCGAACACACTTCGAAGGCCTGTTAACTATTCGAACGCCACTATTCACCGTTCAAACTATACCGTTTGAACTCACTTCAGACACTACTATTCACCATTCGAATTGTACTATTCACCGTTCAGACGCCTTCTCCAATTTTGCCCGAATTTTTCCTTTTTAAGCCAGAATTCCTAAAAACATACATAAGACTAAGTTAGTAACGAATTAAGACTAAAACAACATAATTAAACATATTCTAAGGCTAACAAATAACTAATTAAAGCATGTACATTGCACTTTTAGAGCACAATCACTAACCTAAAGAATGTCATGGTAGACATTCTTAGATAACTTGTCAACCATAATTGGGCATTGTTATCAAACCAGTGTGTATATTTGGTGACATCAAACATTATATTGCATAAGACATTTTTCATTAATGACTGTGATAGGTGTGTATGATTATATATTATTGAAAGGTTAATTATCTATTGGTGATTATTTAACAGTGTTTATGTAATATTTGTTTTTTATAAGTTTGATTATCTTATTGAGCTAGATAACAAGAAACTCACACTCACACGGGTTATATTGCAGGTATAAATGATGAGATCCAGTTCACTGCTTATGTTGTTGAGTTGATGAGTTTTGAGGAGCTCTACTAGTTTTGGGTTGTAGATCTTGTACATGATGTACATTTTTTGTGATAAATATTTTTGGAGTTTATTTACGTTTTCATTTTATAAATATCTATGGGAGTAGTTCAGTAATTACTTTTACAAATGTATGTTTATCAAAAATGGTTATAGGATTAATGATGTTGTCAATCTCTTTATAAAAAAATATTTGTGAGATTGTTAGTAGGTGAAGTTCGTAGATTGGTGACCTGTGCAGTTCACTCACCTTGATTGACATTTCCTTAGGTGTGAATGTGACGTTTTTCTAGACTATCTGCTAATTGATGTGACATTATTGTTAATTGGGATTTCAATCTCTTAATTAGAGTTAAAATCCTCGAGAAATATATTTAATAAAATAAATTGTGGTCCTTTGGCCGAGTACTCGTGAGAAAATTTTGACCATGCCAAATTATCCGAGTACTCAAATATATAATTCAAATTTGAAAAATAAGCATAATTTACATGTTGCTCCTGTTATTCCCATTTCATCATACTAAACCGTGTTGATCGAAAGTATGCAAGTGTTCTTAGGGTAATGCCTACTATTTCCATGCATAATTTCCTTTTTGTTTTTATAATGAATGATAGAAGAATATTCTAATCATGCTGGAGAATGAAACATGTTGATGAATAGACAGACAGTTTTTTGTGTTTGTTTTTTTCCTTGGGCTGTTAACTTGGAGGAAATTAGCTTAAGTTTTTGCACTTCTATTTTCTTAAACAAAAGAAATATATGGCAGTGATTTTCTTCAAAAAACAAGTCACTTTGATGAGTCTTCTAATCAATGTGTTGGGACCTAACTCTGCTGCATTTTTAGCTTATATTCCCCTCAATTTTATTTGAGAAATTTTTGTATACAAATATTAGAAGTTTGTTTTATTTTTCCTAACATTTGATTGAAAATAATTTCCCTTTTTCCCCCTTTGTGATGGCAATGCAAACGAACAAAATCCTTATTCTTCCCCCACATTTCAATCCATTTTTATCCTTCTCATTTCAACTCTAAGTGCCCTTATCCTGGTAAAGTACCAAAGCAAGAACCATTTCCTATTTGAAACTCACTACAAAACTATGGTAGCCTCCATTACTGCCATATTTGTTTACACCATAACATTAGCAGCTGAAATAAAAGCGCAAACTCAAAAAACAAGCTATCATGTTGTTTGTGGTCGTATCAGTTTATTCTCCGGAGCTCTTGCCTCGATTTTACTTGTACTAATTATTGTCCCTATGTTTTGGTGACTTCTTTTAATCTTATGGGGCATCTTCCTCATAAGGTTATTACGTGACTCATTTATAGCACTGTTTTACCAAGCATTGTTGAATGTGTTACACATGCTCATGATGGATCATAATTTGAGGGAGCAACTCGACACAACATTTTCATCTATGGAATCGTCATGCAAAGAAGCTAAATAATGTTTTTACCTATTTGTTCCTTGGTTGTATATACTTTTTTTTAATCTCTAAGTTGATGTACATATAGTCTTCTAAATTTGTTTGAATGAAGTTCTCTTCTTGGTAAAAGAAATATATATTGTCAAATAAAATTCCTCCTCAGATGTAGTTTGGGGTAATGTAAGGCCATGGAGAATCAACCTTTCCATTTCACTGTAACTAATAGCCTGTAAGGAAATTGAGGGAGAGAAGGGAAAGGAAAGAAAATGAAAGAAAATATGAAGAAAAATTATTTTTCCTTCCTTGTTTTGTTTTGTGAAGCAAATTTGAAGAAAGTGAAAGGAAAGAATAGAGAGAACAATTTAAAATTTTTCTTTCATTTCCCTTTCGTTTTGCTCTTAGGTAAAATCAAATAGGAAAAGAAAAGTAAAAGTGATTTTTCCTTCTCTTGCCAAACAAGCCCTAAACATTGATTAATATGTAATGTGAATTATGATTAGCACATTCGTAATATGTATCTTGTTATGTTTGTTGTTGGGTTCAAGTCTCGTAATTGGGTTTGCTTTTTTGCTATGCTTGTAATTGTTACCAACAAAACAGAAACATACATACGCTGTGAACAGAGTAGACAAAAACCGTGAATAAAAAAAATTAAAGTACAATTACAGGTCTTATTAAGTATGGTTATCCAATCTTTGGGCTTTCAATTGCTAATTCTGAAAATGGTTTGAACCCTTCCATGAACCCAATGAAGGACTGCTTTTCCAATCTCATCATAAGGGTGGCAATGGGTCTTATCAATTGGGTTTAGATGGTGTTATTTTCAGTCTAAGCCAGCCTGTTTAGTTATCGGATCAAGTGGCCTGGAATCAAATTCAACAATTAAAATTGCAAAAAACCTTGACATACACATTTTTATGCATTTATTCAAACTATTTCATTTTAAATTAAATAATGTGTTAGGATTGAAACTTATAAATTAATAATGATGTAAGATTCGGAGAATTGTTAGGCTGCTTTAGGTCACACACTCGGTTACGATTTTTTAGAAGCTATCGATACCGCATTTCACAAATTGATTCTGAAAATTGTTTTTGTCAAAACTATATTTGGTAGACAAAGTTCGTAACCTATTTTCAAAAATTTCTTTTGAAAACACTTCAGTTTTAGGAACAATGTAAAAGTTATTTTTTTAGTTTCCAAAACTTGGTTTCATGCCAAAAATCACAAAAATACAATTTTTTTTTCCTAGAACACGTAACCCAACAAGGCCATAATTTCTTCTATGACAACCTTAAAATAAAATGACCCGTTGGAAGGCTCTCACCTCGTGCCTAGCCAATTTATAAACTGAGTTGAAAGATGTTAAACCAAACTCAGCCAATGTATTTTAAACGATCACAAATCTAAACCCAAACTTCAAAACAAGAGCCTGTTTGATCGGATAGAGGGATTTGACTAAAAAATTGCCACCAATCTCGTGCTGAAATTATTAGTTCTGGGAATATTAGTATTTTTCTTTTTCCGATATTGGAAATACAAAAAAGAGGAAATAAAATTTACACAAAATTGTAATGGTTATTGAAATGTCCTATTTTTTTCATTTTTGGGTGATTGCAAAAAGTTTCTTACTAGAAACCTAATTCAACAACTAATACTTCTATAACATTGAGTGGTTGGTTCAATTGTACGAACTCGAATTTTTTTGCTCAAAATTTGGGTTCCACTCTCCAAAACTGCTCAACAGAGCTAAACATACTCTTTATAAGTGGAATCTAAGCTTCGACCCTGACATAAGTGCGATGAGGTCTCCTGCAGATGACTGTGTGATGTTGAAGGGTAATGCTCCGTAATGAATATGTGAAATAGTCTACCTTATGCATATCTATTTTTAGAGCCAAAAAAAATTAATAATAATAATACATCTCTTGGTCAAAAAAATTAGCAAATGAATCTCAAGTCTAACATGGTAGAGTCAAGAATAATAAGATATACACAACAAGAACCATCTATAAAAGAGCCTAACTTTTAATGATCTCTCGACGAATGTATAGAGTAACTAAATTTGCATATTCATTTTAAGTATAAAAAAAACTACAATAGACTTAGACATCATAATTCAAATTTCAACACCATTAAAAAAGAAAAGAATAACCAAAAATCAAAATTGATTTTTTTTATAAAAAAATTCCTTACATAATTTTAAAATAAAATACTGCATCAAAATGATGTGACTTTCATACAAGATAGCAAACAATGGTGAATGCTTTAGTTTGAAATGAACATGGCATTAATATAAAATAAATAAATAAAAATTCTATCCATAAAAGATAGCAACCAAAAGCAATTGACGGATTCATGTGGAACCATGATAGGCTCTGATTCACAAGAACCAAAGGCTCAAATCTCATGTCGGGTCTTCTCTCTCAACGACTTACCCAAAGGCTGTTGACCGAAAACGTCGCGCAGGTTCCTCATAGGATACCCGCCGTTTTTTGTGAATTCGCACCCAAGTTTTCAACTTTTCAGCTAAAAAACTCATAAAATATTCAAAAACTTATTAAAACAAATGGAGTAACAGTATCGGACATTTAACACTTGTACAGGCACGTGGGTGTAGAATTCTTTTTGACATATTTTTGGACATTTATTCAACAAAAATATTAGTAATTTGGCACAAATTTAACAAAAATATCTAGTAATTTGGATAAATTCTTCAAAGTCTTGGCCCTCGCCTCCCGAAGCAGACGTCTCGATATAAAAGGCTTCTGAAAAATTGTGGGATACAAGTAAAAAGGCACTTCGGACAAAACAAAATCTAGGTAATTTCTGAAGCATTTCCAAACTCATCTCCTTATCAAATTTTCATTATCATAAATGAGATCATTACATGTGCGCTCATTGTCACCAGGTATTAAAAGGATCTCAAATCTTTTTTTGTAATCCAAAAGTAAATGATATATATATATATATATAACACAAATTAGACAGATAAGTTTTTTTTTTATTTTTCATTATAGAGTGTCCAGATATTTGATAGACTATTTTCTTGAGCTCAGAGCCCCCTATTGCAACTTGAGTATTACAAGTTCAAAACACAAAAATAACCTCTTCTGATACGGGTTAAGAATATGTTCATGTAACTATCCTCATACTCCATAATGACACGAGCCTCATGCACTGCTTTCTTTTTTTTTTCAAAATAAATCTTCAACCTGTATCCTCAAGTCTAAAAAATAATTATCTTGGCCGAAATATATTTTATACAACTACAAATTGGTTTTCAGGAGCATATCTAAGAAAGAACGATGGAAAGGTAGCCATTAATTTTTAGATGACCAACATTTTGATTCTTGGTAGAGAGGTATATATTTCTTTGGAAGGTGGTAAGAGATTTTTTAGAAATAATATATATATCATCATCTATGTAATTTTCTCTAATTCCCCAAAAAAATATTTAAAATAGTATCTGTCCACATTGGAACCGTATCTCACCCAAAATCCCATATGTTTTGACTAGTAATCTTAGAATTGCAAGATAATTATCATTTAGGCAACATATGAAGAACTAACAAAATAAATGAGTAGATACAAATGAACTAACAGAGCTTACAACTAAAAATTGAACGTTTAGACGTATTATTATACTTAATGGTGGAGCCAGAAAACTTTCTTAGGGGGCAACTATTGGTGATGATGGTTTTCCGACCAGACCAAGGGCCGTATTGTCTGTCGACCGGCACCGACTAGACCACGCATTTCTTATGCCATCTTTCCTTTGCCTGACCAGGTCTCTCAAAGGTTCGTCATCGACCTCCCGAGCAGAATGGATTCCTGGAACTGTACTCTGATCGGGTCTGCCCCCGACCGTGTCAATAGAGCCCATGCCTAACATCGGACACCTTAGCATACATTAGGGGCGTGGGCGTGGGGTGTACTAGCAACAATCGTTATACCTTTGACACCGTTCTGACACACGCCACCCTGGAGTGTAGGGATGACCCTCTCAAGTGTTCTGACACCGCTCTGACCCTCCAACTGGAGACCGCCACGTGGAGAAACTACCTACCACTCCCATGTAGGCATACAAGGGGAATACTCAACACCTTCGCAGGTACACTAAGACACAACTCAAAAGGGAACCCTAAGACATTATCTTTCTCTCTATCAACTTGATCTCTTTGAATTTAACTTGAACACCGGAGGGCCTTTGGCTGCCACCACACCGGTGGGCCTAGTGTAGGAAATCACCAACCAGCTAGAGGGAATTTCATCTCGGACCTAGGAGCAAGCCACCACGAGTTTGCTGCATCATTAGCTGGCGCCGTCTGTGGGAACGACTATCCTTGTGGCGTTTCATAGTCTTGACTAGGTTTGGGATTAGCACCCTCCTAGAAGGAAACACAATGGCCGATTCCAGCGTGGAAAAGATAGCCGCCTTGGAGAAGACGGTGGCTAACATGATGGCCAACATGCAACAATTGGCCCGTAGAAATGCAGAGTTGCTTCAACGAACACCTGTCCCTCCAGTAGAGATTCCGCCGCTGCCCAACCCATCGGCGGCAAAACAAGAGGAGCAGGAGGTTGACAAGGAGCCTTCCATTCGCCCCAACGGCAACGAAAATGGCAACGGAGGACAGGTTGAGGACCCTCTCCTCCGCTGTGAGCCCCACAACGAAGAAGCGCAAACCAGCCATGCCATCCTGTCGAGAACCGAGATGGTAGGAGACAAACCGGAGAGTTCCCATGCATGGGACGAACAACTGAGAGCCATGCAAGCCCAGATGGCAAGAATTTTGGCCGCTGTGGAGGCCAAGGCTCCAAACACCGTAGACGCCCTCATTGGCTGCACGGCTTCACCATTCACACAGAAGGTGATGGACTACCCGCTCCCCCCAAAGTTCAAAGTGCTGACTTTGGACGCGGTCGACGGATCCAAAGACCCAGTGGACCACTTGGAGACATTCAAGGCGCTCATGCACCTGCAGGCAGTGCTGGATAAGATCATGTGCAGAGCTTTCCCAATCACGTTGAAGGGTTCGGCACGAACCTGGTTCAATAAAATCAAACCAGCGACGATCTCCACTTTCAAAGAACTTAGCAAGCTCTTTTTGAGCCACTATATCGGGGCCTAGAGGCAAAGGAGGCCCGTGGCGTACTTATTGACTGTGAGGCAGAAGGAGGAGATGTTACGGGAGTATGTGGGGAGGTTCAACCAGGAGACTCTGGCCGTGGATGACAAGGTAGCCGTCGCGGCGTTCATGAGCGGCCTAAGAAGTGGAAAACTCCTCTTCTCCTTACCGAAGAAGTCGCCCCAAGATATGGCCGAATTGATGCTTCGTGCTCAGAAGCACATGAATACCGAAGATGCCATAAGCGCTAGGCGAGACAACGACGAAGGAAGCTGCTCGCACCCTGAGAAGAAGAGGTCGAGTGGTACCTCGAACGAGGAAAGGGAGACCAAGACGAGCAGGACTAGTAACCGGGCTAAGAGCCGGGGGGAAGAAAGACGTGAACATTACTGCGGTTTAGATCGCACGTTCACCCCGCTCACAGCAAAATTGAAAGCTGTGTTGATGGAGATCAGGGATGACCCGGATCTGAAATGGCCCGAACCTCTGAAAACGCCCTCAAGCATGAGGAACAGAAGGAGGTACTGCTAGTTTCACCGCGATCATGGCCATGACACAGAGGATTGTACTGACTTAAAGCAACAGATCCAGGATCTAATTAAACGGGGAAGACTCAGTCGTTACGTGGCTAGCCGAGATCGAACACGGGGAGAACGACGTAGCCCTGCACAGAAAGAAACTACCACCCAGCCCATTGGAGAGATAAGGGTCACTGTAGGAGGATTCGCTAGAGGAGGGGAGTCCTCTTCAACAAGGAAGAAGCACGTTCGAGACGTCTAAACCGAGACAGAAATAATGTTGGTCAGGACAGCCAGCAAGAAGACGAAGACCGAAGGCCTCGTGATCACCTTCACAGAGGAAGAAGCCGCCGAGCTGCACCAGCCACACGATGACCCATTGCTCGTCTCCGCGGTAATCTCCAACTTCAAAACTTGGAGAATCTTAATCGACAATGGCAACTCGGCCGACATCCTGTTTTGGGGAGCTTTCGAGAAGATGCAAATCGGCAGAGAGAAGCTGAAGCCAGTCAACTCCCCCCTAGTCGGCTTTACTGGAGATCGGGTGATCCCTCTCAAGTCTATCACCTTGCCAGTGACCCTTGGGGAGAAACCACACTGGACAACGAAAATGGTCCATTTCTTGGTCGTGGATTGCCCATCAGCATACAACGTCATCATTGGCTGCACCGCTCTGAACCAGTTCAAGGTAGTCACTTCCACGTACCATCTCCAGATCAAGTTCCCGACCGACACTAGGGTCGGATGCGCCAGGGGTGACCAGAAGGAGGCACGGGAATGTTACATGGCTTCCTTGAAAGGGCAACCCAACAAAGAAACCTTGGTCATCGAAGAACTCGAGCCAAGGGACGAAGAAGAAGTCAGAAGGGGCGAGCCCGCAGAAGAACTGGAAGATGTCCCAGTCGGGGCTCAAGAGTAGAACAGAATAGTGAACATCGGGGTTGTCGCACCCGAAGAGTTGAAGCAGTAGCTGCACAGGTTCCTGAGGGACAATGCTGACGTGTTCGCTTGGTCTCACGAGGATATGCCTGGTATTGACACACGAGTAGCTACTCATTACTTGAACATTGACCTTGAGGCCAGGCCGGTCAAACAGAAGAGAAGGAACTTTGCGCCGGACAAGAATGATGCGGTTGCTGAGGAAGCAGAGAAGCTGGTGCAGGCAAAGTTCATAAGAGAAGTGCATTACCCCACTTGGCTCTCCAACGCTGTCATGGTCAAGAAGTCTAATAGGAAATAGTGGATGTGCGTTGACTTTACCGACCTGAACAAAGCGTGCCCAAAGGACAGTTTTCCCCTGCCAACCATCGACCTCCTCGTCCGACTGCAGGGTATGAAATACTAACTTTTATAGTTGTTTTTTCAGGCTATAACCAGATTCGGATGTGTAAGCACCCCATTTTGACCGTTCGGCAGTCTACGATCCGTCCAGACTCATACTCAAGTCAATATGGGCGTATTCCAATCGAAATCAACTCTCTAAGTCTAATCCTGTCTATTCATCGCTTCGCGAGCCTCGCCAGACCCAAATACAGACAAAATGACCAAAATGCCCCTGGGGGCATCGTTCGGTCCAATTTCAAATCAGGCACGTCTTTCCGAAGATGGTAAGTCCCCTTTCCATTTCCAACAGGCGCGTCTTTCCGAAGACGGTAAGTCCCCTTTTCCATTTCCAACAGGCGCGTCTTTCCAAAGACGGTAAGTCCCCTTTCCAATCCTATCAGGCACCTCTTTCTGAAGATGGTAAGTCCCCTTTCCAATTCCAACAGGCACGTCTTTCCGAAGACGGTAAGTCCCCTTTCTAATTTCAATTTCAATCCCTCTCTCGAGACAGTTGATTCCTAGAGACGGTAATTCCATCCAATCCGGCACGTTTTTCGAAAAAAATCTCTTTGGAATGGTAAGTCCCTTTAAACCTGTCGACCGGGACGAGACCCGAAGTCCCCTAGATGGAAGAACGGTCCACCTTTGGCGCCTGCTAGCCCGCCAATGCAGAAATATCCATTTAGGCACACCTTTCGAGAAAGTTTATTCTCATGTGCTAAGTCCCTTTAGCAGCTTCTCGAGATTAGGCAGTCTCGAGAATGATCACAAACCGTCAGGGTAGCGGAAATACTGGCAAACATCGCAACCGTCAAAGTAGAGGAAATACTCACAAACAGGTCGATATAGGGAATTGCCAACAAACCCCAGTATCACGAGACCACCGTCAGAGTGGCAGAAACACTCAAAACCCAGGTCAATACCGGTGCTTGCTAGCCCACTTTGGTGAAAAATGACTAAATTGCCCCTACGACCATTTTTCGACATGTTTCTCGAGAGCACACCTGAGTCCTCAGAACGATAAGTCCACCTTTCTAGATCGTCCTAAAGATGATCTGGCATGATTAGGTGCCCTCCCAGTCCGTTTCGATTCAATTCCGAGACTTTTCGGTCAAGATGATCATTTTGCCCCTAGGCATCCGAATGCCCTAGGAACCACACTAGCCCTAGGTATCAAACCGGTAACTTCCTGAGAATGCTTCTTATAGTATTCTCAATCTTTCTTTACCTTTCCGAATCATTCCGAGTCAGTTCCGGCAAACCCGGTGCAAAATGATCGTTTTGCCCCTAGTGGGCCGGTTACCTTTTCTGACTACATCGGATCTGGATATCAAACCGGCAACCTTTGGGAACATTCTGAATAATGTTTTCAAATCTCGAATCTTCTTTTGGGACGTTACAAGTCCGTCTCGGCAGCTTTCCAATACAGTTGACCGTTTTGCCCCAAATGGCCCGGTCAACCCTTCTGACATATCTTATCTTCATTTTTCAAGTCAAATACCTCTGGGACACTGTTCTAAGTGTTCCTGCCCTTTTCCGGCCTTCTGGGCCATTCCTGGTCCCTTAAATCATTCCCGGACTTTCCAAAGTGCTAGTGAAGCCAGGCTAAAAATTGCATGGTAGTCACTAGTACAGGCGCCCAAATCTTTCCAAGATACGTTACTTGCCGACCTTAAAACTTTTCTAACTGGCTGGCGCCACTAGTAATGGCGCCAAGCCAAGAAATGGCCTGGCATCATTCCTAGTGGCGCCAAGAGGAAATTTGGCCTAGCGCTATTGCAACAGGCGCCAGGTCTATCCCATCTCTATAAATACAAAGCCTCCTCCAGCATGAAAGGGATCCGCAAACTCAGTCTGAAAACCCTAATTTTTTATACACAGAGCTCATAGCCTCCCAAAACCCTAGCTTCTCTAGGTTTTTCAAACCCTAGCCACCATACACCAAACCCTAGTCTCCTATACACTCATACACACTCATATACACTTATACACTAGCCTCCAACCCTCTATCGAAGGCTTGGATTGCTGCAACTTCAAGCTTTAAAGATCAAAGACAAGCCCTTGAAGACTGAAGTGAAGCTAAGACCGAAGAAAAGCAAAGCGCGCAAAGCCAAGCCAAATAAACAAGACATACAATAGGTTTTCTCTTTAAGTTTCTGCACTTCCCCCTCTCTCTTCTCCCTCCTAACCCACTTGGATTTTCTCTATTTTAATCCCCCATCTTCTTCCCCCTTTTCTTTGCATGCTTGAAACAAGGGGATTCCTGGTCCATGTGTAGAATTAGACTATTGGAGGGTCACCGTGTCGGGGGCTTTCTTTTAGTCTAACCAGATACCACGTGGGTTCAGCCCCCTTGATTATGTGGTGAAGCCTTAATCTTGTATGTTCACGACCCCAATTTGCATTGTGCATATCATTATCTTGCATTTTTTCAAAAATCATTTTCAAACTCATTTTCAAAGATTGCATTAAACTTGTTTTCAAAATTACATCAAAATCTCCTTTTTCAAAATTTATTTTCAAAATCACAATCGTAGAGTGATTTAGGAATTTCCATGGCTAGGATTGCTTTAGGAAAGTGTTACATTTAAAGTGACCGATATGGTCTATATTTTCAACTCCTCGTTATTTTCAAAACCACTTTCTTAAAGTGGTTCTAACCTTCTTATGGTTAGAATCGCTTTAGGAAAGTGAGACGTTTTTATACTTTCCAAAAAAGCTCTCTTTTCAAAAGTCTCTTTTTCTAAAACCTCTTTTTCAACATGCTTTCCGAAAACTCTTCTTTCCAAAATTGTTTTCTAAAAACTTCCTCCAAAAATCTATTTTCCAAAACTTCTCTTTTCAAACTCTTTTCCAAAACACTCTCCTCAAAATTCACTTTTCTAAAAACTTTTTCTAAAAAGTTTCTTCCAAAATCTTGTTTCCAAAAACGTCCTTCCTAAAATTCTTGTCAAAACACATTTCCAAAAAACTCCTCTTTAAAATCTTTCTCCAAAATCTTCGTTTCCAAAAACTCACTTTCCAAAAATTCCTTTTCTTGGTGCCCAAGTCAAGCCCTAGAACTCACGATTAGAAAACCCTAGTTTTCCTTCCTAAAGACATGATTTTCAACCTTGCCCCAAACCTAGGTTTCCAAAGCCTCTTGTTTTCTACATCAAAATTATATATATTTTCAAAACCTATTTTCTACATCAAAACTATAGTCTTCCCAAAACTAGAATTTTCAAAACTCCATCTTTCCAAATCCATGCCAAATCCAATCTTCCTTTTAGGAAACCAAACCTAATCTCCCGTTTAGGAACTAGATTCAATCTTTCGTTTTTTGAAACAAAATCAAAATATCTCTTTTTAGAAACAAAATTCAATCCCTTGTTTTAGGAAATAGGAATCTTAACCCTTCTTAGTCCAAATCTTTTCTAATTCAACTTCTTCCTAATCTTCTACTCTCCTAAATCTTAAGTTTCCAAAACTTGAACATAAAAATCTTTCCTAAATTTTAAAACTCAAAATCCAAATATTTCCTAATTCAACCCTTTCCTAATTCTACCCCTTTTCAAATCTTAACTTTCCAAATTTAAGTTTTTAAATCTTTCCTAAACTCAAACCTTTCCTAATCTTAAGATCTTTTAAAACTCTAAAACTTTCTAAATTCTAAACTTTCCTAAACTTCAAATCTTTCTAAATCTAAAACTTTCTAAACTCAAAACTTTCTTATTTCAAAACATTCCAAATTTAAACTTTCCTATTTCGAAAACTTTCTAAATTCGAAACTTTCTTAAGTCAAAACTTTCCTAAATCGAAATTTTCTTAAAGTGAAACCTTTCCTTTTTCGAAACTTTTCCTATTTCCAAACCTTTTTTAAAATGAAACTTTCTTAATTCAAAACTTTCCTAAATTGACACTTTCCTAAATTGAAACTTTCCTAAAACGAAACTTTCCAAAAATGACACTTTCCTAAATCGAACCTTTCCTAATTCGAACTCTTCCAAAATTCAATCTTTCCTAATTTTCCAAGTCCAACATTCGAGTCAAATCTTTCTAAATCTCAAGTTTTTCCTAAGTCTCATCTTTCCTAAGTTTAGCTTTCCTAAACCTCAATCCTTCCAAAACAAGTCCAAAGCTTTCTTCCAAGTTCTATTTTTCCAAATCAAAATCCAACCTTTTCAGTTCCAAAATTCTAAATTCCAATCTTCAATCTTCTATTCTAGGTTCAAGTCAAATCTATTTTTTAATCAATCAAAATCTCTTTCTTCCAATCTAACTTTCTATTTTCTATTGGACTCTTGTCCGAACTACGACTGACCTGATTCCTCCAAAAGGATACTTAGGCAACCCTCATGGGTGCAGTCATAGCATTTTTTCAAGTTTCTATTTCCACAAAATCTTTCTAAATCTCCAATCTATTTTCAAACTTCCAATTCTAAATTTCTATTTCCAAATCTCTATTTTCAATTTCCAGAACCTTCTTTCCAAATTCAAACTTCTATATCTTTCTTTTCAAATTAAATCAATTTCTTTCCAAATCTATTTTTCAATTCTCTTTTCTTACACTTGCATATTATGCATTATACTTTTTAAACATTCTTTTTCAAAGTGGATAGGATTGGACAGTTTGCTAGTTGAAGACTCTCATAGGTGAATCTAGAGTGAATAGACATGTAGGTACTGCAAGAGCGGGGTAGGGTGATGGCTTAGTGCGTCTTCCCTACACGTAACCAACCTCCGAACCTAGATCACAGTTTTCAAAAGACCAAAAGGAGTTATTTTTCTAAAAATGGCTTAATATTTTTTAAAGGTTGCTAAATAACCTGTTTTCTTAAAAACCCTCTCTTGAGGAGGTATTTTCAAAATCGTTTTCAAAAACCCTAAGTGTAGTCTTCGGATTATGCTTAGTTTTTAGGTGACCTAACTCACTTTAATCAAGTTAGGTGGCGACTCTAAATTTTTTTCAAAAACCCTTTATTCAAATCTATTTTCAATTCAAATATAGTCGCACTCATTCTTCTAGGAGGGTGAGTTCTGACGAGAGAGTACAGTGTTTTTCCCGCTTGTGTGTGTATTGCTCGAGTGCGAAAAATTTGGGCGTGACAGGATGGCCAAGCGCGACCAGGAACATACAGCCTTCATCACAGACCGGGGGCTTTATTGCTACAACGTCATGCCGTTCGGACTAAAAAATGCAGGGGCAACATACCAACAGCTGGTCAACCTTATGTTTAAATCACAGATTGGGCTTAATGTGGAAGTTTACGTAAACGATACGTTGGTGAAAAGCAAGGAAGCCACCAATCATCTATGGGATCTCGAAGAAACGTTCCAAACACTCCGCAAGTATCGGATGAAGCTCAATCCCGCCAAGTGTGCCTTTAGCGTTGCCTCGTGGAAGTTCCTAGGCTTTATGGTCTCACAAAGGGAGATTGAAGCGAACCTAGAAAAGATTTAAGCCATTGTTGACATGTAAGCACCCTGGATAACAAAGGATTTCAGCGTCTGGCAGGACGTGACGCAACCCTAAACAGATTCATCTCCTAGTCCACTGACAAGTGTCTTCTGTTCTTCAAAATCCTACACAAGGCCTTCGAATAGGACGAGGAATGTGAAGTAGCCTTCGGTCAACTGAAACAATATCTTAGCTCAGTCCCACTGCTCAGCCGAACTGTTCTGGGGGAGGAATTATTTCTCTATTTGGCAGTGTCGGCAACAGCAGTGAGCTCAGCTCTTTTCCTAAAAGAAAGGGGAATCCAAAAGTTGGTGTACTACACCAGTCGCGCCATGCGCGGAGCAGAAGAACGGTATCCGAAGATGGAACTCATGGCCCTCGCGCTAGTGACTGCAGCTCGGCGTTTGAGGCCCTACTTTCAAGCCCACACGATTGTGGTACTCACTGACCAGCCCTTGAAACACATTCTAGACAAGCCAGAGACATTAGGACGCTTAGTGAAATGATCTGTTGAACTCAGTATGTTCAACATCCACTACTGACCCCGATTGGCGATCAAAGGGCAGGCTGCTGCGGACTTCATCGCAGAATTCACTAACCCACCCCCTACCACCCCTGACGCCGATCTACCTGACAGCCACTGGGTCTTGAATGTCGATGGCTCTTCCACTCACGATTCTGGTGGTGCCGGAGTGGTCCTCGTCACCCCGGATGGCTACAAGATGGAATATGCTCTCCGCTTCAAGTTTTTCGCCACCAACAACGTTGCCGAATACGAAGCACTCATTGTCGGTCTCCGAATGGGTTGGCGAATGGGGGCCGAACACATAATGGTGCGAAGCGACTCTCAATTGGTGGTGGAGCAAGTCCAAGGAGAGTATAAGGCCAGAGAAGACAACATGAAGCAATACTGCCAAATGGCGAAGAGCCTGGCTAGAAGATTCACGAAGATACTACTGGAGTATGTCCCGAGACTACAGAACGAAGAGGCAGACTGGCTAGCCAAGATTCCCTCATCCAACGAGCCCGACCCGAATGTCCCGATCGAGATTCTTGATTCATCGAGCATCCAGAGCTTGGAAGTTGACCAAATCGAGCCGGAATCCTCATGGATGAGCCAGATCAGGAATTTCTTGGAGAACGGAACCCTGCCCGAAGATAGGAATGAAGCGAGGTGGATTCAATACTGTTCTAGCAGGTACCTCATGCAGAACGGGGTTCTTTACAAAAGGGGGCACACCGTGCCGCTGCTCCGCTGTGCTAGTGAGGAAGAGGCAGACTACATTATATGGGAGGTTTATGAAGGGTGTGCGAGAACCATTCTGGTGAACGATCTCTCGCTAAGAAGATACTACGAACGGCCTATTATTGGCCCACCATGGAGAGAGATGCCTAGGAATTCGTCAAGAAGTATGACAAATGTCAGCGGTTCGCCAATATTCCGAGACTGCTATCTCAAGAGCTGACCCCGATCCAGACCCCCTGGCCCTTCGCCCAATGGGGGATCGACATAGTGGGACCGTTGCCACTCGGCAGAGGGCAGACGAAGTTTACGGTGGTGGGAATCGATTACTTCACTAAATGGGCAGAAGCAGAGGCCCTACCGACGATCACTGAGGAGAAGATGAAAAAGTTCTTGTGGCAGAACATTGTTTGCAGGTTCAGAATCCCCAAGGTCGTCGTCACGGACAACGGGAAGCAGTTTGAGGGCAGACAGTTCAACCAACTATACACTGACCTAGGAATAAGCCACCACGCCTTGTCTCCCAAGCACCTGCAGGCAAATGGCCAAGTCAAAGTTACCAACAGGTTCCTCTTGAAAATCCTAAAGATAAAGTTGGAGAAGGCCAAAGGCTTGTGGGCGGAGGAGCTCCCTAACATCCTTTGGGCCTACAGAACGACGGAGAGAGTGTCCACAGAACAAACGCCGTTCTCGCTTACCTTCGGCACTGAAGCCGTCATCTTAGTAGAGATCGACCTCCCCAGCCCGAGGACGATGCAGTTCGACCCCGTGACCAATGGCGAGGCTATGAATGTGGACCTAGATCTATTGGAAGAAAGGAGGCTACAAACAGCCATAAGGGTGGCATCCTACCAGCAGAAGATGCGCCAGTACCACAACTCCAGGGTTCGACAAAGAGACTTCATGACGGGGGACCTTGTATTGAAAAGAGTCAACCATCTACTAAAGACCCCAGAGAAGGCAAGCTCGGACCCAATTGGAAAAGACCTTACGAGGTGGTCGGCAGTACTATGAAGGGGACGTACAGGTTGAAGAATTCAGAAGGCAAGGAGCTCCCACATTCGTGTGGTTCGCCCCCAAATGCGGTTTCCTACAAATGAAGTTAGCACATCGTAAGAATGCGGGGGTCGCGATGAAGTATAAACCGGAAGATCCAGTATTGTTCTCTCCTAAAGGACCTATCCCAATATAGGCTCTAGCACTCAACTCACACTAACCTAACCTAGGATCGAATTGCAATTAAAGAGGGGAATTGGATCTAAAATAAAAAGGAAAATAAAAAGACCGAAAATGTTTTGGGTTTTTGATGATGATTTTGAATTACTAACCTAATGTAATGGAAATTAAAGCAATTAACACTAAATAATTAAAGTAAAGCAAAGTAAAAATAGAATTAAAGCAATTAAAAGATAATTTGGCTCAAATGATCCAATCACTCAATTTCATCCAAGGTTTCTAATGAGGTTTATAACTCAAATCAAACACAACATTTAAGTGTGTTTAATTCGGAAGATTTAACTTTGAAAACCGATAATTCTCAAGCAATTAAAATTAGATACATGTTCAATGGAGAATCAAAGGTTAATACCATCGATTCAACTTAGTCAATACCAAATTTGTGGTTTGTGCATTGGTTAGTCAAATATAGTCAATAACCTAGGTTTTCTAAGACATCTTCAATCAATTGTTGGGAATGAATTTCTAGCAATTGTAGAGTATTTTTTTAGTCAAGAGTCCTAAATTAATACCATTGATTTGGGTGATGAAAATCCCCAAACTTAGTCAACAATCTAAATTTTCTAAAATTCCACACCTAATTACTAGAAATTCGAATTCTAAGAAAATATGACAATTAATCCATGATATATCTCCAATTGAATTCCTTGGATTATTTGGGTGATTTTCACATTTAAACCCAATGTAAATTCTAGCTACTTGAATACATCATAAAAAAAACATGTAAGAATGTAAAGAAAGCATGTAGAGACTTAAATCTAAAATTTATTTAAATATTAAAGATGTTTGGTTACAAAGAAAATGCAAGAAAGTGCAAGAAAGTGAAACAAAATACAATACAATGAAACAAAACTACAAGTTTTACACTTATACTACAATTACAAAGCTAAATCTAAGCTAAAAATGAAGAAAAATGGAAAAAACCAACCTTGAAGGAGCTCTCCCGTTGCCTCCTTGCTCCCACTAACCCTAACTACTTAAAAACTATACAAAAAAACTCTAAAAACATAGTCTCGGACGCAAAAAATACATTCTGGATGAATAGTAACCATTCGAATAACGTTCGGACGATGCGTCTAACGGCCGTATTATTCATGAACAGTAACCGTCCGAACGGTGAACAGTAACCGTTCGGACGGGTACTATTCATTACTGTTCGACCCTAGAAACTTCGAAACTTGATTTAACCACATTGGAGCTCGAGTCAACCGATGCACATTAGAGGCAAAGTTGTAAAGCTTGAAGTATTCTTTCTAATGACGCAAAAATTAGCTCAATCGGACATCGGAGTAAAAAGTTATAACCAGAATACCGAGACAAGTCTGAATTTTCATAAACAAATTATTCGCCTTGAACCCACTTTGATTATTCTTGCTTTCTTTTTGCCTTTATTAGCTTATATAACCTACAAAACCCATACAAAACATACTCAAACAAATATCTAACTAAAATAAGATAATTAATTACAATATAAGTCTAACAAAGTACAAATTAAGGGTTTATGATTACACTTTTAGGGTGTAATCACAACCCCCAACTTACATTTTGCTAGTCCCTAACAAAAACTATCAAAAAAAACATAAAAGATAATCTTTACTTTCGTAGGAGTCACGAGTACACTTAGCTCATGCACCAAGCCTTTAAACCCCTAGGTTACCACTAGTGGACGAGTGGTGTCTCGTGAGAGTTTACAGTGATGATGCCCACAAACATCCTTTTGTGAATTACCAATCAAGATAAGAATAAGGAATGAGTGCATAATCCTACTCAATTCAACATTAGATGCCACTTCAAACTCCTACCACTTGTAAGAATATGTAACAAATCATGCAAAAGAGAGGTTCATGTGTGTGGGTGATGAATCCTGCTAAACAACACAAATGAACTCACCCTTTAAAACTTTGATTTAATCCTCACCGGACATACACTCACAATTAAAGTTCAACATGGTTCTCACAATGGTATGCTCAACAATAGAGTAAATGTATAAAGACAAAACAAGTGAACATACCAATTACAAAAACCGAACAAAAGATAGAAGTGTATCGACTTTAGCATAGCTCAAAGAAAGAATGTTCAAAGTTAAGCATATTGATTCAAAGAAATTGACAAAATATAGCGTATACTCTATTGAAAACTTCAATCAAGCACAACTTGGATCAACTAAGCCATGTAGAGGTGAAGAGGGTAATATAGAAGGTGTGAAAGGTAAAGGTAAAGAGATGAAGTAAATGGTCATATCATGTGTGATCAAGGCATGAAATGATGAATGCAAAACAACTATAACTCTCCCTTTTCAACATTTAATACATTTTTTTTTCACTTCTCACTCTTCTCTTAAAATATTTTCAACTTTTGAACTACTCTTTCATTCTTTTTTTCATTTTATTCTCTTTTTTTGTTCCTTCCTTCTTCTTCTTTCTCTTTTTTTTTTTTTTCTTTTCTTATTTCTTTTGCTTTTTTTTGCATACTTCTCATTTTGTTTCCATCCTTTTTATCATCTCCCTTAGATTCAACAACTACTTTTCATATTTCAATATGCTCATATGCATTGAACTCCCCAAATCAATCTCTTCTCTCTCTCTCTCTCTCTCTCTCTCTCTCTCTCTCTCTCTCTCTCTCTCTCTCTCTCTCTCTCTCTCTCTCTTTTCTTTAACAATGCAAAAATACTCTTTTCTTACTTAGGCATCTCTTTGCAATACAAGAGATGAAATCACTATGTACTTTCTAATAAAAGTAGGAGATTGACAAGGGGTCAAGGGAAATGCACAGTTTAACAATGGGAAACTTATGGCTATAAAGAAGAATATGGTATAGAATCATATCCAAAGTTGTACAACCGAAGCATTTCATACAGTACAAGTGTCAATATTAAGATCAAAACTCAACTCATGAACCAAATATAAGCATAATGAAGCTATTGAATGAAATGAGGGTGAAGAACTATCCTTGAATAAATGTAAACGCTCCAAAAGGCTATTAATGCTCTAAAGCTCACAAGGTAATAATCTCTACTAATGTAAGGGTGACAGTGCCAAGACTAGTAACAAATTGTGTTAAAAATTTTGATTGTGTACAATGATGTAATTCTCTCTACAAATGCATGAATTAAGCAACCCCCATAACATGTTGGGTATAAGGAGTGAATCAACATCATCTTGAATAAAGAAGTATGTAAAAATTCCTATCTTCTAATCTCAAAAGGCACTTTCACAAGTAAAATAATTTTTTTTTTATAGGGTGCAAGACAAAGAAGTAAAAACAAAACAATAGAGGCAAAGCCTCTACCCCACCCCAAACTTAAAATGATGCGTTATCCTCAATGCATGAGAACAAAGCATTAAATATAATTCAATGGTGAAAAAAGAGAAAAATAGAGTGCAAAAGGCACCCCCAACTTATAATGCAACATAAACTAAGAAACTAAATAAACAAAACAACTTAAAGCACCCCCAACTTAAAATGAGAAAATAAACTAAAAACAAAAAAATAAAAAAACAAAACTACTCCTACTCCTATACAAATGAGAGAGAGAATGGATCACCCAATGCCACAAAGTGGGAATTTGCCATCATCCCACATCCCCAAACTCAAGATTTTCAAAGAGTTCATGCAAACATAAGAATAGACAATGGCCACTTCTAGGATATAGCTTTGAAGCACATAAAGGTAATAAGGGTCATAAAATGTAGAAAATACAAAATGATCATGCACAAATGTGCCTATTATGCTCATGCTATGAAGTGTTTGACCCTCCCTTTCTTCTTGGTCGGCCATGTGAATGATGCTTGGTTCAAAGGTTGAGACATGGAGCTCCAAAGGCTCCGGTAGGTTTGGACTTGGTGTTGGAGGTGTAAAAATAGGGATCACATGATCCCTAGACACGGTAAGGATGACCTCTAAACCATCAACATCCTCATTGATAAGCACATTCCTAACATCAAATAAATCAAAGTCATCATTAAGGGTAGACTCATCTCTACCCCTCTCTTCTTGGTTAGAGTCCCAAATTTCGGACTCCCCTCTCTCACACTCTTCATCCCTAAATTTATTTTCAATAATTTTCTCACTTACCTTAGGAATGTCTT
The DNA here is from genome assembly GCA_033060915.1 of Euryodendron excelsum. NCBI lineage: Eukaryota > Viridiplantae > Streptophyta > Magnoliopsida > Ericales > Pentaphylacaceae > Euryodendron > Euryodendron excelsum. Next base: position 115,238 of record CM065379.1, read on the forward strand.
CCTTGGACTCAAAGTTTCAGGGAAGAGTGTTTTGATCAATGATTTCCTCATTCCTATGGTTAGTGATGGGATGAGCGGGTTCACTTAGACACCCTTGGTTAGTAGGAATGAATGGAGATGACACAAGGGACTTTTCCTCCTCTTGGACAACCAAGGTTTGCATTAAAATAGTCAATTGACTCTTTATCTCATTAAGGCTCTCGTTTATTCTAGAGTTCACTTCTCCTTGAAATTTTATGGCTTGTTGAATTGTGTCATCTAGATTATCCTCTATATTATCCGCTTGTGTGCCAATGTGAGGAGTGTGATATTCCTCATAGGGTAAAAATTGGGATTGGAGGTATTCACAAGGTGAATTTTGGTAGAGTGGAGGTGGTGCATGGTAATAGTCAAAGGGCTCTTGGGAATTGTGAGGCTTAAAATAATGATGTGAATATGTGCTCTCATATCTCCTACCAAGGTTAAATTGGTCACACCCCCCAAGAATGGGAGGTGGTCGTGGAAGCTCCCTTTGGCCACTAGCTCTAAGGTGTTCCCTAAGAGATATGTTGGATGATGGAAGGTGTGAAAATCTACTATCAAATATAATGGAATGCACAATGAAAATTGGATGCAATGCACAAACAAATGTAGTGCACCGCGCCTCAACACATCATACACAACAATGCTCAATAGTGTTTCATCCAAACCTCCAATCTCCACATAAAAATTTCACCAATTTAATCAAGTTCAATTCAACCAAACCTCCAATCTCCACAAGTTATATACCACCAATTTGCAATATACACAATCCTTAATTCTCCTCTAGCAATCCTCCAATCAAATTATTAAAATGAAACAAAATCTACACAAAATAAACAAAACAAGCCTAAAATAAAAAGAAAAAGAATGAATGAAAATCTAACATGGTATTTACACAAAAATTGAAACAAAGTTACCGATGGCCTAAGCCGAAGATTCCACCGTCGTGGTAGATGGACGGAGATCCAATCCACCAATTGCTCTTCAATCTAAAGCTCGGTAGTGCTTGCCTCGTGCCTTTAGTCCCCAGCAACGGCGCCAAAACTTGGTTCGCCCCCAAATGCAGTATTCCTGCAAATGGAGTTAGCACCTGCAAGATATAGGGGTTGTGATGAAGTATAAACCGGAAAATCCGGTATCGTTTTCTCCCAAGGGACCTAGCCCAATATAAGCTTTAGCACTCAACTCACACTAACCTAACCTAGAATCAAATTGCAATTAGATAGGGGAATTGGATCTAAAATAAAAAGAAAAATAAACAGATCGAAAATGTTTTGGGTTTTTTATGATGGTTTTGAATTACTAACCTAATGCAATGGAAATTAAAGCAATTAACACTAGACAATTAAAGTAAAGCAAAGTGAAAGTAGAATTAAAGCAATTAAAAGATAATTTGGCTCAAATGATCCAATCACTCAATTTCATCCAAGGTTTCTAATGGAGTTTATAACTCAAATCAAACACAACATTTAAGTGTGTTTGATTCGGAATATTTAACTTTGAAAATCGATAATTCTCAAGCAATTGAAATTAGATACATGTTCAATGGAGAATCAAAGGTTAATACCATCGATTCAACTTAGTCAATACCAAATTTGTGGTTTATGCATTGGTTAGTCAAATATAGTCAATAACCTAGGTTTTCTAAGGCATCTTCAATCAATTGTTGGGAATGATTTTCTAGCAATTGTAGAGTATTTTTCTAGTCAAGAGTCCTAAATTAATACCATTGATTTGGGTGATGAAAATCCCCAAACTTAGTCAATAATCTAAGTTTTCTAAAATTCCACACCTAATTACTAGAAATTCGAATTCTAAGAAAATATGGCAAATCATCCATGAGATACCTCCAATTGAATTCCTTAGATTATTTGGATGATTTTCACATTTAAACTCAATGTAAATTCTAGCTACTTGAATACATTATAAAAAACATGTAAGAATGTAAAGAAAGCATGTAGAGACTTAAATCTAAAATTTACTTAAATATTAAAGATGTTTGGTTGCAAAGAATGTGTAAGAAAGTGAAAGAAAATACAATACAATGAAAAAAAACTACAAGATTTACACTTATACTACAATTACAAAGCTAAATCTAAGCTAAAAATGAAGAAAAAGGAAAAAAAACCAACCTCGGAGGAGTTCTCCCGCTGCCTCCTTGCTCCCACTAACCCTAACTACTCAAAAACTATACAAAAAAATCCTAAAAATGCAGCTTCGGAAGCAAAAAAAATGCTTTCTGAATGAACAGTAACTATCTGAATACCATCCGAACGGTGCGTCTAACGGCCGTACTATTCATGAACAGTAATCGTCCAAACGATGAACAGTAACCGTTCAGACGGGTACTATTCATCACTGTTCGACCCCAGAAATTTTGAAGCTTGATTTGACCACCTTGGAGCTCGATTCAGCCGATGCACATTAGAAGCAAAGTTGTAAAGCTTGAAGTATTCTTTCCAATGACACAAAAATCAGCTCAATCAGACATCAGAGCAAAAAAATTTGGCCAAAATACCGAGACAGGTCTGAATTTTTATGAACAAATTATTCGCCTTGAACCCGCTTTGATTATTCTTGCTTTGTTTTTTGCCTTTATTAGCTTATATAACCTACAAAACACATACAAAACATACTTAAACAAATATCTAACTAAAATAAGATAATTAATTACAATATAAGTCTAACAAAGTACAAATTAATGGCTTATGATTACACTTTTAGGGTGTAATCACCGTGGCACGCAGAGCATCTACGGAAGTACTACTCTTGAAAGGCTCCTACTTGTGATTCACCAGAATATCAATAAAAGTGACTGTTTAGCAATTGTCTGCTTGCTTAAAATTGATATAGAATCTGCCTACTTGTGTGGAAACGACATAGAATCTGCTCGGTCAACATGCCGAGCAGAACCAGATGGCCTTAATGGCAATGACACAGAGTCTGCTGGGCCCATGTGCCAAGCAGAGCCAGACGGCCTTAATGGCAATGACACAGAATCATGGGTCGAGTCGAGCCAGATGGCCTTAATGGCAATGGCATAGGCATAGAATCTGCTCAGTCAACGTGCCGAACAGAGCCAGACGGCCTTAATGGCAATGACACAGAATCTGCTCGGCCCATGTGCCGAGCAGAGCCAAATGGCCTTAATGGCAATGGCGCAGAATCTGCTCAGCCCATGTGCCGAGCAGAGCCAGACGGCCTTAATGGCAATGATACAAAATCTAATCGGTCCTCCGGCCGAGTAGAGCCCGATGGCCTTAATGGCAATGGCACAGAATCTGCCCGGTCCTCCGGCCGAGCAGAGCTCGATGGCTTTATTGGCAATGGCATAGAATCTGCCCGGTCCTCCGGCCAAGCAGAGCCAAATGGCCCTAATAGCAAGGGCACAGCATCTGCTCAGCCCATGTTGCCGAGCATATCCGGTTGACCCCCGGGACATTAGCAACAATGTTGGACCTGTTCGGGCACCATTACCGATCAGGTCCACGTTAGCATTTACAAGCATTCTACAAGTCACTCCAATCAAACGCTTAGAAAATATAGCAGACACAAAGTATGAGAAGAAAATTTCATTGATGCAAGAAGGGTACAAAGGCAAAATGCCCATTTGCAAAAAAAGAAAAAAGAAAGAGAAACAACTAGCAAAGCAAAACAAGGGGGCCCAGACTACATTCAAGACTGAGCCTGCTCGGCAGCTTGTCCATCCTCGGCAGCAGCCCGCTGAGCCTCTTCGCTTTGAGCCCCCGCAGTGGCCTCCTACTGAGTCTCGGTGGTCTGGACTTCTCCAGCAATATTCAGTTGGGCCCTCTCTTCGCCCGCCTGATCTGCGGCATCCGGACCGTCTGCAGGTGAGACTTCGTCAAGGGGATCCAGACCCGAGAAGTCCAAGTCAGGATATTTCTTGGACGCTTTCTTCCTGGCTGTCACAAAGCCGAGGAGGAAAGTGGGCTCCAATAGGGCCTGGAAGTCGTCCCCGTCCTTAAACTCCTGAATGGCTTCGACCTTAGCCTTCTTGAGCTCCTTGCTAAAGGTCGCTACACACTTCTCCAGCTCGTGCCTTTTGGCCTCCTCGGCTGAGAAGTTTAGCAGCAGCTTGTTAGCCTGCCTTACAAGCCTTTCATTGTCGGCGCGAACCGACTGGAGCTCCTCCAGAGCAGAATCCCTCTCGATGCGGGCAGTGGAGGCATCGCCCTTTAGCGATTGAACCTCCTGGATGAGCGCCGAGCTAGCCGCCTTTTCCTCCTGAAGGGCCTTCTCCGAAGTCCCCAAACGGTGACCCAGAGCCATAACCCTGGCAAGAGACTGAAAATCGAACAAATGGAAGTTAAACGACTATTCACTGGTCGAGGCAAAATGGAATGACAACGGAACAAGGGCTCACCTTAAACAGATCGTGGTTTGCATCCCTGACCAGCCACGAGTTCGAATGCTTGCTCAGCCTCTTGATGTCCGAGGGCTTTATTGCCTCTGCTGCCCTCTCCCAGGCCATGTCCAAGCTGTCTATAACATTGGTTGGGGCAGGAGTAGCCGGACTGGCACGGGCCTGGGAGTCTGCCGACGCGACCGCACTGCGCCTCGGCTAAGATCCCTCTGAATACCCTAGAGGGGGCCTAACGACCACGGAGACTTGGCCCTTCCCCTTCTGGGGGACGCCTTCTTAGGAGGAGGAGGGGGGAGCTCCTTCTCTGCGTTAGTAGGCTTGGCGGTCTTCTGGCACTTGGATCGGCCTCTTCCTGGCCAAGTAGTTGATGTAGAAACTCATCGTCGTTGGCTCGAAAGTTGGCTGGGGTGCTTGGGGATTGGACTGGGCCGCTGCGGGATCGGCCTGACCAACAACAGGAGATTGGCGATTTGCAAAGAGAAGTCACAAGAGTCAAACCAGCATCAACATAACGAAAACAAAAATCTATTCACTCCTCTCATATTCTGCAACCAAAGCCTCTCTAGTCGGTTCGGGCCCCAAGAGATACTAGGCAAGTGCCTCGATGGTCACCAGGTCTTTCGCGGTCCGAAGCTCGTACTCTTGGACCTTCTTTATAGCCACCTTGTGCTCTGCAGATAGAAGGGGCTTAACCTGACCTGACACCCGTAGAACACCTAAGTCAGAACGGACGACACATAAAACAAATGAAAAAGGGAAGACTCAAGGAAAAGAACATACCCTTCTTACGTGGGTAACCCCATTGCCTGGGGATCCGAGCAGAGAAGTCTGTCTCCCAGGGGCAGAACTCCTAGCCCTCTCCGCTAATGAAAAAGAACTGGTCATTCCAATTCTTATGTGAAGAAGGAAGCTCGCCGATCAGATCAATTCTCACCGACTGACCTAAGAAGTACTAGTAGCCATTCCCACGCTTGGCCGACCTCTAGCAATATGAGAATTCCTCGGGCGTCACGTCCCTCCCATGGACGATCTGCCAGAGGATCATACAACCCCTCATGATCGGCCAGGCGTTCGGCGAGAGCTGTTCGAAAAAAAGGCGTAACCTCTGCAGAATTTCTCTAAATGGCCGAGGAAACGGTATGCGAAGACCACCAGCTAGTGCGCCCTCGAAGATCGCTATCTCCCCCTCCCTGGCCAAGCACGCCCAATTCTTAGGGTTGGGAACCCTACACTTTACCCCTTTCGGTATCTGGTACACCCGCCGAAGGGTAGTGACTTTTTCCCTATCGAGAGAGGAGGAAATCCCCATCGCTTTATACTCAGGGTCATCCTCTTCCTCCTCCTCTCCCGGCTCGACCTCCTGAGCTCGGGCAACAACCTCAGTAGGCTGATCCCATCCTTCCCTGACACCAGAGTGGGCGGCCCCGGCCTCCCTTGATTCTGGAACTTCCTGGGACCCCCCGAAGTTCCCCACAGAGGCCTCCTCCTGGGTCTGACGCCTCACGACTCGATACCCGTTAGAATCAGTCTCTTCCCAGTCCGAGCTAACGCCCTCCAGGTTTGACATTGTGCCCAAGGACCTACAACTCTCAATCCTATCAAACACTGGCTTGAACAATTCACACAAGTCCCCAAGGACGGATTCTAAGAATTTTGGCCTATCAACAAACCTCGAAAGGTCCGGAATCTGGCCCCTTCTCTCAAATACCAACACACAACAGGTAATCAACCAGTACATACAACCAAGGAACTAGGCTTACTAGGATTCGAAGTGCCGGCGACAAGTTTCGAAGCAAGCCGGCGGTGAGACGCGAAGAATAGTGCCCTTTCAACTGGCTGGAGGCGACGGAGATGACACTGGGGATGACGAAGGAGGTTTTTTTTTTCTCTCTCTCTCTCTCTGTGTATTTGGTAAAAAGCTCTAAAGGAAAATGGGGGCAACAGCCTCACAAAACTCCCCCCACGTCTTTGAAATTAATGGCCCAGATGGCCTGCGGTGATAGGATGCCAATGGCTGAAAAGCGACGCGTCTTTTCGACTACTGACCACCAATCCCTGGCTGTCACGTGGCGGCATGTGAAGCGACGCAACAGCACCCATCATCATTGTGCCGCCCGCGCTATAAATGCGCTCCGTGTTTTGTGGTGGGGCCACCCTATGGAATTCCTCTGACCCCGAGCAGATGGCCAGATGAATTGGGGGCATCTGGTGATGATGGTTTCTCGACCAGACTAAGGGCCGCATTGTTTGTCGACCGGCACCGACTAGACCACGCCTTTCCCATGCCATCTTTCCTTTGCCCGACCAGGTCTCCTAACGGTTCGTCCTCGACCTCCCGAGCAAAATGGATTCCCGGAACTGTACTTCGATCGGGTCTGTCCCCGACCGTGACAATAGGGCCCACGCTTGACATCGGACACCCTGTCATACATTTCGGGCATGGGCGTGGCGTGTACCAGCAACAATCGTCATGCCTCTGACACCGTTCTGACACACGCCACCCTAGAGTGTAGGGATGACCCTCTCAAGTGTTCTGACACCGCTCTGACCCTCCAACTAGAGGCTGCCACGTGGAGAGACCACCTGCCACTCTCATGCAAACATACAAGGGGAATACTCAACCCCTTCGCAGGTACGCTAAGACACAACCCAGAAGGGAACCCTAAGACATTATCTTTCTTTCTATCAACTTGATCTCTTTGAATCTAACTTGAACACCGGAGGGCCTTTGGCTGCCACCACATCGTTGGGCTTAGTGCAGGAGATCACCAACCAGCTAGAGGGGATTTCATCTCGGACCTAGGGGCAAGCCACCACGAGTTTGCTACATCATCAACTATTAATCACAACCCAAAAAAAAAATTTCCTAGTCACTGATAGCGCAATTAACTTCCATACATATGCATAATATAGGGAAAATACTATTCGTTTAGAAAATTTGTACAAAAAACTTCACAGCAATAATGTAGCGATGTTGTTTTTGTAATTAAGAGCCACTATTACTCACAAGGAACATAAACTTATATGTAGATTTTTAAAGAAAAAATAACTATTTAAGTTGATATTTATAAATTTTTACGAGAAAATTTGAGAAATATTTCTCAAATTGTATAAAAATAAAATTTTTAATTATATAAGAGGGGCAATTGTAAATTTTCAAAAGAGGCAAAGTCAAAAAAAATTTCCAAACTATAAGCGCGCACCTCCACACCCACCCCCCCCCCCCCCCCCCCCCCCCCCCCCCCGGCGGCGCTTCGTAGAAGTCCATTTTCATTTCTTGTGGGCCCCTCCAGCCAGAGACTTACAAGTCTATTTTCATTTCTATTAGATCTTCTGGGCCCCTCCACTCCAACCGGAGACTTACAAGTCTATTTTCATTTCTATTAGATCTTCTGGGCCCCTCCAGCCAGAGACTAGGAAATGTTGCAGAGACTAAGAAAAGTTCATGACAAAGTGCGGACTGTTTCTTTTTTCCACCATATCAAGGATCTGATTTAAATCTGTCATTCTTCGCACAAAATGCAGCCTATCATAGTAACAGAGCCAAGTCTATTTTCATTTCTATTAGATCCTCTGGGCCCCTCCAGCCAGAGACTAGGAAATGTTGCAGAGACTAAGAAATGTTCATGATAAAGTGAGGACTGTTTCTTTTTTCCAACATATCAACGATCTGATTTAAATCTGTCATTCTTCGCACAAAATGCAGGCTATCATAGTAACAGAGCCAGCCAACCCAATACAACACAACACAACACAACAGCATCATCAGAGCTGCTGATATATATATATATAGTCTGCGAACTCCCATATGAAATGAAACAGATGATATAGATTAGGCTAATTAAAGACGAGGAGGGTTGTGAAGATGCCGAACGGACACCGGACGAATGTCAGAGTCGACGAGAAGTGAGTCCCTTTTTTCTTTTTTTCATTTTGTGCTACTGTTTTTCTTTCGTATTTTTCTCTGTTTTTGTTTCGAGATGGAATATGTTTTGCCATTTTTGGAGTTTTAGATACTGTTTTATATCTCTAAATTTTTATTGATATGATCTATTAAAGAGCATAGAATTTGGTTGGGCTTTCGACTTTCTATTCTTCAGATACAGCAATACATGGTCATATTTATTCAGACACGAAGCAGTAATATTTCTTAATTTCTCAATAGTTTTTTTCTTTTTTATTAACAATAACTCTTGTAATTACACAAAAGGACTGCTAGTCTGGACATTTACTTGCTCGTGAGTCTCTGACAAGCAATCACAATTTCCCGTTTCTACATATGATTGATTCACTTTCTCCTGATGGCTGGCTCCTAATTAATTAGAAAATTAAAAGCCTTGGGATATATTTGATTCATATATTATTTGCAGCACTTTGGCATAATTGACCAGAAAATCTTTGACCATGAATAAATTATGGAATTACTCAAATACATTTTTATTTCATATTTGAAAAATCTGTATCTGAGTTGTTTATCCGAGGTATGCAATAGTTCTTAGGCTGTCATTTCATCCGAAGTGTGGCATAATTTTTTTTCACTTTCACGGTGAGTGATAGGAGAATAGTTTCAATACTCGCACGGGTATAAACTCTTTTTGGGATGTTAACTTAGAGGAAATTAGCTAAAAAATTTCCATTATTTGTTCTAAAGAAAATTTCTAATCTTATGTAATTCTTCACTAAAATTACGTGACAATGATAGTTTTTTAAAATATAAGCAACTTTGACGAGTCCTTAGGATTTGGTTTCAAATAGTTTTGATTGAAATTATTTAATTTTCAATTATGAAGCTTTTAGATACACCTCCCTTAAATACTAATATTTTTTTATTGAAGTATTATTGGCATTACATTTTTTTAACTTGTATTTCCCTCAAATTTATTTGAGACATGAATGTCTCTAAATAGAAGAAGTTTTGTTTTATTTTTCCTAACATGTGATTGAAAGTAATTTCTTTTTTCTCTTGTGATGATAGCGCAAGCGAACAAGATCGCAATTCTTCTTCCACCGCATTTCACGCCATTTTCATCCTTCTCATTTCGACTCTAAGTACCCTCCTCCAATTGAAGTATCAAAGCAAGAACCGTTCTCCATTTGAAACTCACTACAGAATTATGGTAGCCTTCGTTATTGCCATAGTTGTTTATGCAATAGCATTAGCGGCTGAAATATTTACTCGAACTCAATATAGAAGCTATCATGTTATTTGTGGCCGCTTTAGTCTTTTCTCAGGAGCTCTTGCCTCAATTTTACTACTACTAAATGTTGTCCCAATTTTCGGGTGGTTTCTTTTGATCTCATGGGCCATTCTCCTCGTAAGGGTATTGTGGGACTCGCATGTTGAATCACTTTACTATCAAGCATTGTTGAATGTGTTACATATGCTCATGATGGATCATAACTTGAGGGCGCAACAACAGCGGTTGCCGGTGTGAATGATGGTTTTTTTACCTATAGATTCACAATGCAAAGAAACTAGGTTCTCAAAAATGTTGCCAAATAAAAATTGTTCTCAAATGTAATTTGGGAGTAATGTTTATTATGTTATGAATGTAACTCAGAGGTTCCACTATGTTGATGATAGCACAATTGGTTTAGATAGTTTGATATGTATTGCTGACTTTGTTTCTTAATATATTAAAATTTTGAGATAATTGGTGACTTTAATATGATAACAAACCCCTGTTCCAGAAAGTCCTTGTTTAAATTTCCAAATCTTTTTTTGTCCTTCCGTTGTGTTTTTTATTGTGAAGCTTGTTCTTGCTCTATGCTTTTGTACATAAGTCATTATTCAAGTATTTCTTTGTCCTTCTATTGTGTTTGTTTTTATGCACTCTATTTTTTGCACTTATGTGCACCCTATTCAATTTATTGTGTAACTTTGTTATGGATAACAAAATTACAGTATGACTTAGACTTCTGAGGAGGGAATTTATTAAGATTTATTTATTTTTTATTTTTTATTTTTGTGGTGATGGTTGGCCCATAGGCCCAGATCAAAAACACCGGCCGAGCCGAGCCCTGGGCTGGAGTCCTAACACCACTCAGACATGCCCCTCATGGCTCATGGGGGTTTGAACCCGAACCTCCCCACTAGTCCCCAGTTAGAGAGTCCGTTTATTACTTCCAAACTTACGTGGGCAAACTGAATTCATAAAGGAAAAAAACAAAAAAAAAAACTTTTAATTGCCGCAGGCTTCATTCTACTCGTATTGAACTATTTGTATTTGAGTTGAACTTGAGGTATCTCAGTACAATCTGGTCCATAGCCGTCTTTACAAGAATCGGTCTTATACGCTAAACTTAGTAAGATTATTTAGTTTAAATAATGAGCTCTGCTTGGCTATGTTTCAAGAATGGAAAATTTTCTGTTAAATGGTTAGGCCAGCATACATTTTTCTATCTCATGGTCCCAAGTAGGCCTCTCAGTTAATCGGGTTTAATTTAAATCCGATCCGATGATTGGACATATCCAAACCCGGATGATCCGATTATCAGTCGGATCGATTAAATCCATATCCGATTCGATCCGATCCGATAATGTGTTTTCATCAGTAGACCATGAGTCCCTCTTGACTCAGTAACTCACAACAAACCTAAAATGGCATTAGAAGGTGGGGTGTACTCACCTTTTCAACCACCACCACCAGTCTTCATGGATTACTCCGGTTACCGGAATAGTTGCCGGAGAAACAAGAGACCGGCCAAGACTTGTCTGTCTTCCAACGAGAACGCAGCCACAAGAACCACGATGCTAGCCAGTAAAACAACTAGGCAGCCGGAGATGAGCGGCGGGAAAAGGTGCATCATGCAGCATGATTTCTGCTTCTTCTTTATCGTTGAAGTAAAGAGAGCCATTTGTGAGTCTAGTGAGAGTGAGAGGTCGGTGATATATTCTTGGGGTTGGGGAACCTTTTTTTGGTTGGTAATGCATTAGCATCTCGAGTCCCAAGCCCCACTTTGCTGCCAATTGGGTTAACTGAGTTAACAACAAGAAAAGGTGAATACATTATATACATAAACAAATACACATACACAAAGTTTATAAGAAAAAAATATATATATATATATAATCTGAGAGAGATTTTTTTCCTTCAAATCTTGTGTTGTCCAATCGTGTCATAAAACCTTTAAAGAAAAGTTACTGCATGTTACAGGAGCTATGACTGTTTTTGCTTGAGATAGCACTTGGTTTTTGGAAAACTTGAGTGCAACATTGTTTTTTTTTTTTTTTAAGTTTAATTAGGATGAAATTACGATAGAATAAGTAATATTATATTAAAAATGTTAAATTATTAAAAAAATTAATTTAAAATTATAATATAACTATTTAATATTATTTTAATATATTATAATAATAAAAAAGAATAAAATGTTATTTTTGAACTTATTACAAAAAAAAGGGATAAGTAATACCACTTCTTTATGGTATCATTTATCTCTCATTTTAAGAGATTAATAATTTGGAAGGATGAGTAATCTTTCATTACTTTTTTATTCTAAACATAAAATTAAATGGCCCTAAAAATGACATATCCAATCTTTTACCATGTATCCCAACCAAACATCCTCTAAAGGTTGATGCAGACAACAAATTGAACATGTTCTACATAAAATATATATAGCATGATTGATTTGTAGTGAACTGGTCAGTGCTGCATCGGCATCCATCTTCTAAATTTGTGCTCTCTCTATGTATACAAATACATATGTATGTACTAGTGGGGGCCACATGGAATTTAGCTTTCATGTTTTATAACTCTCAATTCAAACCGAAATGCTTATCTTCTCTCTTCTGGGTTGGTGTCTCACTCTCACTCTCTTGGTAGGAAGAGGCCAAAGAGGGTGTGAGAGGGAATGCCTATAAGTTTTGGCCTTCGATAGTAAAGGCAAATGGAGACTAAAGATGGGAATCGCTCAAAGCTACTACTACTCTTCCTATTCCTTAGGAGTTAGGAGAGAGGTTTCCTTTGGATTTTTTGGGGGAGAGTTTGGTTACATCGAATGAGAAGTGAGGACATGCACTGGTTGTCAAAAGGTAAACAACAACCAGTAATCTCTTTCTCAAACAAAACTTATATTTATTTTCTATTTTTTTACCTCTGGTCATTGGAAAAGAAGCATAAACTTCTACAATAAATAGTCAACCTCCTGGTGAGATAAATAATTTTTTTTATTTGGTGTAAACCAAAAACTTTAATGTTGGGTTGAAACCAGCATGATAACGCATGTACTCACAGGAAACAAAAAAATAAAATAAAATTTTAAAATGGGTCGCGTCGGATAATCGGGTAGGATACCCGATGTGCTCTGGTTCGAACTTCTAAGAATTTTTTTTTATTTATTTTAAAAACATTATAATACAATGACATGTTGGGATCAAGTGGGTCAACTTGGACCTGACTGTTATATAAATTGGGTTGGAAGATGTTAAACTAAACTGGGCTAATTTGTTTTAAAAGGTCAAAAATCTAAATCCAAACTCTTCAAATTATAACTCTGGTTGGTCTGATGGAAAGATTGGTTTAAAAGTTGTCACCTAATCTCAAGACAAAATATTATTAATTTTCATGTCAGTACTATTTTTTTGAAGCTTACTTGGATAGTAATGGCAGTCGAAGTGTCCTAAGTTCTTTTTTTTTATTTTTTTATTACCATTGGAAGTTTCCTGGTTGAAACCTAATTCAACAAGAAATATTTATTTCACTGATTAACAAACGACTCTTATGCTGTATTTAGATTCCAGATTTATAGGAAAAACGAAAAAGGATGAGAAATGAAATTATTGTTGTGAATTGGTTGCAAGGGAAAGTGATAAGTAAAAGAAAACAAAAGAGAAATTAGTGAAGAAAGCATGTTCTCTCATTCTCTTTGCAGTGTTATTAATAAGTGCCTATTAATTTCTTTCTCATTTTTTTCAATGTAACTAGACAAGAGCCTAAAATTGTTAAATGCTATGTTTGGATCACAAATTTATTGAGAGACAAAAAAAGGGAACATGATAGATTCAAGAGTAATAAGACTTAGTGAAGCACTACTAACAAAAGAGCCCAACTTTTTGAAAAAAAAATTTTCCCCACCTATTGTAGCTTAGGAAAAAAGATGACTTTTATGCTATGGTTAGATCTTGGATTTGTGAACAGAAAAAAATAGTAAAATGATAAAAATAAAAAATAAAAAGAAAATAAAGTGAAATATTTGTCAAAAAAATTCAATTTGTTATTTGATTACATATAAATAATAAACACGATGTCATTTTATTTCCCTTTCTCTTGATAAATTAAAGATCCAAACATAGCATTAAGTTTTTTCTTCTCGTTTAGTGTATGATGACTTCTAAGTTCTAACAGTTTGTTTGGAACTTGTGAAAAGGAAGATAAAGGAAAGAAAAATAATTATTTCCTTCCCTATTTGATTCTATATAGGAGAAAGGCAAAAGAACAGAGAGAAAAACGAGGGAAATGGAGGAAAAACAAGGGAGGAAAAGTATTCTCTCTCTCTCTCTCTCTCTCTCTCTCTCTCTCTCTCGTTTGAATTTCAAAGGCGAAAAAAATAAATTTTCTTTCATTTTCATTTTTTTTGCACAACAAAACGAAGAAAAAGAAAAACACTTTCCCTACCATTTCTCTCTCCATCATCCTCTCTTTTCCGTTCACTAGTTCCAAACATGGTGTAATGTGAAATTCAATAGAGATAAAGATATACCAAATCGAAAAAAATATGTGACAATGTGAAGGCCCACCCCGCAAAGGCAATTGGTGCAATTCGCATGTACAAGTAACACAGATATATTGTAACTGTCATATCATCTCGGGTTAAATTCACTTTATACCCCTGCAATATACTCTCAGTTTCATTTTAGTCTCTTTACTTTAAAAATTGACAATTAACCCCTTATATTTTTGTTCAACTGTCACTTTAGCCCTTCAATTAACCTACCGTTATATACTTAACGAAAAATTTTAAAAAAATTAATATAATTCTAAAACAAAGTGTAATTAGTAAGACAAAATTTAGATTTTTAATAAAATAACTTAAATGGATGTGCTAGTTTTTTTTTGTGAAATGAGATTGTATATATAGTCTTTAGTTATTTTTTTAGTGAAATTAGTTATTTTTTAAAAAAATTTAATTTTTTTCTTACTAATTATACTTTATTTTTAAGATTATATTGATTAACACTGATTAATTAGTAAGACAAAAATTAGATTTTTAAAAAAATAACTTAACTGGGTGTGTTAGTTAATTTTTTAGTAAAATTATTTATTTTTTAAAAATCTAATTTTTATCTTATTAATTATACTTTATTTTTAAGATTATATTGATTCACACTGATTAATTGTAAGACAAAAATTAATTTTTTTTAAAAAATAACTTAACTGGGTGTGTTAGTTAATTTTTTAGTGAAATCAGTTATTTTTTAAAAATCTAATTTTTGTCTTACCAATTATACTTTTTTTTTAGAATTATACTGAATTATAATGATTAATTATATATTAATTCATAATTCAAATGATGTGTTAATAATTAATCCTAAAGACGATAGATATAATCTCATTTCACAAAAAAAATAACTAACACACCCATTTAAGTTATTTTATTAAAAATCTAATTTTTGTCTTACTAATTATACTTTATTTTAAGATTATATTGATTTTTTTAAAATTTTTCATGAAGTATATAACGATAGATTAATGAAAAGGTTAAAGTGATACTTAAACAAAAATTTAAGGAGTTAGATTGTTAATTTTTAAAGTGGAAGAACTATATTGAAGGGTATAAAGTGAATTTAACCCTATCATCTAAATCAGTTACGTGGTGCCCCTTTGGAAGGGCACATCAGTTTCCTCCAACAATTTGTATTGTAACGGTAGTAAAAATAAGAGCAATATTCTTAGAGGAAATTCCCCCGAATGCCCTCTGCCGGAAAGCGTGACCCGAAGTGGAGGGGAGAGTTCAGTCTATCAGAAGTCGACACTTCTGGCAGTCTTGAGACCTTTGAGGCCGCGAGGGGTCCATGTGAAGAGCATGTTTGAGTATGATTGGCCTTGGTAGCAATCTCATAATTCGTATTTCTGCGTATTATTGGGTTTATGAACGATTGAATGTTTCTTCCAGCAAGTTTGAAGATGACTCAATGTTCACTCTACCACCCTGCTGCTATCGAAAGGGACAGCTTCGGAATGTCTCGCACCGGCCTTGCCGTTGGCAAGGGCTTCTCCATCCGTCCCCTAACGGTATTCTTAACTACCACTACTAAAACTCTCCTCTCTCCCACTCTGTCTGCACTCCTTTCTCTCTCTAACTTGTTAGGGTTTCTCGCGAGTAGGTTCCTAAGGGTAAAACCTCGAACTTCGACTCCTTGAAATTGCTAATCGACGGGTTCAATTTCCAATTTCTCTCTCTATATATTATTTTTGGTTGATTTCGTTATTTAATATGTATCTTGAGTGCTTTTGTTATCATCAATGGGATTCTAATTTGAGAAGAACGATGGATTGAAATCCAGGAGGTTGATGAGTTTATAATTGGGCTTCCTCAGCCTTTTGACTGAAAGGAGATGCAGCAATCCAACAAAGTTCGCTGTGTTGCCAGTAGGCTCGCGGTCTGAGCTGTGGAGAGGTCAGGTTGTTATAATCTGGTTCATGCTTTGTGTATGTGCTATGTGCTTATTTTTGTATTTTATTCAAATAAAAATCAAGATCAATTATTTTCTGTTTCTGCCAAACTCTTTTGCTTTTTGTAATTTTTGGAGCAGAGTCATGGGTATTGCTACCTGTCTAGAATCTGCCACAAACTTCTCCTCTAACCAATTTGTGGACTAGTGTGGTAGTTTACCAGATGTTTGTGGCATATGCCTGAGGTGCTTCTCGTATGAACTTGTATTTTATTCTCCCGGAGGGGATTCTGCACATTTTGATGGCCTCCTCACTTTTGGCTTTGCACGTGAGTCCTTTCCATAAAATTCACACAATGCGAATGAATGGTTGCATTTAATTTTTTACCATTAGTCATGTGTGCAATACCACCTTCAAGATGGACTCCACATTTTCGGCAGTTCATTTTGCTTTCCTTTTCATGAAATTCCCACAATGGGATTGAATGGTCGCATTTAAATTTTTTGCCCAGAAGCCATGTGTGCAAAAACACCTTCAAATGCCTAAACTAATCACAAATTCTCTGACATACTGTCTTGTAAGCTTTATATAGCCTTTTGTTTGTCAAACTGTTGCGAAGTATTCTTGTGCCTAACTATGCTACTAAGACTGACAAGTTTTCTATAGGATTTGGATCAAGTCATGCACTATGTAGTCAATGTTGATGTAGTACTGTTACTACTGTATGTTTATTGCCATTCATTTACTATTGCTTTGTGAAGGATCATGTATGTTAATAACACTTGACATATGCTTCACTGCAGTGTTTTGGATGGATATGTTGCTTTCACAACTTTGGAGCAACCTTATTATAAATAATTACTGATCTCAATTCTAAAAATACGGGGAGGATTAACACAGGATGTCAACTGAAGCCATGAGTCTTGTGATTGAGAGGTAATTTTTTCTCTAATGCATGTTATATATTTTGATATTTGTTACTCCTTGGTTGTATTACAAAAGTAGCAGGGATGGATATGTTTCATATCTCTGTTCTTCTGTGAATGAATTGACCTCTCTTTGCTGGGCTGCTACGACCCTAGAGGGTTTAATCATTAGGGGTATGTTTTTCTTATTAACTTTGGTGGTTGAATTATTCCATTTTTTTTCTCATTTAGTTTCATCATACAATTTTCTGGGTTGGATAGGTGCATGTTCATGCTCCCCTAAAAGAATGAGACTCGTTAAAAATGAGATAAGACACATGATACACTCATTTCTAAATCCCATGTTAAAAAAAATGGGTAATTTGGTTTCCAACTTTCATATGGGATGCTCAAACACGTAATGGCTCTCTCTCTCTCAACCTAATTTTGAAGCATTGAGAATTTAGCTCTGAATAAAAGAGCTAATAATACCATGATGTCATTTACATATACAGGAAGAGATGGAAAAGAATTGATAAGTTGAGCCAATACAGGTTGCTTTTTTTTAGTGTAGGATATAAGTTTTCCTTTCCTGCTACTTAGACCACTAGATTGCACATGATGGCATCACTGAATGAGAATGGCTTTCATTCAACACATAAAACGAAAAATAAAAATCTGCATTCAGGTTTGTGTTGCACAATGGAATATCTGTATTTTCAGAGCTGTTATGTCCTTTGCAAAAATCACTATATTTAACTTAAAGTCTTTATTATTCATGGTATATAGTAGTTAGTATAATAGAATACATATAAATATTGTAAAACGTCCCATGTGAAGGAATGTGTACCCTCTGATAGATAACTTCTCTATAAAAAAAAAAGATTCAGGGGCCTCAGCAAGTCTGCTCATCAAGGGAGAATTGATGCCTATGCCGCCATGGTATGCATATTCTTGTATTGTCATTTTTGTTCCTTTATTTGTTTTGGCTTCTAATGTATCTTCCTCGTAAAAGGATAGCTCTAAGTGGAGTCTTAATTATTTAAGCTTGTTCTATACGACCCATAGGCCCTACTCATTGATCTTGTGTGAAGTTCAAGAACGAAAGGGAAAGTGATAACTTCTCTTCTTTTTCTTCCCACTTCTATTCTGTGGGTACAGGTGGTGCTGGAGAGATATTTCACCCTATTAGGCGAGGGAATTGAACTTGTTCTCACCAAATAGTTGGAACTCCGGGAAAAGCTTCGAATTGGCCTACCTGGAGGTATGGACTTTCGTCCAGAAGAGGAATTTAATGGTTGATCATTCATTTTCAATGCTAGCAGTTAGATTCAGGCGCAACAATTTGCGGCACCATTGGCTGACATGGCAGGTACCAGGGTTAGACTGATGAATTGAGTTAGAATCATATTTCCTAGAGATGGCTTGAGAGGGATCTCTATGGTTTTTATGATTTTATCTTTGCATTCATATTTTTTGGTTAATACATTGTTTAGGGTGATTGGTGCTTTCACATCTTTATGTCATCAAAATGGCGTAACCTCCTTCGAAGATCAAAATAAGTGCACAAAATTGAGGTCCTTTCATGAGCAGTGCTCGGTGAAATTTTATAACTGAATCTCCTAACTTGGACCTGATCCTATATTTATGGGCAAACTACGAAAATATTATCATGTACAACCTTTCGGATCCGATAACCAATCATTGTCATCATCCAGGCAAAAGCATTACAGTTCTTTAGCAGCAACCATGCACCCTACTTTACAAGCAACAGGAATACAATTTTTTATAATGTACAAGGGCTTCAGTTCTGTTTGAAACTTGAGGAAAGGTAGGGACTCTGGTTTCTAATTTAGGAGGAAAGAAAACAAAAGTCCAAAGAAAAACAGGGGTGCTTCAAATTGTTCATTCGATATTGGTTTCTACAGTACACGAAGAACAAAAAGCACGCATTTATGAGAGCACCTATAATACGCCATTGACACGACAGTTGGACATAGTTAACTCAATTCGCCTTCGCAAAGCAAGACATAAACCGGGGTACACAAAGATGGCTCCCCTTGATCTACAATCCACTATTTGTTTTAAGGTACTTTCTCTTTCTTTTGCAATCTCATTTTAGATATGCCCTAAACTAGTGTATGTCGATTTGTGGTTCTTGTAGATCATATGTTCGATGGAAGATTTTAAAATGGATGTTGAGAACAGAGAAGGACAATTCAAGTTCTTTTTACTTTGTCTCTCCTGACCAATTCGAATTAATCGTGTTGAAATGTGTTACGATGAATAGAGCCATAGAGCAGCCCACCAGGCTGTAAAAGTAATACACATAGGACTGAAGCCACCAGTTCCATGAAAAAGTTTCAGTGATGTAGAATTAAAAGGCTCAGTGAAAATGAAGCTCACCCAGTTCAGTGTTACACCTATGCAGTACATCCCATGTAATACAAAGTTATGGCGTGAAAAATGTCAAGTGACTGGAAAACTAGTATTGGCAGTGGAATGAAATATGATGTTTTCCTCTTATTTCCTTCACTATCATTCATGCTAATTAATTGTACATGGTGTCCACAGACTCCCTGCATTGGTTATGCTATTTAGTTAATTAATTTTACATGGTGTCCATAGACTCCCCTGCATTGGTTATGCTAGGTTTTTCTTAATGTTTTTAATGATTTCTAATTATGTATAATCCTAATACAGAATTTCCATTCCAAGATGATTTCAGAATGGCTTTCCTGGAAGTACAACCCACTACACTAGAAGGACTCGATCATTAAATTTTGCATACCCTTGGAGTTTTTTTAAGTGGAACCTATCTTATTGATATCTAGACTTGAGGTCTTTTTTCTTTAATTTGACATAGCTTTATATGATCTGATTCTGAGTCTCTGACAAAGAGTACATGCTTCCTGAGCACGGGATATTTGTAGTGTTGTAATTGCTTCAGCATGATTTACGGTGGGTTGAGTACACCGATATTTTTATGCCTTGTAAACTATGGTTGGCAAATGGGATTCCTGTAGCCTAAATTCAACTTTAGTGCTTCCATCCCTATAACTTCTAAGCCTTGTGTTTGTCCATTGTCCTTCATAAAATCATTCCCTCACTACCACATCTATGGCATCTTTGTTGGAGAAATTGCTTCCCAAGCAACCTACTTTTCTAGTTAATTTTGTAATAAAATGAATAAGTGTTATAATTTTTGTTTGTATATCACTACTTGATTTCATTTAGAATTCGAGATAGTAATAAAGATGATCTTTATGAACTGATGTGGCTTAATCTATGACCATCCTCACTATTGAATACTTCTGAAAATATTCATAGTGTAGTTTCTTGTTCATAGTGTAGTTTCTTGGATAAAGATGATCTTTAATAAAGATGATTTTTATGCTTCTCAGAGTATGGTGGAAATATTTTTTTTGGAAAAGTAACCAAAAAAAAAAAAAATTTGAAGATACCTTATTGGAGAAATCAGTAACTTGGTTGGCCTGTCCATCTTTTCTCTGCAGGAGTATTCCTTCTTGAAATTATCCTACATTCAATAGGAACCTTGCCAAAATTGTATAACCTTTACTTGCACAGAAAGAAATGTTCAGAAGAGATACCAGACACGGAAAATGAGTTGTATAAGATGAACTTCAATCCTTCCTAACTATGAAACTATCAGTATCTTCCGGTTGTAGACCCATTAGTTAGTTCTAAAGTTAAAAAAGCGTAATTTAAAACTAAATAGCAAACTCAATACGTTCCAACAATCTTAGTAGTGTTAGCTTCCCCATCAATTGAAAGATCCTTGCCATTCAAAAGTCAGATCTTTGGATTTATCTCACCGTCCAGTAACACGTTGCTAGCTTTTTTGTCCTTTCCGAGCGATTCTATGCCAGAATCCTTGTGAAGATATGTCATTCTCTTACAGTTCAGTCACTAGATGCCAGCTTCAATCGAGTTGCATGTGTTTCTTTGTTTCCTAGGATCTATCTAACCATACAAAGTAGAAACAAACTTTATAGATAGCAACTATGACCTTCATATTGAGTTTAATAAACCCTTGCATCATTTAGTTTTTGTATGGAAATATATTACAGTGCTTCAAGTTGAGAACTGGGAAAGAGAATAATACGAACTAGAGGGGAAGAAGTTGAGCCTTCTCTTTGACATGTATTCTTAGATAAGTAGTTTCCCCTATCCAATAATTCCAGAGCCTATAAGCCTGACATGATTTTTGCATAAAGCTTCATTTGTATAGCTTCTGAATCGTTCTTTGAATAGCTTAAGTTGATCATTTCCTGAAGAGCATACTAAAGACGATTTAAGGAATTGTTATCTCGAGTAACCAGCTAATTGGGGAGATTTGATCTCAATAGGAGATTATTGAAGCCTTGTGTATTTTAACTTTTCCCTTGGTCTCCAAAGTTCACATGCTTGTGATAATTTGTGATTGCAAACTACAACCTCAATTGTAGAGTCATGTTCTGTTGGATGGTGTTGATGTATATATGTGTATATGATCTGGGGGTAGTTTAGTCTTTTTCTCTCTTTCTAGGGCTAGCCTATATATAATGTTGTTTCTATTCATTGTATGGTTACTGTTTTTTCTCTCTCTGTCTCTTTCTTCATCTTCGACAATATATATATTATATATATGTCTTCATCATTCTAACATGGTATCAGAGCCATAGTAGACTGTCTCTGAGTTCTTTCTTTTTCTGCGTCCATTTCACTGATTTCTCTTTAATTTTTGTCCAATTTCGATCTATATCTGTGAGTACCAAACACTTAAAAGTCCTCAAAACTCAATTTCAAAACCACCATCTGATTCCCCACAAAAATCTCATCTCAGATTCATCAAAATCCAACACAAAATGCAGTGCACGCACCCTCACACGTCGGTCAAAGGGCGGCGCATAAGATCTACTCTCGGCAAACCCACCACGCGCCAGCATGCACCAGAGGAGCGTCAATCATTGCTCATGTGCCTCCACGCGCGCCACCACTCGCCTGACATCCCCTGTGCGTCATCACGCTGGCGTCATCCTGCCACGTGAGCGCCACGTCAGCCCGAGGACCCACACCTGCCACGTCATCTTGACACGTCAGAGGCCACGTCACCTGCCACCTCAGCTGCCACGTCATTTGCCATGTCACCGTCAGGGCCCGCTTTGCCACATAATCTACCGCGTCAGCCTGTGGTTCAGCCAGTCTGATTTGGACCGGTTTAGGTCGGTTTTCTAGATTATTTTGCCTGGTTCACTTATGTTTTGGCTGCTTTTGGTCTAGATAAGACCGGTTCCTAACTAATTTCGGCCTTCTGAATCTGTTTTTGGCCTTGGTTTTGCCAAATTCTGTATGAAATTTACTGTTTTGATCATATTAGTCACTTTTCTGGCCAGTTCATTACTTTTCTTGGCTGTTTTGGTCGGATTCACAGTGGTCCTTGGGTAATTTGGGCCTTCTGACTTTGTTTCTGCATTTAGTTTTGGCTACCTCAGCTCCGTTAGTACTATAGCTACTATTCTTTGCACTCTTTTCTATTGGTTGGATTGTTTCTACTCGTGGCTGTTCACTATGGATTGATATGAGGTTTCCAAACCTATTGTTGTTACTTTGGAGGGTCCCAATTATATACCAGGGTCTCAGGTGATGTCTAGTTTCCTCAAGGGAAGGAAGCTTTGGCATTATGTCACTGGAGATATTGAATCACCAGTTAAGAGTGCTACTGAAACAGCTGCTGAGTATACTGAGCGTCTTGAGGAGTGGGATAGCAAGAATCATCAAATTATCACATGGTTTCACAATACTTCTATTCCCTCCATTAGCCTACAGTTTGGGAGATTTGATATTGCTCATGCCATCTGGGACTTTCTAGCTACCAGATATACTACTGCTGATCTAGCTTATCAATATCAGTTTCTGACTTCCCTATATTGACTGAGACAGGATCCTGGACAGTCAATTAGTGCCTTCTTGCCTCGAATTTATTCTATATGGGACCAGTTGACTCCGTCCGAGCCTAAGTGGGTCAGTGCTATTGATGCCGCTTTGTTTGTCACCTATCGCGATCAACAGCGTTTGATTCTGTTTCTCATGAGCCTCTCTGATGTATATGAGCTAGTTTGAGCTTCTCTTCTTCATCGCATTCCTCTTCCTACACTAGACCAGGCTATCTCTAAGCTTGTATCTGAGGAGACTCGTCTTGGCCTTATTTTGACTTCTCATGTCGACACCACGCTTGCTGCTCCTAGTTCTCAAGCTCATGGCTCCTCTGGTGGTTTTCGAGGTTCTTCAACTTCTGGTGGTCAGTCCTCTGGTTCAGTTTTTTGACATGATGCGTGTACTTTTTGTCATGCTACTGATCATCGCTTGCTTACCTGTCCTATCCGGGTTTCGCAAGTATTGCCGACAGCGCAGTCTTGGTCATTATCAATCTGATTATCCCAAGAACCCTACCCGCTGAGATACTCTTCCTCAGTCCACTGCTACTACTGCTGAGGCTTCTTCTATTGCTTCTGCCTCTCCTACGCTGATTGATGTCAATGATCTTTCTGCCCTCGTTTAACAGATTATGTCCGCTTCCGGTAAACCCTCTACTACCTTATCTGCTCCTTGAGGTATATCCTCATGGTACTTTGATTGTGGATGTAGTAATCACATGACTTCTGATTTATCTGTCTTCTCTTCTAAATTCTCTGAGTCTTTATTTCATGTTATCTATACTGCTAATGGCTCTTCTATGACTGTTGATCATGTTGGACATGTCTCCACCTCTATTCTGTCCCTTCTCCATACTTACTATATTCTTAAACTCGCTCTTAATCTTGTTTCTGTTGGCCAACTATGTGATCTTGGCCTTACTGTTCTTTTCTCCTCTGTTGGTTGTGTTGTGTAGGATCCGCAGACGGGTCGGATTCTTGGGATAGGCCGTAGACATGGTCGACTATTCTAGCTTGTGCATCTTCACCTTCCTCTCTCCACTGCTGCCACCACTACTGCATCTGCTTCGTCATCATCTTTTGGGATTTGGCATTCTCGTTTAGATCATGTGTCATTAGGTCGGTTACGTTTTCTTGTGTCTCAAGGTGTCTTAGGTCATGTTCCTAATGAACACCTTAACTGTCAGTCTTGTCAGCTTGTCAAATAACCCGCTTTATCCTTTAATAAAAGTACTTCTGTTTCTTCTGCTCCCTTTGATTTAGTTCATTCTGATATTTGGGGGCCTTCTCTCACTTCTAATATGGGAGGTTCCCAGTATTTTGTTATATTTGTGGATGATTTTTCTCGCTATACGTGGCTTTACCTCTTAAAGAATCGATCCTAATTACAACAAACCTACTATGATTTTGCTCGCATGATCAAAACCCAGTTTTCTCGGGATATTAAAGTTTTTCGCTTAGACAATGCTCAAGAATACTGTGATACCTCCTTCCATACCTTTCTACGATTCCACGACACTCTTCCCCACTGTTCTTGCCCTGGTACCTTTCAACAGAATGGCCGGGCAAAGCGAAAACACCGTCATTTACTTTATACTACTTTTGCCCTCCTTTTTTCATCTCACTATCCCGAGAGGTTTCGGGAGAAGCTGCACTCACTGTTACTTACACTATTAATCGAGTACCATCAGCCCTTCTTGGTAACCTCACTCCATACGAGCGTCTCTATGACACTCCTCCTAATTACCATTTTCTTCGTGTTTTTGGTTGTGCCTGTTTTTTCTTGTTACAGCCACATGAGCGCACTAAACTGGAGCCTCGATCTCGTCTGTGTTGCTTTTTAGGGTATGGGATTGAACATAAAGGCTATCGTTGTTGGGATCCTCTGTCTCGCCGCCTTCGAGTCTCTCGTCACGTTGTCTTTTGGAAACATAAGATGTTTTCCTCTTTATTTTCTTTTCAGTTGTCCTCTTCTTCTACTCCTCCCTATCTTACTGATTCTTCTATTGAGCTTTTTCCTGCCGATACAGATGTTTCTGCTATAGTTCCACCTCATGTTCCTGCGATTGTTGATGTTCCTGTTGTCCTTGCTGAAGATGTTCCCCATGCTGCGCCACCGGCTGTTGTCTATCCCGTGGAGTCCCCGTCTACTAATCTTGCTCCTCCGACTGCACCTTTGGTCCCTCTCTCTAGTGATCTTCCTATTCGTCATTCTACTTGGGTAAGAGAAACTCCTTCTTATCTTAGAGATTATCACTATTTTTTCACTGTTTTAGCTCAGTATGACCTCATTCCTATCGTGAGGCAAGTACTAACCCTCTTTGGCAACAAGCTATGACTGAGGAATTACAGGCACTTGATAAGACTCACACTTGGGACCTTGTTGATCTTCCTCCTGGCAAATCTGTTATTGGGTGTCGCTGGGTTTATAAGATTAAGACTCGATCTGATGGTACTGTGGAGCACTACAAAGCCCGTCTGGTTGCTAAGGGCTTTACTTAGGAGTATGGTATTGACTATGAGGAGACCGTCGCTCCTGTTGCCAGACTTACCTCTGTCAGGAGTCTCCTTGCTGTTGCTGCTGTTCGCAGTTGGCCCTTGTATTAGATGGATGTTAAGAATGCCTTTCTCAATGGTGATCTCACTGAGGAAGTCTATACGCACCCCCCTCTTGGTCTCTCCTCTTCCAATCAGGTATGCTGGCTTCGTCGTGCTCTCTATGGCCTTAAGCAAGCGCCACGTGCCTGGTATGCCAAGTTTAGTTCTACCATCAATGTTCTTGGCTTCTCTGCTAGTGCCTATGACTCTGCTCTTTTTATTCGTCAGTCTTCCCATGGCATTGCTCTTCTTCTTCTTTATGTGGATGATATGATTCTTACCAATGATGATGCTCATGGTATCTCTGCGCTCAAGGACTTTCTTCACCATCACTTTGAGATGAAAGACCTTGGTCCCTTGAGCTACTTCCTTGATCTTGAGGTTTCATCTAACCTTACTGGCTATTCTTTTACTCAGGCAAAGTAGGGCTCAGATCTTCTTACCCGTGCTGGGATTTTAGATAATAAGACTGTATCTACTCCTTTGGACCCTAATGTTCATCTTACTTCTCTTTATGGTAAACTATTATGTGATGCTACACTATACAGACAGCTCGTCGGTAGTCTTATTTATCTTACTGTTACTCGCCCTGACATTGCTCATGCTGCTCATCTTATCAGCCAGTTTATGTCTGCACCTCGCTCCGCTCACTATGCTGTTGTTCTTCGCATCCTCCGGTATGTCAAGGGCACCCTGTTCCATGGTTTACATTTCTCTAGTCAGTCATCTCTTCAGTTTCATGCCTACTCTGATGCTGATTGGGCCGGAGATCCTATGGATCTACGGTTTACCACCGGCTTCTGCTTCTTTCTAGGCGACTCTCTTATCTCTTGGCATAGTAAGAAGCAGACCCTTGTTGCTCATTCTAACACTGAGGCTGAGTACCGTGCTCTGGCTGACGCCACACAGGAACTCCTCTGGCTTCGGTGGCTTCTTCAGGACATGGGCGTCCAATACTCTGGGGCCACTGTGCTTCATTGTGACAATCACAGTGCCATACTGATTGCTCACAATGATGTCTTTCATGATTGTACCAAACATATTGAGATTGATTGTCACTTCATTCACCAGCATGTGGTTTGCAGTACAGTCCATCTTCTTCCTATTTCCTCTACTGACCAGATCGCTGATATATTCACCAAATCTCTTTTGCCTGGTGAGTTTGATGTTCTCATCACCAAACTCAAGTTGGTCTCTGCTAAACCTCCTTGAGTTTGAGAAGGGGGGGGGGGGTGTTGATGTATATATGTGTATATGACCTGGGGGTAGTTTAGTCTTTTTTCCTCTTTCTATGGCTAGCCTATATATAATGTTGTTTTTATTCATTGTATGGTTACTGCTTTGATATATACAAGCTAATCTTTTTCTCTCTCTGTCTTTTTCTCTCTGTCTCTTTCTTCATCTTCAACAATATATATATTATATATATGTCTTCATCATTCTAACAGATGGAATCGTTCAAATGGCATTTGCAAATTCCTTCTCAAAACCAACACCATGCCAAGGATTACATCTGAAAGTACACCATGCCCATCTCATGGCCAACTACTTGCATCCTTGTAGGGGTGCACATGGATCATTTCGGTTCAGGTTAGTGCTAAACTCAAAACCAAACAAATCACAAATCATGATTGGTTCTCTAAATTTCAATTCAGGACCAAACTGTAACTTGTAAAGAACCAAACCAAACCAAAAAATCTCAGCTCGATTCTAAACGTCGGTTTAAATTGTTATATTATACATTATATATATTTTTAATGGAAGCCCTAGCCACGCTTAAGGCAACCATTTAGTCAATGGCCCACACTGAAGGCGGTTCAAGCTTTGTTTCAAAAATTCTAGAGTGAGCCCTCATTTTAAAACTAAGCAATGGTTCTACATTTCACTTCCCAACCAATGTAGGATAAGGGAATCTGAAAGGAATGTGAAATAAATTCCTAGCTGGGTTGTGGCTTACATTGGAACAACCTAAAAGATGTGTAAGTCTTTTAGTGGGTTTGACTTAAAGTAGAACCAGCTTCATCTTCATCATTCTCTCTCTATGAAAAAGCCATTGATGGGTAGCGCTGATGTAATTCTTGCGTTACACCCAATCAAATTAAAGCCATTACCATCTTTTGAGCATTTGTCTAAATTTGCATACTTATTTTTTAAACACCCTCATTCAGATTATTTAATATAAATAATATATATAGTGAGAGAGAGAGAGAGAGAGAGAGGGGTAAGTGGAATAACAGTACATCTTTGTGATTCATCTTCTTTCCTCCTCCTCCTCCTCCTTGTTCTTCTCATTTTCTTTGTAAAGATTTGTACTGTATAAACTTTTGTACTTTGGGGGACTCACTTAATGTAGTACCTATAGCAGCTTTCCATGGCTATGGGAATCCTACTGATAACCCTCACTAGGAGAGTTCTAGAATTATGCATTAGTATTTTGTTCAATTGGCCTCACACTTTTGTACTTTGGGGGACTCACTTGATGTAGCACCTATAGTAGCTTTCCATGGCTGTGGGAATCCTACTAATAACCCTTACTGGGAGAGTTCTGGAATTATGCATTAGTGCTCCATTCAATTGGCCTCACTGTTGATAAGTATTCCTTATTATAATCATAAGTTGTGTTGTGTTTTCCTACAAGTGTTCAAATTGCCTTTGCTTACTGTGACTATAACAATGGAGATTTTGAAGTATGTAAAATTGTTAGGTTAATTTTCTTCTCATACATTTTCCCACATCGTAAGAGAGAATTAGGTCTGCAACAATATAAACATACAATTTGTAACCTTGAGTCAGTTGTATTAAATTGAAGATGGTTTCGTTGTGTACTCAACAATTTGGTATCAAAGAGCCGTGTGAAGGTCTTGGGAGATGTAATAAAGCCAGCGGAGCGCTAGATTGTTTGTTGGTAAAGACTTGAAAATTTTGTTAGAGCTAAGTGTTAGGAGTTGACGGAATTGTTTCTTGAGATGCTGCGGAATGGCAAGATCTGCAACAGCAACACTATACCGCCATATCTACAAAATGCTAGAAGAACATTTATGGAGTTATAGTCACAAGAGTACTGTGGGAGCATCAGCGACACTAAATCACCTCCTATAAGAAAATGTTGAAGTACTCCATAAAAGGATACGGTTGCATTTTATGTCTACTACTGAGAAAGAGATGTTGAAGCACCTGAGATGTATCACCCTGCCGAAGGAGATTGTCGAAGAAACTGGTTGCAGTGCATTTTACATCTACTACTGACAAAGAGATGTTGAAGCACCTGAGACGTGGGGGGGGGGGGGGGGGGGGGGGGGGGGGGGGGGGGGGGGGGGGGGGGGGGGGGGGGGGGGGGGGGGGGGGGGGGGGGGGGGGGGGGGGGGGGGGGGGGGGGGGGGGGGGGGGGGGGGGGGGGGGGGGGGGGGGGGGGGGGGGGGGGGGGGGGGGGGGGGGGGGGGGGGGGGGGGGGGGGGGGGGGGGGGGGGGGGGGGGGGGGGGGGGGGGGGGGGGGGGGGGGGGGGGGGGGGGGGGGGGGGGGGGGGGGGGGGGGGGGGGGGGGGGGGGGGGGGGGGGGGGGGGGGGGGGGGGGGGGGGGGGGGGGGGGGGGGGGGGGGGGGGGGGGGGGGGGGGGGGGGGGGGGGGGGGGGGGGGGGGGGGGGGGGGGGGGGGGGGGGGGGGGGGGGGGGGGGGGGGGGGGGGGGGGGGGGGGGGGGGGGGGGGGGGGGGGGGGGGGGGGGGGGGGGGGGGGGGGGGGGGGGGGGGGGGGGGGGGGGGGGGGGGGGGGGGGGGGGGGGGGGGGGGGGGGGGGGGGGGGGGGGGGGGGGGGGGGGGGGGGGGGGGGGGGGGGGGGGGGGGGGGGGGGGGGGGGGGGGGGGGGGGGGGGGGGGGGGGGGGGGGGGGGGGGGGGGGGGGGGGGGGGGGGGGGGGGGGGGGGGGGGGGGGGGGGGGGGGGGGGGGGGGGGGGGGGGGGGGGGGGGGGGGGGGGGGGGGGGGGGGGGGGGGGGGGGGGGGGGGGGGGGGGGGGGGGGGGGGGGGGGGGGGGGGGGGGGGGGGGGGGGGGGGGGGGGGGGGGGGGGGGGGGGGGGGGGGGGGGGGGGGGGGGGGGGGGGGGGGGGGGGGGGGGGGGGGGGGGGGGGGGGGGGGGGGGGGGGGGGGGGGGGGGGGGGGGGGGGGGGGGGGGGGGGGGGGGGGGGGGGGGGGGGGGGGGGGGGGGGGGGGGGGGGGGGGGGGGGGGGGGGGGGGGGGGGGGGGGGGGGGGGGGGGGGGGGGGGGGGGGGGGGGGGGGGGGGGGGGGGGGGGGGGGGGGGGGGGGGGGGGGGGGGGGGGGGGGGGGGGGGGGGGGGGGGGGGGGGGGGGGGGGGGGGGGGGGGGGGGGGGGGGGGGGGGGGGGGGGGGGGGGGGGGGGGGGGGGGGGGGGGGGGGGGGGGGGGGGGGGGGGGGGGGGGGGGGGGGGGGGGGGGGGGGGGGGGGGGGGGGGGGGGGGGGGGGGGGGGGGGGGGGGGGGGGGGGGGGGGGGGGGGGGGGGGGGGGGGGGGGGGGGGGGGGGGGGGGGGGGGGGGGGGGGGGGGGGGGGGGGGGGGGGGGGGGGGGGGGGGGGGGGGGGGGGGGGGGGGGGGGGGGGGGGGGGGGGGGGGGGGGGGGGGGGGGGGGGGGGGGGGGGGGGGGGGGGGGGGGGGGGGGGGGGGGGGGGGGGGGGGGGGGGGGGGGGGGGGGGGGGGGGGGGGGGGGGGGGGGGGGGGGGGGGGGGGGGGGGGGGGGGGGGGGGGGGGGGGGGGGGGGGGGGGGGGGGGGGGGGGGGGGGGGGGGGGGGGGGGGGGGGGGGGGGGGGGGGGGGGGGGGGGGGGGGGGGGGGGGGGGGGGGGGGGGGGGGGGGGGGGGGGGGGGGGGGGGGGGGGGGGGGGGGGGGGGGGGGGGGGGGGGGGGGGGGGGGGGGGGGGGGGGGGGGGGGGGGGGGGGGGGGGGGGGGGGGGGGGGGGGGGGGGGGGGGGGGGGGGGGGGGGGGGGGGGGGGGGGGGGGGGGGGGGGGGGGGGGGGGGGGGGGGGGGGGGGGGGGGGGGGGGGGGGGGGGGGGGGGGGGGGGGGGGGGGGGGGGGGGGGGGGGGGGGGGGGGGGGGGGGGGGGGGGGGGGGGGGGGGGGGGGGGGGGGGGGGGGGGGGGGGGGGGGGGGGGGGGGGGGGGGGGGGGGGGGGGGGGGGGGGGGGGGGGGGGGGGGGGGGGGGGGGGGGGGGGGGGGGGGGGGGGGGGGGGGGGGGGGGGGGGGGGGGGGGGGGGGGGGGGGGGGGGGGGGGGGGGGGGGGGGGGGGGGGGGGGGGGGGGGGGGGGGGGGGGGGGGGGGGGGGGGGGGGGGGGGGGGGGGGGGGGGGGGGGGGGGGGGGGGGGGGGGGGGGGGGGGGGGGGGGGGGGGGGGGGGGGGGGGGGGGGGGGGGGGGGGGGGGGGGGGGGGGGGGGGGGGGGGGGGGGGGGGGGGGGGGGGGGGGGGGGGGGGGGGGGGGGGGGGGGGGGGGGGGGGGGGGGGGGGGGGGGGGGGGGGGGGGGGGGGGGGGGGGGGGGGGGGGGGGGGGGGGGGGGGGGGGGGGGGGGGGGGGGGGGGGGGGGGGGGGGGGGGGGGGGGGGGGGGGGGGGGGGGGGGGGGGGGGGGGGGGGGGGGGGGGGGGGGGGGGGGGGGGGGGGGGGGGGGGGGGGGGGGGGGGGGGGGGGGGGGGGGGGGGGGGGGGGGGGGGGGGGGGGGGGGGGGGGGGGGGGGGGGGGGGGGGGGGGGGGGGGGGGGGGGGGGGGGGGGGGGGGGGGGGGGGGGGGGGGGGGGGGGGGGGGGGGGGGGGGGGGGGGGGGGGGGGGGGGGGGGGGGGGGGGGGGGGGGGGGGGGGGGGGGGGGGGGGGGGGGGGGGGGGGGGGGGGGGGGGGGGGGGGGGGGGGGGGGGGGGGGGGGGGGGGGGGGGGGGGGGGGGGGGGGGGGGGGGGGGGGGGGGGGGGGGGGGGGGGGGGGGGGGGGGGGGGGGGGGGGGGGGGGGGGGGGGGGGGGGGGGGGGGGGGGGGGGGGGGGGGGGGGGGGGGGGGGGGGGGGGGGGGGGGGGGGGGGGGGGGGGGGGGGGGGGGGGGGGGGGGGGGGGGGGGGGGGGGGGGGGGGGGGGGGGGGGGGGGGGGGGGGGGGGGGGGGGGGGGGGGGGGGGGGGGGGGGGGGGGGGGGGGGGGGGGGGGGGGGGGGGGGGGGGGGGGGGGGGGGGGGGGGGGGGGGGGGGGGGGGGGGGGGGGGGGGGGGGGGGGGGGGGGGGGGGGGGGGGGGGGGGGGGGGGGGGGGGGGGGGGGGGGGGGGGGGGGGGGGGGGGGGGGGGGGGGGGGGGGGGGGGGGGGGGGGGGGGGGGGGGGGGGGGGGGGGGGGGGGGGGGGGGGGGGGGGGGGGGGGGGGGGGGGGGGGGGGGGGGGGGGGGGGGGGGGGGGGGGGGGGGGGGGGGGGGGGGGGGGGGGGGGGGGGGGGGGGGGGGGGGGGGGGGGGGGGGGGGGGGGGGGGGGGGGGGGGGGGGGGGGGGGGGGGGGGGGGGGGGGGGGGGGGGGGGGGGGGGGGGGGGGGGGGGGGGGGGGGGGGGGGGGGGGGGGGGGGGGGGGGGGGGGGGGGGGGGGGGGGGGGGGGGGGGGGGGGGGGGGGGGGGGGGGGGGGGGGGGGGTGGGGGGGGGGGGGGGGGGGGGGGGGGGGGGGGGGGGGGGGGGGGGGGGGGGGGGGGGGGGGGGGGGGGGGGGGGGGGGGGGGGGGGGGGGGGGGGGGGGGGGGGGGGGGGGGGGGGGGGGGGGGGGGGGGGGGGGGGGGGGGGGGGGGGGGGGGGGGGG
>CM065379.1:152500-160000 GCA_033060915.1 Euryodendron excelsum
CCCGAAAAAGGCAAAAACCCCCTTCCTATAGGCCTAGTCGGGCCGATTTGGTACTCTTGCGGGGCGTACGAGCGACGAGTAGTCCCAGATTAACTTATTACAGTCTTATACGTTCGTTTTAAGCCCGATCACGCCCTTAGTTACGCCCTGCAAGCAGCTTTTCCAGTCGTAACCGGACGAAAAACACCCGAAAAAGGGGAAAACCCCTTCCTGTAAGCCTAGTTGGGCCAATTCGGAACTCTAGCAGGGTGTAGGAGCGATGAGTAGTCCCGGATTAACATACTACAGCCTTATACGGTCGTTTTAAGCCTGACCATGGCCCCAGTTATGCCTTGGAAGCAGCTGTTCCAGTCGTAACTGGACGAAAAACACCCGAAAAAGGTAAAAACCCTTATTATAGGCCTAATTGGGCAAATTCGAAACTCTTGCAGGGAATACGAGCAACGAGTAGTCCCTGATTAATGAACTAGAGCCTTATACGGTCGTTTTAAGCCCAACCACGCCCCCAGTTACAACCTGCAAGCAGCTGTTCCGGTCTTAACTAGATGAAAAACACCCGAAAAAGGGGAAAACCCCTTCCTGTAGACCTAATTGGGCTGATTCGAAACTCTTGCGGGGTGTAGGAGCGACGAGTAGTCCCGAATTAATGTACTACAGCCTTATACGGTCGTTTTAAGCCCGACCATGGCCCCAATTACGCCTTGGAAGTAGCTGTTCAGGTCATAACCGGACGAAAAACACCCGAAAAAGGCAAAAACCCCTTCCTATTGGCCTAATCGGGCAGATTCGAAACTCTTGCGGGGATTACGAGCAACGAGTAGTCCTAGATTAACATCCTACAGCCTTATACGGTCATTTTAAGCCCAACCAGGCCCCGCAGTTACGCATTGCATGCAGCAGTTTCGGTCATAACCGGAAGAAAAACACCCAAAAAGGCAAAAACCCCTTCCTATAGGCCTTGTCGGACCGATTCTGAACTCTTGCGGGGCGTATGAGCGATGAGTAATCCTGGATTAATGTACCACAGCCTTATACGATCATTTTAAGCCCGACCACGAACCGAGTTACGCTCTGCAAGCAGCTGTTCCGGTCATAACCGGATGAAGAACAGCCGAAAAAGGCAAAAACCCCTTCCTATAGGCCTAGTTGGGCCGATTTGGAACTCTTGCAGGGCGTTTGAGCGATGAGTAGTCCCGTATTAACGTACTACAGCCTTAGACTGTAGCTTCAAGCCCAACCACGCCCCCAGTTACGCCCTGCAAGCAGCTGTTCCGGTCATAACCGGACGAAAAACACCCAAAAAAGGCAAAAATCCCTTCCTATAGGCCTTATTGGGCCGATTCGGAACTCTTGTAGGGCGTATGAGCGACGAGTAGTTCCAAATTAATGTACTACAGCGTTATATGGTCGTTTTAAGCCTGACCACACGCCCATATACGCTCTGCAAGCAGCTGTTCCAGTCATACTCGGACGAACAAAACCCGAAAAAGGCAAAAACCCATTCCTATAGGAGTTGTTGGGCCGATTTAGAACTCTTGTGGGGCGTACGAGCGACGAGTAGTCCTAGATTAACATACTACAGCCTTACACGGTCGTTTTAAGCCCGATCACGCCCCCAATTACGCCCTGTAAGAAGCTGTTACGGTCATAACTGGACGAAAAATACTCAGAAATGGCAAAAACCCATTCCTGTAGGCCTAGTTGGGCCGATTCAGAACTCTTGCGGGGCGTACGAAAGACAAGTAGTCCTGGATTACTGTAGTACAGCTTTATACGATCGTTTTAAGCATGGTCGTGCCCCCAGTTACGCCTTGCAAGCAGCTGTTCCGGCCTTATACGGTAATTTCAAGCCTAACCACGCCCCTAGTTATGCCCTGCATGTAGCTGTTCCGGTCGTAATCGGATGAAAAACACCAAAAAAAAGGAAAAAAAACCCCTTCCATTAGGCCTAGTCGGGCCGATTCGAAACTCTTACAGGGCGTATGAGTGACCAAAAGTCCCAGATTAACATACTACAGCTTTATACGATAATTTTACGAATGATCATGGCCCCTGTTACGCCCTACAAGCAGCTGTTCCAGTCATAACCGGACGAAAAACACACGAAAAAGGCAAAAACCCCTTCCTATAGGCATAGTTGGGCCGTTTCGGAACTCTTGCGGGGCGTACGAGCGACGAGTCGTCCCGGATTAACGTACTACAGCCTTATACGGTCGTTTTCAGCCCAACCACGCCCCCAGTTACATCCTGCAAGCAGCTGTTCCGGTCATAACCGGACGAAAAACACACGAAAAACGCAAAAACCCCTTCCTATAGGCCTAGTTAGACCGATTCGGAACTCTTGCAGGGCGTACGAGCAACGAGTAGTCCCAAATTAACGTACTACTACCTTATACGGTCATTTTAATCCCGATCACCCCCCCAGTTACGCCCTGCAAGAAGCTATTTCGGTCATAACTGGAAGAAAAACACCCAAAAAAAGGCAAAAAACCCTTCCTATAGGCCTAGTTTGGCCGATTCGGAACTCTTGCGAGGCGTACGAGCGACGAGTAGTCCTCGATGAATGTAGTGCAGCCTTATACGATCATTTTAAGCCTGACCATGCCCCCAGTTACGCCCTACAAGCAGCTGTTCCGGCCATAACCGGACCAAAAACACTAGAAAAAGGCAAAAACCCCTTCCCGTAGGCCTACTCAGGCTGATTCGAAACTCTTGCGGGGAATACGAGCGACGAGTGGTCCCAGATTAATTTACTACAGCCTTATACAATAATTTTAAGCCTAACCACGCCCCCAGTTACGCCATG
The DNA here is from genome assembly GCA_033060915.1 of Euryodendron excelsum. Lineage (NCBI taxonomy): Eukaryota > Viridiplantae > Streptophyta > Magnoliopsida > Ericales > Pentaphylacaceae > Euryodendron > Euryodendron excelsum. The sequence goes on from CM065379.1 coordinate 155,307, forward strand.
CATGCAGCTGTTCCGGTTATAACCGGACGAAAAATACAGAAAAAAGGCAAAATCCCTTCCTATAGGCCTAGTCGGGACGATTCGGAACTCTTGCGGGGAGTACGAGTGACTAGATGTCCAGGATTAACGTACTACAGCCTTATACGATCATTTTAAGAATGATCACACCCCCTGTTACACTCTGTAAGCAGCTGTTCCGGTCATAACCAGTTGAAAAACACCCGTCAAAGGCAAAAACCCCTTCCTATAGGCCTAGTTGGGCCGATTCGGAACTCTTGCAGGGCGTACGAGCGACGAGTCATCCCGGATTAATGTACTAAAGCCTTATACGGTCGTTTTATGCCCGACCATGCCCCCAGTTACACCTTGCAAGCAGCTGTTCCAGTCATAACCGGACGAAAAACACACGAAAAAGGCAAAAACCCCTTCCTATAGGCATAGTTGGGCCGATTCGGAACTCTTGCGGGGCGTATGAGCGACGAGTAGTCCCAAATCAACGTACTCCAGCCTTATACGGTCGTTTTAAGCCTGACCACGCCCCCATATACGTCCTGCAAACAGCTGTTCCGGTCACAACCGAACGAACAAAACCAGAAAAAGGCAAAAACCCTTTCCTATAGGCGTTGTTGGGCCGATTCAGAACTCTTGTGGGGCGTACGACCGACGAGTAGTCCCGGATTAACGTACTACAGCCGTATACAATCGTTTTAAGCCCGATCACGCCCCCAATTACGCCCTGTAAGAAGCTGTTCCGGTCATAACTGGACGAAAAACACCCGAAAAAGGAAAAAAGCCCTTCCTTTAGGCCTAGTTGGGCCGATTCGGAACTCTTGCGGGGCGTACAAGCAATGAGTAATCCTGGATTAATGGCGTACAGCCTTATACGGTCGTTTTAAGCCTGACCATACCCCCAATTAAGCCCTGCAAGAAGCTGTTCCGGTCATAACTGGGTGAAAAAAAACCAAAAAAAGGCAAAAGCCCCATCCTATAGGCCTAGTTGGGCCGATTCAGAACTCTTGCAGGGCGTTCGAGCGCCGAGTAGTCCTTGATTAATGTAGTACAGCCTTATACGGTCATTTAAGCCTGACCACGCCCCCAGTTGCGCCCTACAAGCAGCTGTTCCGGTCATAACTGGACAAAAACACCAGAAAAAGGCAAAAACCCCTTCCTATAGGCCTACTCGGGTCAATTTGGAACTCTTGCGAGGAATATGAGCGACGAGTAGTCCCGAATTCACGTACTATAGCCTTATATGATTGTTTTAAGCCTGATCACGCCCCAATTTACGCCCTGCAAGCAGCTGTTCCGGTCATAACCAGATGTAACACACCCGAAAAAGGCAAAAACCCCTTCCTATAGGCCTAGTTGGACCAATTCGGAACTCTTGCAGGGCGTATGAGCGACGAGTAGTCCTAAATTAACGTACTACAGCCTTATACGGTCGTTTTAAGCCTGACCACGCCCTCATATACGCCCTGTAAGCAACTGTTCCGGTCATAACCGGACGAACAAAACTCAAAAAAGGCAAAAACCCTTTCCTATAGGCGTTGTTGGGTCAATTTGGAACTCTTGTGGGACGTACGAGTGACGAGTAGTCCAAGATTAACGTATTACAGCCTCATACAGTCGTTTTAAGCCCGATCACGCCCCCAATTACGCCCTGCAAGAAGCTGTTCCGGCCATAACCGGACGAAAAACACCAAAAAAATGAAAAAAACCCCTTCCTATAGGCGTAGTCGGGATGATTTAGAACTCTTGCGGGGCATACGAGAGACCAAAAGTCCCGAATTAATGAACTACAGCCTTATACGATCATTTTAGGAATGATCACGCCCCCTGTTACGCCTTGCAAGCAGCTGTTCCGATCATAACCGGACGAAGAACACCCGAAAATGGAAAAAAACCCTTTCCTAAAGGCCTAGTTGGGCCGATTTGGAACTCTTGTGAGGCCTACGAGTGACGAGTCGTCCCGGATTAATGTACTACAGCCTTATGCGGTTGTTTTATACCCGACCACCCCCCTAGTTACTCCCTGCAAATAGCTGTTTCGGTCATAACTAGACGAAAAGCACCCGAAAAAGGCAGAAACCCCATCCTATTGGCCTAGTTAGGCAGATTCGAAGCTCTTGCGGGGAATATGAGCGACGTGTAGTCCTGGATTAACATACAACAGCCTTATACGAACATTTTGAGCCCAACCACAGCCCACATTTTGAACCCCTAACCCCTAACCCCAAACCGAAAACCCGGAACCCTGAACCCAAACCCCGAACCCCAAACCCCAAACCCCAAACCCTGAACCCCTAAAATCCTAAACCCTAAATCCTAAACCCTAAATAAAAATTAATCCTGGTTGGATTTGGAGTCCTTTTTTGCGTAGAAAACCCTAGTTATAATAATCCTATGGTCCCTGTTGTAGCGTATATATATATACACTCTAAGAGCTGCTAGGGTAACACTCTGCACATAATTGAGAGATTCACATTTTTGTGAGGAAGATAAACCCTAGCCACAGCGAGCCCACTCTCTGTAGAGCAAGGCTTGTACGAGGAATATATCAGAAGTCCGAAGGTTGAGTTCGAGCGGTTGCTTCGTGCTTAGTGCTGATTCTTGTTATTCGAGATCAAACCAGAGAGATCTCGAAGATATGATTCTAATCACATAGATTAGGTTATGCTAATAAGATCAAAATTTTTGGTAGTATGCGTATACACTATAGCCAGGTCATGGGAAATTTCGCAGTCCCCAATAGCTTTAACAACAATGCTCATGTTTGGCCGGAAATCGGCTTCGTATTGCACACACAAGGCAACAACAGCAGCCATCTGTTTCAAGACATGACAATATAAAGGAACTAAATCATGTGAAATATTTCATCAGATTGAAAATCTAATCAAAAGTTAGATTAAAATTCTTACGAGGGGCACAATGTTGCAACAGTGACAAGGAAGAGTCATTCACAACGAGAATGTTGTTGAGGACCTACATAAAAAATAGCAACCATATAGTACCCATACAAATTACCTAGGCAACTGCCTCGGGAGGGTAGTCTCCTCCCAGTCTAGTGTCAACACACTGCTTCACCTTATCTTCGTTGAGTTTTGGTGTTGCCTATTTGGATCCACAAGTAAAAGATTGAGCTGTGCCAGTCATAACCGGACGAGAAACACCTGAAAATGGCCAAAACCCCTCCCTATAGGCCTAGTTGGGCCGATTCGGAAATCTTGCGGGGTGTACAAGAGACGAGTAGTCCCAGATTAATATACTACAGCCTTATACGGCCGTTCTAAGCCTGACCACGCCCCCAGTTACGCCCTGCAAGCAGCTGTGTCGGTTATAACCAGACGAGAAACACCTAAAAAGGGCCAAAATCCCTTCCTATAGGCCTAGTTTGGTTGATTCGAAACTCTTGTTGAGCGTACGAGGGACGAGTAGTCCCGGATTAACGTACAACAGCCTTATACGGTCGTTTTAAGCCCAACCACACCCCCAGTTACGCCCTACAAACAACTATACCGGTCATAACTGGATGAGAAACACCCAAAAATGGCCAAAACCCCTTCCTATAGGCCTAGTTGGCCTATTCGGGACTCTTGCGAGGCGTACGAGCGACGAGTAGTCCCGGATTAATGTAGCACAGCCATATACGGTCGTTTTAAGCCTGACCACGGCCCCAGTTACATCCTGCAAGCAGCTGTGCCGGTCATAACCTGACGAAAAACACCCGAAAACGGCCAAAACCCCTTCTTATGAGCCTAGTTGGGTCGATTCGAAAGTCTTGCGAGGCGTACGAGTGACGAGCAATCCCGGATTAATGTACTACAGCCTTATAACATCGTCTTAAGCCCGACCACGCCCCCAGTTACGCCCAGCAAGCAACTATGCTTGTCTTAACCGGACCAGAAACACCCGAAAACGGCCAAAACCCCTTCCTGTAGGCCTAGTTGGGCTAATTCCGAACTCTTACGGGGCGTGCGAGCGACGAGTAAAGGCCTAGTTGGGCCAATTCGAAACTCTTGCGTGGCGCACAAGCGACGAATAGTCTCGGATTAACGTACTACAGTCTTATATGATCGTTACAAGCCTGACCACGCCCCCAGTTACGCCCTGTAAGCAGCTGTGCTGGTCAAAACCAGACGAAAAACACCCGAAAACGGCAAAAACCCCTTCCTATAGGCCTAGTTGGGCCGATTCGGAACTTTTGCGGGGCGTACGAGCAACGAGTAGTCCTAGATTAACTTACTAAAGCCTTGTACGGTCGTTTTAAGCCCAACCACACCCCTAGTTACGCCCTACAAGCAGCTGTGCCGGTCATAACTGGACGAGAAACACTCGAAAACGGCCAAAACCGCTTCCTATAGGCCTTGTTATGCCGATTCGGAACTCTTGCGTGGCGTACAAGCGAGTAGTAGTCCCAGATTAACGTACTAAATCCTTATACGGTCGTTTTAAGACCAACCACGCCCCCAGTTACGCCCCACAAGCAGCTGTGCCGGTCATAACCAGAGGAGAAACACCCGAAAACGGCCAAAACCCCTTCCCATAGGCCTAGTTGGGCCAATTCAGAACTCTTGCGGGGCGTACGAGCGATGAGTAGTCCTGAATTAACGTACTACAGCCTTATACGGTCGTTTTCACCCTGACCAAACGCCCAGTTATGCCCTGCAAGCTGCTGTGCCGGTCATAACCGAACG
>CM065379.1:162500-170000 GCA_033060915.1 Euryodendron excelsum
GAGTAGTCCTGGATTAATGTACTACAGCCTTATAACATCGTCTTAAGCCTAACCATGCCCCCAGTTACGCCCTGCAAGCAGCTGTGTCGGTCTTAACTGGACCAGAAACACCTGAAAACGGCCAAAACCCCTTCCTACAAGCCTAAATAGGCCGATACGGAACTTTTGCGGGGCATACGAGCTACGAATAGTCTCGAATTAAGTACTATAGCCTTATACAGTCATTTTTAGCCTGACCCCACCCCCAGTTACGCCCTCCAAGCAACTGCGCCAGCCATAACCAGACGAAAAAAACCCAAAAATGGCCAATACCCCTTCCAATTGGCCTAGTTGGGCCAATTCGGAACTCTTGCGTGGCGTACGAGCGATGAGTAGTCCCGAATAAACGTACCACAGCCTTATACGATTCGTTTTAAGCCCAACCATGCCCTAGTTACACCCTGCAAGCAGCTGTGCCGGTCACAACCGGACGAAAAACACACGAAAAGAGCCAAAAGCCCTTCCTACAAGCCTAGTTGGGCCAATTCAGAACTCTTGCGGGGCGTACGAGCGACGAGTAATCCCGGATTAACTTTCTAAAGCCTTGTACAGCCGTTTTAAGCCCAACCACACCCTCAGTTACGCCGTACAAGCAGCTGTGCCGGTTATGACTGGACGAGAAACACCCGAAAACGACCAAAACCCCTTCCCATAGGCCTTGTTGTGCCGATTCGAAACTCTTGCGGGGGGTACGAGCGATGAGTAGTCCCAGATTAACGTACTACAGCCTTATATGGTCGTTTTCACCCTGACCACGTGCCCAGTTACGCCCTGCAAGCAGCTGTGCCGGTCATAACCGAACGAAAAACACCCGACAACGGCAAAAACCCCTTCCTATAAGCCTAGTTGGGCCGATTCGAAACTCTTACGAGGTGTACGAGTGATGAGTAGTCTTGGGTTAACATACTATAGACTTATATGGTCATTTTAAGCACGACCACACCCCCAGTTACGCCTCGCAAGCAGCTGTGTCGGTCATTACCGGACGAAAACATCCTGAAAACGGCCAAAACCCCTTCCTATAGGCCTAGTTGGGCCGATTCGGAACTCTTGCGGGGCGTACGAGCGATGAATAGTGCTTGATTAACATTCTACAACCTTGTACAGTTGTTTTAAGCCCAACCATGCCCCAGTTACGCCCTGCAAGCAGCTGCGCCAGTCATAACCGGACGAAAAACACTCAAAAACAGCAAAAACCCCATCCTATTACCCTAGTTGGGCCGATTCAGAACTCTTGCGAGGCGTACAAGCGACGAATAGTGCTAGATTAACATACTACAACCTTATACAGTTGTTTTAAGCTGAACCACGCCCCCAGTTACACCCTGCAAGCAGCTATGTTGGTCATAACCGGACGAAAAACACCCGAAAACAGCAAAAACCCCATCCTATAGGCCTAGTTGGGCCGATTCGGAACTCTTGCAGGGGGTACGAGCGACGAATAGTCTCAGATTAACCTACTACAGTCTTATACGATCATTTCAAGCCTGACCACGCCCCCAGTTACGCCCTGCAAGAAGCTATGCCGGTCATAACCCGACAAAAAACACTCGAAAACGGCCATAACCCCATCCTATAGGCCGAGTTGGGCCGATTCGGAACTCTTGCGGGGCGTACGAGCGATGAGTAGTTGCGGATTAGCATACTACAACCTTATATGGTCATTTAAAGCCTGACCACGCCCCTAGGTATGCCCTGCAAGCAGCTGCACCGATCATAAGTAGACGGAAAACACTTGAAAACAGCCAAAACAGCTTCCTATAGGCCTAGTTGGGCCGATTCGGAACTCTTGCGGGGCGTACGAGCGACGAGTAGTCTCGGATTAACGGACTGCAGCATTATACGGCCGTTTTAAGCCTAACCACGCCCCCAATTACGCCCTGCAAGCAGCTGTGCTGGTCATAACCGGACGAAAAACACCTAAAAACGGCCAAAACCGCTTCCTATAGGCCAAATTAGGACGATTCAGAACTCTTGTGGGGCGTACGAGCTATGAGTAGTCTCGGATTAACGTACTACAGCCTTATACGGTCGTTTTAAGCCTGACCACGGCCCCAATTAAACTCTACAAGCAGTTGTGCCGGTCATAACCGGTCGAACAGCACCCGACAATGACAAAAACACCTTCCTATAGGCCTAGTTTGGCCGATTCGAAACTCTTGCGGAGCGTACAAGCAATGAATAGTGCTGGATTAACATACTACAACCTTATACGATTCTTTTAAGCCTAACCACGCCCCCAGTTACGCCCTGGAAGCAGCTGTGCCGGTCATAACTAGACGAAAAACACCTGAAAACCGCAAAAACCTCTTCCTAAAGGCCTAGTTGGGCTGATTCGAAACTCTTACGAGGCGTACGAGCGACGAACAGTCCCAGATTAACGTACTACAACCTTATACGGTCGTTTTAAGCCCAACCACGCCCCCCATTACGCCCTACAAGCAGCTGTGCCGATCATAACCGGACGAAAAACACCCGAAAACGGCCAGAAACCCATCCTATAAGCTCAGTTGGGCTTATTCGAAACTTTTATGGGGCGTACGAGCGACGAGCAGTCTCAGATTAACGTACTATAGCCTTATACGATCATTTTAAGCCTTACCACCCCCCTAGTTACGCCCTGCAAGAAGTTGTAGCGGTCATAACCGGACGAAAAACACCAGAAAACCACCAAAACACCTTCCTATAGGCCTAGTTGGGCAGATTCGGAATTCTTATGGGGCGTACGAGCCACAAGTAGTCTCTGATTAATGTACTACAGTCTTATACGATCGTTTCAAGCCTGACCACGCCCCTAGTTACGCCTTGCAAGAAGCTGTGCCGGTCATAACTGGGTGAAAAATAGCTGAAAACAGCAAAAACCCCTTCCTATAGGCCTAGTTGGGCCGATTCGGAGCTCTTACGGGGTGTACGAGCGACGAGTAGTCCTGGATTAACATACAATAGCCTTACACAATAGTTTTAAGCCCGACCACGCCCCCAGTTACGCCCTGCAAGCAGCTGTGCCGGTTATAACCGGACGAAAAACACCTGAAAACGGGAAAAACCCCTGCCCATAGCCTTAGTTGGGCCGATTCGAAACTCTTTCGAAGCGTACGAGTGACAAGTAGTCCCGGATTAACGTACTAAGCCTCATACGGTCGTTTTAAGTCCGACCACGGCCCCAGTTATGCCCTACAAGCAGCTGTGTCAGTCATAACCCGACGAGAAACACCAAAAAACGGCCAAAACCCATTCTTATAAGCCTAGTTGGGCCGATTCGGAACTCTTGCGTGGCGTACGAGCGATAAGTAGTCTCGGATTAACGTACTACAGCCTTATACAATAGTTTTAAGCCCGACCACGCCCCCAGTTACGCCCTGCAAGCAGCTATGCCGGTAATAACCGAACGAAAAACACCTGAAAACGACAAAAACCCCTTCCCATAGGCCTAGTTGGGCCAATTCGAAACTCTTTCGAAGCGTACGAGTGACGAGTAGTCCCGAATTAATGTACTAAGCCTTATACGATTGTTTTAAGCCTGACCACGCCCCCATTTATGCCCTGCAAGCAGCTAGGCCAGTCATAACCGGACGAAAAACACCCGAAAACGGCAAAAACCCCTTCTTATAGGCCTAGTTGGGCTGATTCGGAACTCTTGCGTGGCGTACGAGCGATGAGTGGTCCCGGATTAACGTACTACAACCTTATACGATTGTTTTAAGCCTGCCCACACCCCCTGTTATGCTCTGCAAGCAGCTGTGTCAAACATAACCGAACGAAAAACACCCTAAAACGGCCAAAACCTTATCCTATAGGCTTAGTTGGGCTGATTCGGAACTCTTACGGAGCGTACGAGCGACGAGTAGTCCCGGATTAACATACTACAGCCTTATACAATCGTTTTAAGCCTCACCATGCCCCCAGTTACGCCTTGTAAGAAGCTGTACCGGTCATACCCAGACGAAAAACACCCGAAAACGGCCAAAACACCTTCCTATAGGCCTAGTTGGGCTGATTCGGTACGCTTGTGGGGCGTACGAGCGATGAGTAGTATCGGATTAACATACTACAGTCTTATACGATCATTTCAAGCCCGACCACGCCCCCAGTTATGCCCTGCAAGCAACTGGGCCGGTCATAACCGGACGAAAAACACCCGAAAACTGCAAAAACCCCTTCTTGTAGGCCTAGTTGGGCCGATTCGGAACTCTTACGGGGTGTACGAATGATAAGTAGTCCTGGATTAACGTACTACAGGCTTATACGGACCTTTTAAGCCCAACCATGCCCCCAGTTACGCTCTGCAAGCAGCTGTGTCGGTCACAACCGGACGAGAAACACCCGAAAACGGCCAAAACCCCTTCCTATAGGCCTAGTTAGGCCGATTCGGAACTCTTGCAGGGGGTACGAGCAATGAGTAGTCCTCGATTAATGTACTACAGCCTTATACTATCGTTTTAAGCCCAACCACACCCCCAGTTATGCCTTGCAAGCAGCTGTGCCGATCAAAACCGGACGAAAAACACCAGAAAACCACCAAAACACCTTCCTATAGGCCTAGTTGGGCTGATTCGAAACTCTTGTAGGGCGTACGAGCTACGAGTAGTCTCTGATTAATGTACTACAGTCTTATACGATCGTTTCAAGCCCGACCATGCCCCCAGTTACGCCTTGCAAGAAGCTATGTCGATCATAACCGGATGAAAAACAGCTTAAAACGGCAAAAACCCCTTCCGATAGGCCTAGTTGGGCTGATTCGGAGCTCTTACGGGGCGTATGAGCGACGAGTAGTCCCGGATTAACATACTATAGCCTTATACAATCGTTTTAAGCCAAACCACGCCCCAGTTATGCCCTGTAAGCAGCTGTGCCGGTAATAACCAAACGAAAAACACCTGAAAACGGCAAAAACCCCTTCCCATAGGCCTAGTTGGGCCGATTCGAAACACTTTCGAAGCATACGAGTGACAAGTAGTCTCGGATTAGTGTACTAAGCCTTATACAGTCGTTTTAAGCCCGACCACGTCGCCATTTATGCCCTGCAAGCAGCTAGGCCGGTCATAATCGGATGAAAAACACCCGAAAATGGCAAAAACCCCTTCTTATAGGCCTAGTTGGGCTGATTCGGAACTCTTGCGTGGCGTATGACTGATGAGTAGTCCCGGATTAACGTACTACAACCTTATACGATCGTTTTAAGCCTGCCCACACCCCCTGTTATGCTCTGTAAGCAGCTGTGTCGGATATAACCAGACGAAAAACACCCGAAAACGGCCAAAACCCCATCCTATAGGCTTAGTTAGGCTGATTCGGAACTCTTACGGGGCGTACGAGCAACGAGTAGTCCCGGATTAACGTACTACAGCCTTATACGATCGTTTTAAGCCTGAGCACACCCCCAGTTATGCCTTGCAAGAAGCTGTGCCGGTCCTAACCGAACGAAAAACACTAGAAAATGGCCAAAACACCTTCCTATATGCCTAGTTGGGCTAATTCGGAACTCTTGTGGGGCGTACGAGTGACGAGTAGTCTCGGATTAACGTACTACAGTCTTATACGATCATTTCAAGCCTGATCACGGCCCCAGTTACGCCCTCCAAGCAGCTATGCCGGTCATAACCTGATGAAAAATACCTAAAAACGGCAAAAACCCCTTCCTATAGACCTAGTTGGGCCGATTCGAAACTCTTACGAAGCGTACGAGTGACTAGTAGCCCCGGATTAACGTACTACAGCCTTATACGATCGTTTTAAGCCCGACCACGCCCCCAGTTACGCCCTGCAAGCAGCTGGGCCGGTCAAAACCGGACGAAAAACACCCAAAAATCGCAAAAACCCATTCTTGTAGGCTTAGGTGGGCCAATTCGGAACTCTTACGGGGCGTACGAGTGACGAGTAGTCCTAGATTAACATACTACAGGCTTCTACAGACCTTTTAAGCCCAGCCATGCCCCGAGTTACGCTTTGCAAGCAGCTGTGCCGGTCATAACTGAACGAAAACCCGAAAACGGCCAAAACCCCATCCTATAGGCTCAGTTGGGCTGATTCAGAACTCATACGGGGCGTACGAGCGACGAGCAGTCCTGGATTAACGTACTATAGCCTTATACGAATGTTTTAAGCCTGACCACGCCCCTAGTTACGCCCTGCAAGAAGCTGTAGCGGTCATAACCGGACGAAAAACACCAGAAAACCACCCAAACACCTTTCTATAGGCCTAGTTAGGCTGATTTGGAACTTTTGCGGGGCGTACGAGCGATGAGTAGTCTCTAATTAATATACTACAGTCTTATAGAATGGTTTCAAGCCTGACCACGCCCCTAGTTACGCCTTGCAAGAAGCTGTGCCGGTCATAACCGGATGAAAAATAGCTAAAAACGGCAAAAACCCCTTCCTATAGGCCTAGTTGGGCCGATTCAAAGCTCTTACGGGGCGTACGAACGACGAGTAGTCCCGGATTAACATACTACAGCCTTATATAATCGTTTTAAGCCCAACCACGCCCCCAGTTACGCCCTGCAAGTAGCTGTACCGGTAATAACCGGACAAAAAACACCAGAAACAGCAAAAACCCCTTCCCATAGGCCTAGTTGGGCTGATTCGAAACTCTTTCGAAGCATACGAGTGACGAGTAGTCCCGAATTAACCTACTAAGCCTTATACGGTCGTTTTAAGTCTGACCACGCCCACAGTTATGCCCTGCAAGCAGCTGTGCCAGTCATAACCCGACGAGAAACTTCAGAAAACGGCCAAGACCCATTCTTACAGGCCTAGTTAGGCTGATTCGGAACTCTTGCGGGGCATACGAGCAATGAGTAGTCCCATATTAACGTACTACAGCCTTATACGATCGTTTTAAGCTTGCCCACACCCCTGCTATGCCCTGTAAGCAGCTGTGCCGCTCATAACCGGACGAAAAACACCCAAAAACGGCCAAAACCCCTTCTGGTAGGCCTAGTTGGGCTGACTCGAAACTCTTACAAGCTGTACGAGTGACGAGTAGTCCCGGATTAACATACTACAGCCTTATACGGTCTTTTTAAGCCCAACCACACCCCCAATTACGCCCTGCCAGTAGCTGTACCGATCGTAACCAGACGAAAAACACCCTAAAACGGCCAAAACCCTTTCCTGTAGGCCTTGTTGGGCCGATTCAGAACTCTTGCGGGGCGTACTAGCGACGAGTAGTCCCGAATTAATGTACTACAGCCTTACACGGTCGTTTTAAGCCTGACCACACCCTTGGTTACACCCTGCCAGCAGCTATGCCGGTCATAACCGGACGAACAATACCCGAAAACAGCCAAAACCCTTCCTATAGGACTAGTAAGGATGATTTAGAACTCTTGTAGGGCGTACGAGGGACGAGTAGTCCCGGATTAACGTACTACGGCCTTATACGGTCGTTTTAAGCCCAACCACGCCCCCAGTTACGCCCTACAAGCAGTTGTGCCGGTCATAACCAGATGAAAAACTCTC
>CM065379.1:175000-200000 GCA_033060915.1 Euryodendron excelsum
ACGGCCAAAACCCATTCTTATAGGCCTAGTTAGGCTGATTCGGAACTCTTGCGTGGCGTACATGCGATGAGTAGTCCCGGATTAACGTACTATAGCCTTATACAATCGTTTTAAGCCTGCCACGCCCCCTGTTAAGCTCTGCAAGCAACTGTGTCGGTTATAACCGAACGAAAAATACCCGAAAATGGCCCAAACCCCATCCTATAGGCTTAGTTGGGCTGATTCGGAACTCTTACGGGGCGTACGAGCGACGAGTAGTCCTGGATTAACATACTATAGCCTTATACGAACATTTTATGCCTCTCCATGCCCCCAGTTACGCCTTGCAAGAAGCTGTACCAGTCATAACTAGACGAAAAACACCCGAAAACGGCCAAAACACCTTCCTATAGGTCTAGTTGAGCTGATTCGGAACTCCTGTGGGGCGTACGAGCGACGAGTAGTAACAAATTAACATACTACAGTTTTATACGATCATTTCAAGCCCGACCAAGCCCCCAGTTACGCCCTGCAAGCAACTAGGCCAGTCATAACCGGATGAAAAACACCCAAAAATCGCAAAAACCCGTTCTTATAGGCCTAGTTGGGTCGATTCGGACCTCTTACGGGGCATACGAGTGACGAGTAGTCCTGGATTAATGTTCTACAGGCTTATACGAACCTTTTAAGCCCAACCACGCCCCCAGTTACGCTCTGCAAGCAGCTGTGCCGGTCATAACCGGACGAAAAACACCCGAAAACGGCCAAAACCCCATCCTATAGGCTCAGTTGGGCTGATTCGGAACTCTTACGGGGCATACGAGCTACGAGCTGTCACAGACTAATGTACTATAGCCTTATACGATCATTTTAAGCCTGACCACGCCCCCAGTTACGCCCTACAAGAAGCTATAACGGTCATAACCGGACGAAAAACACCAGAAAACCACCAAAACACCTTCCTATAGGCCTAGGTGGGCTGATTCGGAACTCTTGCGGGGCGTAGGAGCAACGAGTAGTCTCTGATAAATGTACTACAGTCTTATATGATCGTTTCAAGCCTGACCACGCCCCCAATTACGCCTTACAAGAAGCGGTGCCGGTCATAACCAAATGAAAAACAGCTGAAAAAGGCAAAAACCCCTTCCTATAGGCCTAGTTGGGCCGATTCGGAGCTCTTACAGGGCGTACGAGCGACGAGTAGTCCCAGATTAACATACTACAGCTTTATACAATCGTTTTAAGCCCGACCACACCCCTAGTTACGCTCTACAAGCAGCTGTCCCGGTAATAACCGGACAAAAAACACCTGAAAACGACAAAAACCCCTTCCCATATGCCTAGTTAGGCCGATTCGAAACTCTTTCGAAGTGTACAAGTGACGAGCAGTCCCGGATTAATGTACTAAGCCTTATACGGTCGTTTTAAGCCCGACCACGCCCCCAGTTATTGCCTGCAAGCAGCTAGGCCAGTCACAACCGGACAAAAAACACCCGAAAACAGCAAAAACCCCTTCTTATAGGCCTAGTTGGGCTCTTGCGGGGCGTACGAGTGACGAATAGTCCTTGATTAACATATTACAGCCTTATACGGTCATTTTAAGCCTTACCACGCCCCCAGTTATGCCCTGCAAGCAGCTGTGCCAGTCAAACCACACGAGAAACACTGAAAAACAGCCAAAACCCATTCTTATAGGCCTAGTTGGGCTGATTCGGAACTCTTGCGGGGCATACGAGCAATGAGTAGTCCCGGATTAACATACTATAGCCTTATACGATCGTTGTAAGCCTGCCCACACCCCCTGTTATGTTTTGCAAGCAGCTGTGTCGGTCATAACCGGACGAAAAACACCCGAAAACGGCCAAAACCCAATCCTATAGGCCTAGTTGGGCTGATTCGGAACTCTTATGGGGCGTACGAGCGACGACTAGTCCCAGATTAACATACTACAGCCTTATACATTCGTTTTAAGCCCAACTACGCCCCCAGTTATGCCCTACAAGCAGCTGTGCCAGTCATAACCGGACGAAAAACACCCAAAGATGGCCAAAACCCCATCCTGTAGGCTTAGTTGGGCTGATTCAGAACTCTTACGGGGCGTACGAGCGACGAGCAGTCCCGAATTAACCTAGTACAGCCTTATACGATCGTTTTAAGCCTGACCACGCCCCCAATTATGCCCTGCAAGAAGTTGTACTGGTCATAACCGGACGAAAAACACCCGAAAACGGCCAACACCCCTTCCTATAGGCCTAGTTGGCCGATTCGAAACTCTTGCAGGGAATAGAAGCGACGAGTAGTCTCGGATTAACATACTAGAGTCTTATACGATCATTTCAAGCCTGACCACGCCCCCAGTTACGCCCTACAAGCAGCTGTGCCGGTCATAACCGGACGAAAAAACCCTGAAAACGGCAAAAACGCCTTACTACAGTCCTAGTTGGGCCGATTCGGAATCCTTAAGAGGCGTACGAGCGACGAGTAATCCCAGATTAACATACTACAGCCTTATACGATCGTTTTATGCCCGACCACGCCCCCAGTTATGCCCTGTAAGGAGTTGTGCCGGTCATAACCGAACGAAAAACACCAGAAAACTACTAAAACCCCATCCTATAGGTTTAGTTGGGCCGATTTGGAACTCTTGCAGGGTGTACGAGTGATGAATAATTCGGGATTAACGTACTACTACCTTATACGATTGTTTTAAGCCCAACCACGCCTCTTGTTATGCCCTGCAAGCAGCTATGCCGATCATAACCGGACGAAAAAATCTCGAAAACGGCCACAACCCTTCCTATAGGCCTAGTTAGGCCCATTCAGAACACTGGTAGGGCGTACGAGTGACGAGTAGTCCTGGATTAACATACTAAAGCCTTATACGGTCGTGTTAAACCCAACCACACCCCCAGTTACACCCTGCAAGCAAATATGCCGGTTATAACCAGACAAGAAACGCTTTGAAAACAGCCAAAACCCCTTCCTAGTGGCCTAGTTGGGTCGATTGGGAACTCTTGCGGGGCGTACGAGCGATGAGTAGTGCCGGATTAACATGCTAAAGCCTTCTACGGTCGTTTTAAGCCCAACCATGCCCCCAGTTATGCCCTATAAGCAGCTGTGCCAGTCATAACCGGACGAAAAACACCCAAAAAGGGCCAAAATTCCTACCTATAGTCCTAGTTGGGCCATTTCAGAACTCTTGTGGGGCGTACAAGCGACAAGTAGTCCCGGATTAACGTACTACAGTCTTATACGGTCATTTTAAGCTGACCCTACAAGCAGCTGTACCAGTCATAACCGGATGAAAAACACCCGAAAACGTCCAAAACCCCTTCCTATAAGCCTAATTGGGCTGATTCGAAACTCTTGCAGGGCGTACGAGCGGCGAGTAGTCCCAGATTAATGTACTATAGCCCTACACGGACATTTTAAGCCTAACCACGCCCCCAGTTACGCCTTGCAAGCAGCTGTGCCAGTCATAACCGGACAAAAAACACCCGAAAACGGCAAAAACCCCTTCCTATAGGCCTAGTTGGGCCAATTCGGATCTCTGACGGGGCGTACGAGCGACGAGTAGTCCCGGATTAACATACTACAGCCTTATACGGTCATTTTAAGCCTAACCACTGCAAGCAGCAGTGCTGACCACAACCGGACGAGAAACACCCGAAAATGGCCAAAACCCCTTCCTATAGGCCTAATTGGGCCGATTTAGAACTCTGGCGAGGTGTACGAGCGACTAGTAGTCCCTGATTAATGTACTATAGCCTTATACGGTCGTTTTAACTCCGACCATGCCCCCAATTATGCCCTGCAAGCATTTGTGCCGGTCATAACCGGATGAGAAACGCCCGAAAACGGCAAAAACACCTTCCTGTAGACCTAATTGGGCGGATTCGGAACTCTTACGGGGTGTACGAGCGACAAGTAGTCCCGGATTAACATACTACAGCCTCATACGGTCATTTTAAGTCTGACCACGCCCCTAACTACGCCCTACAAGCAGCTGTGCCGGTCATAACCGGCAAAAAAAAACACCTGAAAATGGTAAAAACCTATTCTTGTAGGCCTAGTTGGGCCGATTCGGAAATCTTGCGGGGTGTACAAGCGACGAGTAGTCTCGAATTAACATACTACAGCCTTATACGGTGGTTTTAAGCCTGGCCACCCCCCCAGTTACGCCCTGCAAGCAGCTGTGCCGGTCATAACTGGACGAAAAACACCCGAAAACGGCCAAAACCCCTTCCTGTAGGCCTAGTTGGGCCGATTCAAAACTCTTATGGGGCGTACGAGCGACGAGTAGTCCTGGATGAACATACTACAGCCTTATACGATGGTTTTAAGCCTGATCATGCCCCCAGTTACGCCCTGCAAGCAGCTGTGCTGGTCATAACCGGACAAAAAATACCCAAAAACTGGCAAAACCCCTTCCAGTAGGCCTAGTTGGGCCGATTTGGAACTCTTACGGGGTGTACGAGTGACGTGTAGTCCCGGATTAAGGTACTACAGGCTTATACGGTCATTTTAAGCCTGACCACGGCCCCAGTTACACCCTGCAAGCAGCTGTGCCGGTCATAACTGGACGAACAATACCCGAAAACGGCCAAAACCCCTTCTTATAGGCCTAGTTGGGCGTATTCAGAACTCTGGCGAGGTGTACGAGCGACGAGTAGTCCCGGATTAACATACTACAGCCTTATACGGTCGTTTTAAGCCTGGCCACGCCCCCAGTTACGCCCTGTAAGCAGGTGTGCCGGTCATAACCGGACGAAAGACACCCGAAAATGGCCCAAACCCCTTCGGGTAGGCTTAGTTGGGCCGATTCAGAACTCTTACAGGCTGTACGAGCGACGTGTAGTCCCGAATTAACGTACTACAGCCTTATACGGTCGTTTTAAGCTCGACTACGCCCGTAGTTACGCCAAGCAAGCAGCTGTGCCATACATAACCGGACGAAAAACACCCGAAAACGGCTAAAACCCCTTCCTATAGGCCTTGTTGGGTCGATTCGAAACTCTTGCGGGGCGTACGAGCGGCGAGTAGTCCCGGATTAACATACTACAGCCTTACACGGTCATTTTAAGCCCAACCACGCCCCCAGTTATGCTCTGCAAGCAGCTGTGCCGGTCATAACTAGACAAAAAATACCCGAAAATTGCCAAAACCCCTTCCTATAGGACTAGTAGGGATGATTCAGAACTCTTGCAGGGCGTACGAGCGACGAGTAGTCCTGGATTAACGTACTACACCCTTATACGGTCGTTTTAAGCCTGACCACACCCCCAGTTACACTTTGCAAGCAACTGTGCCGGTCACAAGCGGACGAAAAACACCCGAAAACGGCCAAAACCCCTTCCTATAGGCCTGGTTGGGCTGATTTGAACACTTTTGGGGCATACAAGTGACGAGTAGTGCCGGATTAACGTCTTACAGCCATATATGATCATTTTAAGCTCGATAACGCCACCAATTACGCCCTGCAAGAAGCTATGTCGGTCATAACTGGACGAAAAACACCCGAAAACGGCAAAAACCCATTCCTATAGGTTAAGTTAGGCCGATTCGGAACTCTTGCGAGGCGTACGAGCTACGAGTAGTCCGGGATTAACATACTACGGCCTTATACGATCGTTTTAAGCTTAACCACTTCTACAGTTACGCCCTGCAAGCAGCTGTGCAGGTCATAACCGGACGAAAAATACCCGAAAACTAGTAAAACCCCTTCTGGTAAGCCTAATTGGGCCGATTCGAAACTCTTGCGGGGCGTACGAGCGACGTGTAGTCATGGATTAACGTACTATAGCCTTATACGGTCATTTTAACCCTGACCATGGCCCCGGTTACACCCTGCAAGCAACTCTGCTCGTCATAACCGGACGAACAATACTTGAAAACGGCCAAAACCCCTTCCTATATGCCTAGTTGGGCAAATTCAAAACTCTTGCGAGGTGTACGAGCGACGAGTAGTCCCGGATTAACGTACTACAGTCTTATATGGTCGTTTTAAGCCTAGCCACGCCCCTAGTTATGCCCTATATGCAGCTGTGCCGGTCATAACCGGACAAAAAACACCCGAAAACGGCCCAAACCCCTTCCTGTAGGCATAGTTGGGCCGATTCGGAACTCTTACGGGCTGTATGAGTGACGAGTAGTCCCGGATTAACATACTACAGCCTTATACGGTGGTTTTAAGCCTGACCACACCCGCAGTTGTGCCCTGCAAGCAGCTGTGCCGGTCATAACCGGACGAAAAACACCCGAAAACGGCCAAAACCCCTTCCAGTAGGCCTAGTTGGGGCAATTCGGAACTCTTGCAGGTTGTACGAGCGACGAGTAGTCCCGCATTAACGTACTAAAGCCTTATACGGTCGTTTCAAGCTTGACCACCCCCGCAGTTATGCCCTGTAAGCAGCTGTACCAGTCATAACCGGACGAAAAACACCCGAAAACGGCCAAAAGCCCTTCCGATATGCGTGGTTAGGCCAATTTGGAACTCTTGCGGGGCGTACGAGCAATGAGTAGTCCCGGATTAACGTACTATAGCTTTATCCGGTTGTTTTATGCCTAACCACGCCCCCAGTTACACCCTGCAAGCAGCTGTGCCAGTCATAACCGGACGAAAAACACCCGAAGACGGCCAAAACCCCTTCCTATAGGCCTGGTTAGGCCGATTCGGAACTCTTGCGGGGCATAAAAGTGATGAGTAGTCCCGGATTAACGTACTACAGCCTTATACGGTAATTTTAAGCTTGACCACGCCCACAGTTACGCCCTGCAAGCAGCTGTGCCGGTTATAACCGGACAAAAAACACCCGAAAACGGCCAAAACCCCTTCCTATAGGCCTGATTTGGCCGATTCGGAACTCTTGCGGGGCCTACGAGCGACGAATAATCCCGAATTAATGTACTACAGCATTATACAGTCGTTTGAAGCCCAACCACTCCCGCAGTTACGCCCTTCAAGCAGCTGTGCCGGTCATAACCGGACGAAAAAACCCGAAAACGAAAAAAAACCCCTTTCTGTAGGCCTGGTTGGGCCGATTCAGAACTCTAGCAGGGCGTACGAGTGACGAGTAGTCCCGGATTAACATACTACAGCCTTATACGATCATTTTAAGCCTAACAACGCCCCCAATTACGCCCTGCAAGCAGCTGTGCCGGTCATAACCAGTCGAAAAACATCCGAAAACAGCCAAAACCCCTTCATATAAGTCTGGTTCGGCCAATTCAAAACTCTTGTGGGGCGTACGAGCGACGAGTAGTCCTAGATTACTGTACTACAGCCTTAGACAGTTGTTTTAAGCTTGACCGCACCCGCAGTTACACCCTGCAAGCAGTTGTGCCGGTCATAACCGGACGAAACACACCCAAAAAGGGCAAAAACCCCTACCTATAGGCCCGGTTGAGCCGATTCGGAACTCTTGCGAGGAGAACGAGCAACTAGTAGTCCTGGATTAACGTACTACAGCCTTATACGTTCGTTTTAAGCCTGACCACACCCGTAGTTACGCCCTGCAAGTAGCTGTGTCGGTCATAACCAAACGAAACACACCTAAAAACGGAAAAAACCCCTTCCAATAGGCCTGGTTGGGCCGATTCGGAACTCTTACGGGGCATACGAGCGACGGGTAGCCCCGGATTTACGTACTACAACCTTATACGGTCGTTTTAAGCCTGACCACACCCCTAGTTATGCTTTGGAAGCAACTATGCGGGTCATAAGTAGACGAAAAACACCCGAAAACGGCCAAAACCCTTCCTGTAGGCCTGGTTGGGAGGATTCGGAACACTTGTGGGGCATACGAGCGACGAGTAGTGCCGGATTAACATCTTAAAGCCATATACATTCATTTTAACCTCGACAACGCCTCCAATTACGCCCTGCAAGTAGCTGTGCCGGTCATAACCGGACGAAAAACACCTGAAAGCGGCCAAAACCCCTTCTTATAGGCCTAGTTGGGCTGATTTGGAACTCTTGCGGGGCGTATGAGCAACGTGTAGACCCAGATTAACATACTAAATCCTTATATGGTCGTTTTAAGCCTAAATACGCCCCCAGTTATGCCCTGCAAGCAACTGTGCTAGTCATAACCGGACGAAAAATACCCGAAAACGGCCAAAACCCTTTCCTATAGGCTAGGTTGGGCCGATTCGAAACTTTGGCGGGGCGTACGAGGGCAGAGTAGTCCTGGATTAACGTACTACAGCCTGATACAACCGTTATAAGCCTGACCATGCCCCAAGTTATGCCTTACAAGCAGCTGTGCTGGTCATAACTTGTTGTAAAACACCCGAAAATGGCGAAAGCCCCTCCCTATAGGTTTTGTTGGGCCGATTTCGAATTCTCGCGGCGTGTACAAGCGACGAGTAGTCTTGGATTAACATACTATGGCCTGATATAGTCGTTTTAAGCCTGACCACTCCTGCAATTATGCTCTGCAAGCAGCTGTGCCGGTCATAACTGGACGAAAAACACCCGAAAACGGCAAAAACCCCTTCCAGTAGTATACAAGCGACGAGTAGTCCAAAACCCCTTCCTATAGGTCTGGTTGGGCTGATTTGAACACTTGTGGGGCATACGAGCGACGAGTAGTGCCGGATTAACGTCTTACAGCCACATACGGTCATTTTAAGCTCGATAACACCTCCAATTACGCCTTGCAAGCAGCTGTGTCGGTCATAACTGGACGAAAAACACCCGAAAGCAGCAAAAACCCCTTCCTATAGGCCAAGTTGGGCCGATTCGGAACTCTTGCGGGGCGTACGAGCTACTTGTAGTCCTGGATTAACATACTACGGCCTTATACGGTCGTTTTAAGCCTGGCCACGCCCCTAGTTACGCCCTGTAAGCAGGTGTGCCGGTCATAACCAGACGAAAGACACCCAAAAATGGCCCAAACCTCTTCGGGTAGGCGTAGTTGGGCCGGTTCAGAACTCTTACGGGTTGTACAAGCGACGAGTAGTCCCGGATTAACGTGCTACAGCCTTATACGGTCGTTTTAAGCTCGACCACGCCTGTAGTTACGCCTTGCAAGCAGCTATGCCAGACATAACCGGACGAAAAACACCCGAAAATGGCCAAAACCCCTTCCGGTAGGCCTAGTTGGGCCGATTCGGAACTTTTGCGGGCTATACGAGCGACGAGTAGTCCCGGATTAACGTACTACAGCTGTATACGGTCGTTTTAAGCCCAACCACACGCCCAGTTACGCCCTGCAAGTAGCAGTGCCGGTCCTAACCAGACGAAAAACACCCAAAAACGGCCAAAACCCCTTCCTGTAAGCCTTGTTGAGCCGATTCAGAACTCTTGCGAGGCGTACGAGCGACGAGTAGTCCCGGATTAACATACTACAGCCTTAAACGGTCATTTTAAGCCTGACCACTTCTGCAGTTACGCCCTGTAAGCAGCTGTGCCGGTCATAATCGGATGAAAAATACCTGAAAATCGGTAAAACCCTCTTCCGGTAGGCCTAGTTGGGCCGATTCGAAACTCTTGGGGGGTGCACGAGTGATGTGTAATCCCGGATTAATGTACTACAGCCTTATACGATCGTTTTAACCCTAACCACGGCCCCAATTACACCCTGTAAGCAGCTATGCCGGTCATAACCGGACGAACAATACCCAAAAACGGCCAAAACCCCTTCCTATAGGCCTAGTTGGGTGGATTCAAAACTCTTGCGAGGTGTAGGAGCGACGAGTAGTCCCAAATTAACATACTACAGCCTTATACGGTCGTTTTAAGCCCGACCACACCTGTAGTTACGCCTTGCAAGCAGCTGTGCCAGACATAACCGGACGAAAAACACTCGAAAACGACCAAAACCCCTTCCTATAGGCCTTGTTGGGCCAATTCGGAACTCTTACAGGGCGTATGAGCGGCGAGTAATCCCGGATTAACATACTACAGCCTTACACGGTCATTCTAAGCCCAACCACGCCCCCAGTTATGCTCTGCAAGCAGTTGTGTCGGTCATAACCAGACAAAAAACACCCGAAAACGGCCAAAACCCCATCCTATAGGCCTAGTTGGGCTGATTCGGAACTCTTACAGGGCGTACGAGCGATGAGTAGTCCCGGATTAACATACTAAAGCCTTATACGATCGTTTTAAGCCTAACCACGCCCTCAGTTATGCCCTACAAGTAGCTATGCTGGTCATAACCGGACGAAAAACACCCAAAGACGGCCAAAACCCCATCCTGTAGGCTTAGTTGGGCTGATTCAGAACTCTTACGGGGCGTACGAGCGACGAGCAGTCCCGGATTAACCTAGTACAGCCTTATACAATCATTTTAAGCCTGACCACGCCCCCAGTTATGCCCTGCAAGAAGCTGTATCGGTCATAATCGGACGAAAAACACCCAAAAACGGCCAACACCCCTTCCTATAGGCCTAGTTGGCCGATTCGAAACTCTTGCAAGGAATACAAGCGACGAGTAGTCTCGGATTAACATACTAGAGTCTTATACGATCATTTCAAGCCTGACCACGCCCCCAGTTACGCCCTACAAGCAGCTGTGTCGGTCATAACCGGACGAAAAAACCCTGAAAACAGCAAAAATGCCTTACTACAGTCCTAGTAGGCCTAGTTGGGCCGATTCGAAAGTCTTGCGGGGTGTACGAATGATGAGTGGTCCTAGATTAACGTACTACAACCTTATACGGTCGTTTTAAGCCTGACCACCCCCCATTTACAACCTTCAAGCAGCTCTACCGGTTATAACCAGACAAAAAACACCAAAAAAATGGCAAAAGCCCCTTCTAATAAACCTAGTTGGGCCGATTTATAACTCAAGCAAGGCGTACAAGCGATTAGTAGTCCCGGATTAATGTACTACAGCTAGATACGGTCATTTTAAGCCCAATAACTCCCCCAATTATGCCCTGCAAGCAGCTGTGCCGGTCATAATCGGACGAAAAACACGCAAAAATGGCCAAAATCCCTTTCTATAGGCCTAGTTAGGCCGATTCGGAACTCTTGTGGGACATACGAGCATTGAGTAGTCCCGGATTAACGTACTACAGCCTTATATGGTCATTTTAAGCCCGACTACACCCCCACTTACACCTTTCAAGCAGCTGTGCTGGTCATAAGCGGACGAAAAACACGCAAAAATGGCCAAAACACCTTCCTATAGGCCTAGTTAGGCCGATTCGGAACTCTTGTGGGACGTACGAGCATTGAGTAGTCCCGGATTAACGTACTACAGCCTTATACGGTCAAAACCCCCGAAAACGGCTAAAACCCCTTCCTATAGCCTTGGTTGGGCCGATTCAAACTCTTACGGGGCGTACGAGCGACGAGTAGTCCCGGATTAACATACTAAAGCCTTATACGGTCATTTTAGGTTTGACCACTCCTGCAGTTACGCCTTGCAAGCAGCTGTACCGATCATAACCCGACGAAAAACACCCGAAAACGGCCAAAAACCCTTTCTATAGGCCTGGTCAGGCCGATTCGAAACTCTTGTGGAAGGTATGAGCATTAAGTAGTCCCAGATTAACGTACTACAGCCTTATACAGTCGTTTTAAGCCCAACCACGACCCCACTTACACCTTTCAAGCAGTTGTGCTGATCATAATCGGACCAAAAACACCCGAAAACAGCCAAAACCCCTTCCTATAGGCCTAGTTCGGCCAATTCGAAACTCTTGCGTGGCGCACAAGTGACGAATAGTCTCAGATTAACGTACTACAGTCTTATATGATCGTTACAAGCCTAACCACGCCCCCAGTTATGCCCTGTAAGCAGCTGTGCCGGTCAAAACCAGACGAAAAACACCCGAAAACGGCAAAAACCCCTTTCTATAAGCCTAGTTGGGCCGATTCGGAACTCTTGCGGGGCGTACGAGCGATGAGTAGTCCTGGATTAACTTACTAAAGCCTTGTACGGTCGTTTTAAGCCCAACCACACCCCCAGTTACACCCTGCAAGCAGCTGTGCCGGTCATAACCGGACGAAAAACACCCGAAAACAGCCAAAACCCCTTTTTATAGGCTTGGTCAGGCCGATTCGAAACTCTTGTGAAACATACGAGCATTAAGTAGTCCCGGATTAATGTACTACAGCCTTATACGGTCGTTTTAAACCCAACCACGCCCGCACTTACACCTTTCAAGCAGTTGTGCCAGTCATAACCGGACCAAAAACACTCGAAAACGGCCAAAACCCCTTCCTATAGGCCTAGTTCGGCCGATTCAGAACTCTTGCGGGGCGTACGAGTGACGAGTAGTCCTAAATTAACGTATTACAGCCATATACCGTCGTTTTAAGCTCGACCACGGCCACAGTTACGTCCTGCATGCAGCTGTGCCGGTCATAACCGAACAAAAAACTCCTGAAAACGGCCAAAACCCCTTCATATACACCTAGTTGGTCCGATTCGGAACACTTGCGGGGCGTACAAGCGATGAGTAGTCCTGGATTAATGTACTACAGCCTCATACGATCGTTTTAAGCTCGACCACTCCCCCACTTACACCCTTTAAGCAGTTGTGATGGTCATAACTAGACGAAAAACACCCAAAAACAATAAAAACCCCTTCCTATAGGCTTGGTTGGGCCGATTCGAAACTTTTACGAGGCATACGAGCGACGAGTAGTCACGGATTAGCATACTACAGCCATATGTGGTCCTTTTAAGCCCGACAACGCCCCCAATTATGCTCTGCAAGCAGCAGTGCCAGTCATAACCAAACGAAAAACACCTAAAAATGGCCAAAACCCCTTCCTATTGGCCTAGTTAGGCTGATTCGGAACTCTTGCAGGGTGTATGAGTGACGAGTAGTGCCAAATTAATGTATTACTGCCTTATACGGCTGTTTTAAGCTTAACCACGCCCCTAGTTAGGCCTCGCAAGCAGTTGTGCCTATCATAACCGGACGAAAAACTCCAGAAAACGACCAAAACCCCTTCCTACAGGCCTGGTTGGGTCGATTTGGAACTCTTGCGGGGCGTTCGAGCGATGAGTAGTCCCAGATTAACGTACTACAGCCGTATACAGTCCATTTAAGCCTAACCACACCCCCACTTGCACCCATCAAGCAGCTGTGCTGGTCATAATCGGACGAAAAACACCCGAAAACGGCCAAAACCCCTTCTTATATGACTGGTTGGGCCGATTCGGAACTCTTCGGGGTGTATGAGCGACGAGTAATCCCAGATTGACATACTACTGCCTTATACGGTCGTTTTGAGCTTGACCAAACCCGCAGTTACGCCCTGCAAGCAGCTGTGCTGGTCATAACCGGACGAAACACACCTGAAAACGGTAAAAACCCCTTCCTAAAGGCCTGGTTGGGCAGATTCGGAACTCTTGCAGGGCGTACGAGCTACGAGTTATCTTGGATTAACGTACTACAACCTTATACGGTGGTTTGAAACCTGACCACTCCTACAGTTACGCCCTGCAAGCAGCTGTGCCGGTCATAACCGGACGAAAAACACCCGAAAACGGCCAAAACCCCTTCTTATAGGCCTGGTTGGGTCAATTCGGAACTCTTGCGGGGCGTACGAACGACGAATAGTCCCGGATTAACGTACTGCAGCCTTATACAATCGTTTTAAGCCCGACCACTGCCCCACTTACACCCTTCAAGCAGCTGTGCCGATCATAACTAGACGAAAAACACCTAAAAAATGGCCAAAACCCCTTCCGATAGGCCTGGTTGGGCCGATTCGGAACTTTTGCGGGGCGTATGAGCGACGAGTAGTCTCGGATTAACGTACTTCAACCATATGTGGACATTTTAAGCCTGACAACGCCTCCAATTATGCCCTGCAAGCAGCTGTGCCAGTCATAAGCAGACGAAAAACACCTAAAAATGGCCAAAACCCTTTCCTATTTGCCTAGTTAGGCCGATTCGAAACTCTTGCGGGGCGTACGAGCAATGAGTAGTCCAGGATTAACGTACTATAGCCTTATACGGTCGTTTTAAGCTTGACCACAGCCGCAGTTACACCCTGCAAGCAGCTGTGCCGGTCATAACTGGACGAAAAACTCTTGAAAATGGCCAAAACCCTTTCCTATAGATCTGGTTGGTCCAATTCAGAACTCTTGTGGGGCGTACGAGCGATGAGTAGTCCCGAATTAACGTACTATAACCTTATACGGTCATTTTAAGCCCGACCACACCCCCAGTTACGCTTTGCAAGCAATTAACGTATTACGCTATAGATCTGGTTGGTTCGATTCAGAACTCTTGCGGCGCGTATGAGTGACGAGTAATCCCGAATTAACGTATTACTGCCTTATACGGCCATTTTAAGCCTGACCACGCCTCCAGTTAAGCCCCGCAAGCAGCTGTGTCGGTCATAATCGGACGAAAAACACCTGGAAACGGCCAAAACCCCTTCTTATAGGTCTGGTTAGGTTGATTCAAAACTCTTGCGAGGCGTACGAGCAATGAGTAGTCCTGGATTAACGTACTAAAGCCTTATACGGTCGTTTTAAGCCTGACCACACCCCCAGTTACACCCTGCAAACAGTTGTGCCGGCCATAACCGGACGAAAAACACTCGAAAACGGCCAAAACCCCTTCCTATAGGCCTGGTTGGGCCAATTCGAAACTCTTGCGAGGTGTACGAGCAACTAGTAGTCCCTGATTAATGTACCAAAGCCATATACGGTCATTTTAAGCCTGACAACGCCCCCAATTATGCTTTGCACGCAGCTGTGCCGGTCATAACTGGACAAAAAACATCCAAAAATGGCCAAAACCCTTTCCTGTAGGCCTAGTTAGGCTGATTCGAAACTCTTGCGGGGCGAACGAGCAACGGGTAGTCCTGGATTAACGTACTACAACCTTATACGGTCGTTTTAATCCTGACCACGCCCCCAGTTACGCCCCGCAAGCAGCTGTGCCGATCATAATCGGATGAAAAACACCGGAAAACGACCAAAACCCCTTCCTATAGGCCTGGTTGGGCCGATTCGAAACTTTTGCGAGGCGTACGAGTGACGAGTAGTCCCGAATTAACATATTACAGCCTTACACGGCCATTTTAAGCCTGACCACGCCCGCAGTTACGCCCCGCAAGCAGCTGTACCGGTCATAACCGGACGAAAAACTCCAAAAAACGGCCAAAACCCCTTCCCGTAGGCCTGGTTGGTCCGATTTGGAACTCTTACGGGGCGTACGAGTGATGAGTAGTCCCGGATTAACGTCCTACAACCTTATATGGTCGTTTTAAGCCCGACCACACCTCCACTTACACCTTTCAAGCAGCTATGTCGGTCATAACCGGACAAAAAACACCAGAAAATGGCCAAAATCGCTTCCTATAGGCCTGGTTGGGCCGATTCGGAACTCTTGCGGAGCGTACGAGTGACGAGTAGTCCTGAATTAACATATTACAGCCTTACACGACCATTTTAAGCCAGACCACGCCCGCAATTATGCCCCACAAGCAGCTGTGCCGGTCATAACCGGACGAAAAACTCCCGAAAACGGCCAAAACCCCTTCCGGTAGACCTGGTTGGTCCGATTTCGAACTCTTGCGGGGCGTACGAGCGACAAGTAGTCTGTGATTAACGTACTACAGCCTTATACGGTCGATTTAAGCTTGACCACACCCGCAGTTACGCCCTGCAAGCTACTGGGCCGGTTATAACCGGACGAAACACACCAGAAAACGGCAAAAACCACTTTCTATAGGCCTGGTTGGGCCAATTCAGAACTCTTGCGGGGCGTACGAGGGACGAGTAGTCCTGGATTAATGTACTACAGCCTTATACGGACGTTTTAAGCCTAACCACACTTGCAGTTACTCCTTACAAGTAGTTGTGCCAGTCATAACCGGACGAAGCACACCCAAAAAGGGCAAAAACCCCTTCCAATAGGCTTTGTTGGGCCGATTCGGAACTCTTGTGAGGCGTACGAGCAACGGGTAGTCCCCGATTAAAGTACTACAACCTTATACAGTTGTTTTAAGCCTAACCACACCATCAGTTACGCTTTACAAGAAACTGTGCCGGTCATAAGAAGACGAAAAACACCCCGAAAACGGCCAAAACCCCTTCCTACAGGCCTGGTTGGGCTGATTCGGAACACTTACGGGGCGTACGAGCGACGAGTAGTGCCGGATTAAAGTCTTACAGCCATATACGGTCATTTTAAGCCTGACAACGCCTCCAATTACGCCCTGCAAGCAATTGTGCCGGTCATAACCGGACGAAAAACACCCGAAAATGGCCATAACCCCTTCGTATAGGCCTAGTTGGGCCGATTCGAAACTCTTGCAGGCTGTACGAGCGACGAATAATCCCAGATTAACGTACTACAGCCTTATATGGTCATTTTAAGCCCGACCACGCCCCCAATTATGCCCTACAAGCAGCTGTATCGGTCATAACCAGACGAAAAACACCCGTAAACGGCCAAAACCCCTGCGTATAGGCCTAGTTGGGCCAATTTGGAACCCTTGCATGGCGTACGAGCGACGAGTATTCCCAGATTAATGTACTACAGCCTTATACGGTCGTTTTAAGCCTGAGCACGCCCCCAGTTACACCCTGCAAGCAGCTATGCCGGTCATAACCGGACAAAAAACACCCGAAAAAGGCCAAAACCCCTTCCTATAGGCCTAGTTGGGTCAATTCGGAACTCTTGCAGGGAGTACGAGCGACGAGTAGTCCTGGACTAACGTACTACAGCCTTATACGGTCTTTTTAAGCCCGACCACGCCCCAAGTTACACCTTGCAAGCAGCTGTGCCGGTCATAACCGGACGAAAAACACCCGAAAATGGCTAAAACCCCTTCCTATAGGCCGAGTTGGGCCTATTCGGAACTCTTGCGAGGTGTATGAGCGACGAGTATTCCCGGATTAACGTACTATAGCCTTATGCGTCGTTTTAAGCCCAACCATGCCCCCAGTTACCCCCTGCAAACAACTGTGCTGATCATAACCGGATGAAAAACACCCAAAGACGGCCAAAACCCCCCCCTATAGGCCTTGTTGGGCCGATTCGAAATTCTTGCGGTGCGTACAAGCACTGAGTAGTCCCTGATTAACGTACTATAGCCTTATGCGGTCGTTTTAAGCCCGACCACGCCCCCAGTTATGCCCTACAAGCAGCTGTGCCGGTCATAACCGGACGAAAAACACTTGAAAACGGCCAAAATCATATAGGCCTAGTTGGGCCGATTCGGAACTCTTGCGGGACGTACGAGCGACGAGTAGTCTCGAATTAACGTACTACAGCCTTATACGGTCGTTGTGAGCCTGACCACGCCCCCAGTTACACTTTGCATGCAGTTGTGCCAGTTATAACCAGACGAAAAACACTCGAAAACGATCAAAACCCCTTCCTGTAGGCCTAGTTGGGCCGATTCGAAACTCTTACAAGGCATACAAGTGACAAGTAGTCCCGGATTAACGTACTATAGCCTTATACCGTCGTTTTAAGCCCTACCACGCCCCCTATTACGCCCTGCAAGCGGCTGTGCCGGTCAAAATTGGACGAAAAACACCCAAAAACGGCCAAAACTCCTTCATATAGGCCGAATTGGGCCGATTTGTAACTCTTGCAGGGCGTACGAGTGATGAGTAGTCCCAGATTTATATAAATCTTATTTGTATTAGTATACAGTTAGGCTTAAAACGACCATATAAGGTTGGTTGGATTAGTAATTTTTATTTGTGTTCGAAACCCTAGTAATACTAATCCTGTGGTCTCTATTGTAGCCTCTATATATATGCACTCTAATAGCAACTAGGGTTACACTTTGCTCATAATTGAGAGATACACATTTTTGTGAGGAAGAGAAATACGAGTAGTTACGAGCCCACTCTGTCTAGAGTAAGACGTATACGAGGAATATAATAGAAGTCTAAAGGTTGAGTTCAAGCAGTTGATTCATGCTTGTTGCTGTTACTTGTCATTCAAAATTAAACCAGAGAGATCTCGAAGATATAATTCTAATCACGTAGATTAGGCTATGTTAATCAAATCATAATTTTTTCTAGTATGCGTATGCGCTATAGCCAGGTCGTGAGAAATTCTGCAGTCCCTAACATTTTAAACACTATTTTTTCACCAACAATCAAACTTTTCTAAAAAAAACTAAGCAAAAATCGGTTTAGAGTTTAAGGTTTAGGGCTTTAGGGGATTAGGGGTTAGGAGTTTAGGGGTTTAAGTACTAGGGACTACAGAATTCCCCAACCTGCCTATAGTGCATACGCATACTATCAAAAATTCTAATCTGATAAGCATAGCCTAATCTACATTATTAGAATTATACCTTTAAGATCTCTCTGGTTTGATCCCGAATAACAAGTAACAGCAACAAGTATGAATTAACTGCTTGACCTTAACCTTTGGACTTCTGTTGTATCCCTCGTATACGTCTTACTCTAGAGAGTGGGCTCGCAACTACTAGGATTTTTTTTCCTTACAAAAATGTGTATATCTCAATTATGAACAAGCATCCCCCTAGCTGCTCTTAGAGTGCATGTATATAGAAGCTACAACAGAGACCATATGATTAGTATAACTAGGGCTTCTTACGCAAATAAAGATTTCTAATCCAACAAGGATTAATCCCTATTTATGTAAATTATAATTTATACCACTAATAAATTATAATTGCACTCAC
This sequence comes from Euryodendron excelsum, assembly GCA_033060915.1. Taxonomy (NCBI): domain Eukaryota; kingdom Viridiplantae; phylum Streptophyta; class Magnoliopsida; order Ericales; family Pentaphylacaceae; genus Euryodendron; species Euryodendron excelsum. The sequence goes on from CM065379.1 coordinate 193,581, forward strand.
TGTCATACTAGAAATTATATTTCGAGCTCCATATTATTAAATGCTTATTTATCTCCCTAGGTTAAGATTACAAATACCTATCTATTAAATTAAATTACTGACAATTAAATTTAATAGACTTATTTAATTTCATGAAACCTTCCATTTAAATTATTTGATATGTCGGATTCATAATCCACCTGCAGGGTTTGATATAATCAAAACTTATAAGCTTCCTTAAGGGGGTATCATCAATCCCTATACTGAGACGTAGATTCCATCAATAATTAATATTCACCATGCACATAATGTTATTGTCCAACTCACTGAGTTTATTGACCCACAAAGAATCTCACTCTTTTGTGAATCAAAACAACAAACACTACATACACGTGTCTATTTATTATATTAAGATTAAGAGCATAAGCACTCATAATAATCATGAGATATTAATTGTTTTATATAGTCAGTATAAAAATAATTACCTTAACGCGTTCCTGTTCAATACACACAAAGTATACTAGTACAAGGAGTTAAAACTATACCGTTCCCCATAGTCAAGACAGACCTATTAAAACCTTGTGCTACAGTCCTACTAATGGTGTGTCCAGTTCCATCTAAGACTGTAAACGATAAGCTTATATTACATGAAAACTGATGATCTGATCTTCTGTGTATAAGCCATACTCTACACACCAAATCATCTACTATAAAGAATAAAAAACACACATGCATAATTATTAAATAAATAACGCAATGCAAACATTACTCAAACAGATTCTCATTAAAATGGAATAATTAATTTATTAATAAATACCAAAGCCATTACACAAAACATATCTTTTAGTATAAATTCCTAACATTAAGGTTCAAGGGTTAAGGATTTAGGGTTTAAGCCATGTTTGTTTGGAGTATAAGGGCCATTGGATTGTGTAAGCACCCCATTTTTGCCCGCTCAGCAATCTCCGGCCCGACCGGGCTCAGTTTACAAACACCGCAACACATGAAGCTCAAGATGAGCCTTTCAATCTCCAATCCAGTCAGCTGGTCACTTCTCAGGCCCACAAGGGCCTGCTAAAGCCATAAGCACCATCATTCCAATCAACTTTCCAGACCGGGCGGTCTCGGAAACCAATGCCATCTAGGTAGCTTCCCGAGATCGGGCGATCTTGGGGACCAACACCTTATCAAATTCCAGACGGTTCACTTCTGGTGCCTGCTAGCCCGCCAATGTAAAATGTCTGTCATTTGGTAGTTCTTCGAGACCGGGCATTCTCAAGAACCAACACCACCCTACAAGTAGCTCTCTAAGACCAAGCATTCTTAGGGACCAACACCGCACAGATAGTTTTCGGAGACCGAGCGGTCTTGGAAACCAACACCTAGGTCAACATCAGTGCCTGTTAGCCCGACTCGGTAAAAAAGGACCAAATCTGCCCCTTGGGCCTCCAGACACGTTTTGGGAAAGTTAAAAATCCCTCAAAACAATAAGTCCACTCTTCCAAAATGTTATTAAACTATTAGGTGTATTTCGCACGCCATCCGGTCCCATTCCGGCTAACTTCGGTCAAAATAACTGTTTTGCCCCTAAACACCCCAACACTGCACAAACCCCACCGAACGGTAAAAGAATCTCCCGGGATCGTTTCAGAATGACCAGGCACGCTTAACATGTCACTACGATCCATTCCGAATCATTTCCAACCAAACCCGGCTAAAATGACTATTTTGCCCCTGACAACCCGAACGCGCTCCAAAAACAATACCGATCCTTGGTTACTGGACGACGGATCTCGTCATGAGCCCCCGTTTAACCTAAGGAAGACCTCACAACACTAAACACCTACGACTTGATAAAAGTTCCCTGGAGCATCTAACAGATGCTCTGCCCAAATTCCTGTTCCTCCCGATTCTTTGGTTATAACGCATCGTCAAACGACTTGAGAAAAGCATAAATCTGGGAATTCTTGAAATTTTGTTCATAGATCTTTCCATCAATATGGCTCGATTGGATAAATCACTTCCCGAAGCCCCCCATCATATGGCTCGAACAATGCCACTCTCAGCAACCCCTGGAGCGTCTTGCAGACGCTCCACCAATGTTGACTTTTTCTTCAATTCCCTTATTGAAACGCACTGTCAAACGACTTGAGAAATGCGTAAGTTAGGGAATTCTCGAAATTATTTCCAGAGTACCTTCCGTCGGTACGGCCCAATTGAAGAGATCGCTTCCCGAAAGCCTCAATCATGTAACACGAAAACAGCTACTTTCGAACTCTTACGAAGTGTATTACAGATGCTCCGTAAAGATGCCATTTTAAGCACATTTCCCGAGACGATATCTCACACTTTTAAACACCATTCAAACTTTTTAAAAACACGAAAGTTCACCAGAAGCCCCAGGAGAACATCTCGGGTGAAACCGATTCCTCCGAAACCTTCCCGGTTGGCTCAATTATCAAGATAAAGTTAAAACGAACCTTTCCGATGACGGAGCGTATGCTACATGTGCCCAGATTTTGATCAGATCGACCAAATTTCGATCAACCATCAGGATTTAACCAGTACAAAAAGTGTCACGTGTCATTCTGGCAATGAATAATACTAGCGCATGTGCTACATGAGCCCAAGCAAATTTTGGCCAGGCGCATGTAGCACATGCGCCAGGCCTGTTCCAGGTTGCCTATAAATACCAGCACCCCTTTTGCATATTCCAACTCTGAAATTGATGCGAAGCCCCGCTGAAACTGCTCCAGAATCTCGAATCTCCATACATATTCTCCTCCTCCAACACTTAGGCTAGATTCTACCTCCCTTAAACCTATACACTTCACCTATAAGGCCTTATACACTATTAAACACTACCTTCTAGCCCTTCAAGCCTTCTTGAAGTTATTCAAGTTCAAGTCAAGGCCTTTATAGAAGACTACAAGTGTGTTGAAGGCAAAAGATGGTATCTCTTTTACATTTTTGTCTTCCCCCACTCTTCTCTTCTCGCTCCTAGCCTACTTAGGCTATTCTCTATTTTAACCCACATCTTCAACCTCCCTTTCTTGCATGCTTGAGCCAAGAGAGCTCTTAATTCATGCCTAGAGGAAAGCTAGTGAGAGCCATCGTGTAAGGGGATCTTTCATTAGCCTACTTTAAGATGGTATGGCCTAGGAGCCCCTTGTTTATGTGGTGTAGCCTAAAGCCTTGTATGTATTCATGACCTCTTGCATTTTGCTATTTTGGATCATGTTTTGTGTGCTTGGCTTCATTCTTGTGTTTATGTTTATGTTCTACAAAGTTTGCATTATTCTTATCTCCATGTCAATTTCAAGTTCAATGCCCCTCTCAAAATAGTTCCAAGGGTTGGCTCCTTGAAGCTTAGGATGAGACCTTAGAAATTATACCTTAGAAAATTTCCCATTAACCCCCTGACTCTCACTTTGGCATCATTACACTTTAACTTGCATAAGAATCATTTTCTAGCTCTCTAATTTCCAAGGTTTCCATTCTTTTAAGTTTAGCGGTTTGAATGACCCTATGGAGCCCTCTCTTGAGTGGTCTCCTTGTTATTTAGCCATAAGAACCCTCTCTTGATGGAATGATCTCCTCCAAAAATGGTTTTCAAAATCCTTTTTTCAAAAATGGTTTTCAAAAATTCATTCTCTCCATTTTTGCATTAGAAATGGTGCTTCGAAAAGTTGTCATCATCATGTTGATTTTTGGACCCCCTATACTCTTGTCAAGATAATGGTTATAATGGTCATGAGAAAACCTTCTTTGAAATGGTTTCCAAGCAACACCCATATAAACCATACTCTTGTCTATAGTCAAAATTTTCATTTAAATGATTTTCAAAAAGGTTGCCTACCAAAGTCCATTGCATAATATGTTTTGTTTTTCAAAACTCTTTCCGAAAGTGCATCAAATAACCTTTCAAAATCATCTTCCAACTCAACCCTAGGTTAACTTGACCCTAGTTGTCCAACCCGAGGCTAACTTGACCCTAGTTATTTAACCTTTGGTTAACTTGACCCTAGTTCACTCACCCTAGGTTAACTTAACTCAAGTTAGTTTACCCTAGGTCACCTTAACCCTAGGTTAACCTTGCCTTAGTTAGTTAAACCCAAGTTATCTTAACCCTAGGTTAATCCTACCTTAGTTAGTTAAACCTAAGCCATCTTAACCCGGGGTTAACCCTACCTTAGTTAGCCAACCCTAGTCCAACTTAACCTTAGGTCACCCCTAACCATAGGTCAACCCAACTAAAGTTAGTGTACTTCAAGGTTCCAACTCATGACCCTTTTTTAATGATCTATCCACTTAAAACTATTTTCATGGCTCATTTTTCCAAAAGCTCCTACCTTCTTGAGATTTGAAAAAGCCATCTCCGTAACCTCTTCAAATGTTCCCACTTTCCATCTCAAAGTATTTTCAAACATGTTTTTCAAAATCTCACAAGCCTAAGACGTCCCTACCCCTTTTATAGTTAGGGATTCCAAAAGAACGTAATACGTCAAGAACAACCTTCAAGGTTGCCCAAATGAGGGTTCCAAAACCCCCTAAGTATTTTTAAAACCACTTTTAGGAAGCTTTTCAACATTTCCAAACTTTATATCCAAGACCTTCGAAACAAGACCTCAAAACGTCTTCAAAACTCTCTTGAGCTATTCCAAAACTCCCTTGAATTGATCCAAAAACATCTTTTAAACACTCCACCATCCAATTTCAAGTCAAAGCTTCCGAAGACCACAAAGTGTCTTCACATCTTTCCAAAGACCTCAAAGTGTCTTTAAATACTCCAAAGGCCCTAATGCGCCTATTTTTCATCGGGCTCTAATCCGAACTACGAATGACCTGATTCTCGCCAAATGAGATACGTAGGCAATCTAAAATAGTGCGGTCATAACTTCTACTTTAACTCCAATCCCCTTTTCAAAAACTTCAATCAACTCAAAGTTTTCATTTCAAACTCCTACAAAATTTTTGTGTTTTCAAATTACTTCCAAAACTTGCATTATGCATCATTCATCCAAAAAGTGATGACTAAATCCTATTTCCAAAATTCCAAAATGGATATTAAGTACATAATGGTAATCGGTTATTCTAGTGAGTGAACAAGAGGGTAATTAGACATATAGGTACCAAAAGGGCGAGGTAGGGTGATGATCTTAGGATATCTTTCCTACACGTAACCAACCCCCGGACCATAAATTTCTATTTTCGAAGGACCAAAATGGAGTTATTTTTCAAAAGGGCTTGAATCTTTCCAAAGGTTGCCAAACAACCTATTTTCTTAATAACTCTCTCTTGAGGGAGTTTTCAAAAATCTTTTCCAAAAACCCTAGGTTTAATCTTCGGATTAACACTGAGTTTTAGGTGTCCTAACTCACCTTAATCAAGTTAGGTGGTGACTCCTATTTTTCGACAAAACCCTTAATCAAACCAACCTTCAATTCAAACCTAGTCACACTTATCCTTCTAGGAGGATGAATTCTAGTGATAGAGTGTCGTACTTTTGGTCTCCAAGCTGAAAGGACCTTGGATTCAAAAACCAGGGCGCAATAGATTGGATAACAAATTCTATAGGCCCCTTATACGCATGTTTGGCGTACACAAAAAAGTGGATGATTACATCTACAAGAGGAAATGTAATCCCTCACAATGGTGGATGTGCAATACCAAATAAGAGGTGATATTACACATCACATGAGAGGGGATAAATGTAAAAAGTCAATTTTGTCTCTCCTCCTATATATTATATTATATTATATTTTAGGGCTGAGGAAGTAATTTTCTACACTTATCCCATTCTTTATCACATCTCCATTAGACACAACATACATGGTATTACTAATCATATTCCTTATCCTATTCTAACCATTCAAACAAATGGTTTGAGGGTTTTGGAGTTTAAGGATTTTAGAGTTTAGGGGTTAGGGCTTAGGGGTTCTAGGGTTCTAGGGTTAGGGGTTAGGGTTTAGGTTTTAGTGTTTTAGGTTTTAGGGATTTAGGGTTTGGGGTTTAAGGGTTTAGGCGGGACAACCACGTCAGGTACTGGATTTACGTACTACACCCTTATATGGTCGTCTCAAGACCGATCACGCCCCCTTTCGCAACCTACAAGTCATTCTATCTACCAGTCAAAATGAACCAATATGGCCCGAAACAGCCACAACACCTACGGTAATAGCCTAAAATGGCCCAATTTGACCTCCCTCTGGGTCACGCCAGTCACTTAGGGTCCTGAATTTACGTACTACACCCTTGTACGGTCCTTTCAAGACCGACCACGCCCCCTTTTATGACTTACAAGTTCTTTTATCTACTAGTCAATATGGACAATATGGCCCAAAATGTCCACAACACCCTGTCGCGCCCTTTTTTTTTTTTTTTAACCAAGCCCTCTTGGCTTGGGAAAAAACACGATGCTCTCTTTTAGAACTCACCCTC
>CM065379.1:205000-242500 GCA_033060915.1 Euryodendron excelsum
ATTGCACTTCCTGTCATACTAGGAATTATATTTCGAACTTCATATTATTGAATGCTTATTTATCTCTCATCATTAAGATTACAGATACCCGTCTATTAAATTAAATTACTAACAATTAAATTTAATAGACTTATTTAATTCCTTGAAACCTTTCATTTAACTTATTTGATATGTCTGATTCATAATCCACCTGCAAGGTTTGACATAATCAAAACTTATAAGCTTCCTTAAGGCGGTATCATCAATCCCTATACTGGGACGTGAATTTTATCAATAATTAATATTCACCATACACGTAATGTTATTGTCTAACTCACTGAGTTTATTGACCCACAAAGAATCTCACTCTTCTGTAAATCAAAACAACAAACACTACATGGACGTAGCTATTTATTATATCAAGATTAAGAGCATTAAGCACTCATTATAATCATGAGGTATTAATTATTTTATATAGTCAGTAAAAAGATAATTAACTCAATACGATCCTGTTCAATACAAACAAAATGTATTAGTGTAAGGAGTTAGACTTATATCGTTTCTCATAGTCAAGACAGACTTATTAACATTTTATGCTACAGTCCTACTGATGGTGTCCAGTTTCATCTAAGATTGTGAACGATAAGCTTATATTCCATAAGAATCGATGATCTGATCTTCCATGTGTAAGTTGTACTCTACACACCAAATCATCTACTATATAGAACAAGAGTTGAACATGCGTAATCATTAAATAAATAATGCAATGCAAACATTGCTCACACAGATTCTCATTCAAATAGAATAATTAATTTATTAATAAATACTAAAGTCATTACACAAAGTATATTTTTTAGTATAAATCCCTAATAATTGTGGCTATTTGGGGCCATATTGGTTTGTTTTGACTGGTAGATAGAATGATTTATAGGTTGCGAAAGGGGGCATGATCGGTCTTGAGACGATCGTATAAGGGTGTAGTACATAAATCCAGTACCCGACGTGGTTGTCGCGCTAAACCCTTAAACCCCAAACCCTAAACCCTTAAAACCTAAAACACTGAACCCTAACCCCAGAACCCTAGAGCCCCTAAGTCCTAACCCCTAAACTCTAAAATCCTTAACTCCAAAACCCTCAAACCATTTGTTTGAATAGTTAGAATAGGATAAGGAATATGATTAGTAATACCATGTATGTTGTGTCTAATGGAGATATGATAAAGAATGGAATAAGTGCAGAAAATTACTTCCTTGGCCCTAAAGTATAATACAATATATAGGAGGAGAGACAAAATTGACTTTTTACATTAATCCCCTCTCATGTGATGTGTAATATCACCTCCTATGTGGTATTGCACATTCACCATTTGAGGGATTGCATCTCCTCTTGGAGATGTAATCCTCCACTTTTTTTGTGTACACCAAACATGCGTATAAGGGGCCCATGGGATTTGTTATCCAATCTAATGGCCCTTATACTCCAAACAAACTTGGCGTAAACCCTAACCTCTAAACCTTTAACCCTTGAACCTTAAACTCCTAAACTCCTAATCCCTAAACCCCTAAAGCCCTAAACCCTAAATTGATTTTTGCTTAATTTTTTTTTTGTAAAAGTTGGATTGTTGGTGAAAAAATAGTGTTTAAAAAAGCAATGTACATTATTGTTTAGAGTTTAATTTTGATGGACTATCACTATGATGTATTTTTTTTTTTACACAAATGGAGTATCAAATTACGACACATCGTTTCTTTCTTAATATTGCTTAAACTCTTTTTTATTTGTTTTAAATAATCAATTTTCTGAAAATTACAAGAGATGAGGAAAGGTGAAAAATCATTTCCATTCTAAACCCTTTGTTTAGATTCCCTCACATCTTTCTGTTGAATTTTTACAACTCAAATCATAAAGCTCGTCCATCAATAGCTGAATAACCCAATGCATAGTGTGCTTTATTTTATTTATTAATATTTAGTCTTTGATTTTGTGTTACCCATATCATAGGGCTCTTCCATCAAAAGCCAACAAAGTTGAAGCCTTGGGAGAGTGGTAACTTTGGGAATGAAATCTTCCAATAAATTGTAGTTCAGAGGACCCAAATGCCCAACCTTCACAAGATTTACAAATATTAAAAAATTAAAAAGGAAAGACCAAAACCCAACAAAAACAAGAGCTAATATAGGTATATAACAAATATGACCTCTCTATTTTGCGTTGTTCATATAATCAACAATTCTTCAATAGCCAAGTGTCCTTTGGTAGTCGACAAAATCACAAGAGAGAGTGTAATTTTTCATGTTGCATTCTTTGGTCTCTTCTATTACTCTTTTTCGATTATTAAAATTGCCATCTTTATTCATTATTCGGCTATTCATAATAATGTTAATAAATATATACAACTCCAATTGGAACTTTCACAAGTAGAACAGCTTCATGATATATAGATTGTAAAAAGACTTTAAGCAATTTAGAAAAGGACAAATGTATCACAATTTGGTATTATGTCTGTGTAAAAATACATTAAACTCTATTGTTTAATAAAGTTCAAAACCATTAAAAACGTTAGACCGAAATACATGAAGCAGATATAGTTGACCTATCTAGTTATTCTGCTGACGGCGACGTTATTCTGGTAGGCAGAAAGCCACGTTACTGGTGTATACTTTCTAGTTCAAATTTGTGGAAGGAGATTTCGATGGATAAGTTGTTAAGCCTGCTTCTCGTTCCATTTTTCATTTGCGGTTCTGATGAATTTTTCTGTGAAAATTTCCGCTAGCGGTGCCGCTCCATCATCATCATCGTCCTCATCCAATTGCCCTCGCCCTCGACGCTGCATAAAGACGGCAGCCACTCTCAAAGTTCCTTATTGCTCTCTCGGAATTCAGGACATAGATACGGAGTCTCGGCAACTGCAGTCCCAGTTGAAGCCGAATAATGAGAAGTGCGGCCCTGTCCCCGGAGAGGTTAGAACCACGCACAAGGACCTCGAGCCTGGGGTTCCGCCGGAGGAAGGAGGAGGAGGTAACGGGATTTCTGGAATTCAAGTGCCCAGACAGCGATACATCGCCATCTCTAAGTCAGAGCTTTTGGATGCGATTGTATTGATGTTTGAGTCACAAGAAGATATTGATGAATTTCTTCTTCTGTCTTCGTAAGTTCTCGGTGATAATTCTTTAATTGATGGGGGCTTGATTTCAAATGAGTCGGTTGTGTTGTTATAAATCATTCGGTTGAATGCGTCCATGTTGTGTATTTATGTGTGCTTGAATGTCAGGTAGAGGCCGAAGAACCTCTTTGATTTTCTGGATTTATGCTTTTGTAATTCCTTAAAACTTGAAATTGTAAACATTAAATTTCCTTTAAGCTCCGTTTGGATATTGGATATGAGGAGGGAAAATAAAAGAAAGAGGAAATAAAAGAAATATGTGTTTTGATAATATAAGAATTGTATTTAAAAATTGTAGGATTGTGATGTCAATGTAGGAAACTCTTCAGATATCGTGATTTCAGCTCCTCCAAATCCTCGCTGTGGGAGAGAAATGGACGATGTATGCATTTATTTCACTTTGATTCCCTGATTCAAATGCAGTATACCTGTTTCTGTAATTGCAGGTGCTTGGACTCTGTTCTTCACGCTGAACACAAATATATTTTAGAGGAAATGCGATTTGACTATAATCTTACTCATTCCATGGAAAAGAAAGGAATTAGTCACGATGTTTCAGCTTGTGCCGAAAGAAAAATTGTGGCCAATGAAAAGGTATCTGACTCGGCTGTAGAGAATACAATCGGGACTGGGATCATGGAAGAAAACAGGGAAGGCAATATTGAACCTGCCATTCCAATGGCTTCAAGTTTTGGCCTGGACTTGGGATATCTCTTGGGTTCTTCACCCAAAAAGGTCAAGGGTCATTCTTTAAAGGAGTCCAGGTTCGTTGCATTCTTTTATTGCGGAATCTTTTTCATTGTTCAAAGGCTAAACTAGCTGGTGATTAAGTTCACAATAATTTGTTATTGATCATGTATGGTTGCTTCTTTTGGAAAACGAAGGAACATCAAAATATACTGCCAATGTAGCAAGTATTTGGTATTGATTGTGTAGTATTTAATTGTTGAAACCTGTAGCAGTGGTCAAAGTCATGATATTAGCCACTGACTCAAAGAATTCTGATACGATTGCAGATGAAGCAATAGGCTGAAAATGGGCTTAAAAGATCATAAAAAGTCATAGATAATAGGAATAACGTAATGGAATCATAAAATAAACATAAGATGCCATGCCACCTAATGCATTTAACATTTTATGAAGGTTCAATAAGCCTTCCCTCTTTTCAAGCTAAAAAGGATGGGGCCCAAATTCCCAATTACAGAGGTGGATGACAATACTTCAAATAAAAAGGGTAAAATCTATACAATCACTTTAGAACCCCATTGTGGATTTACCTTGAAGAAACTGGGTCCAAAGCTCTCGCAAAACCATTCGTTGCACCATATCTCTTTGATCTAAAACTTAAGCTGCCGAGTAAGCCCTGCATGTACGACAAGAACATCTTCTTCCTCAACCCCTATGCTTGCTCCCTATTCCCTTTGTAATGCAACTCGGGTGGCGACTATGGTACCCTCCGCTTGCCCACTTTGTTTGATGCCTTTCCTGCCACCCCCATCTTGCTCTGTTCTTTTACATTGCTTCACCTTCTTTGTCTCAATAGGAGAGTCCTCCACTGCGGTTGCCATTGCTGTTTTGTCTTTGGAAAGAGCAATTGATTCAGATGTCATTATTGGTGGCAGAGTTGAGCTCTTTCTATCCTTGACTTGCAAGAACGATATGGAGCTCTAGAACACAGGACTGATGTATACAGTCCAAAGTATGGGCCAAGTTTGAAGGTCCTTTTAGGGCAGACTTGGGATGGTATGATTACGCCCAGTGATGGGCCTTGCTCCGACTAACATATGTTTACTTGGTATATAGTGTGAGCCTGGCCCATGCCCACCCTTATGTCTATCACTGATGAGCCGACACCATGGATCCAGACTGACACAGCCCTAGCACACCATCTTCGGCCACAAACTTCAATCCCCAAGCACCATTTCCTTTATTATTAGCAAGAACCAAAACATAAATAAATGAGTACATAAATCATAATATATATACACAGATAGAGAGAGATTTTAAGTCAATTGCTCCATGGTGATTTGATGAGATGACAAATGGGTAATCAGCAACCACATACAAAAATAAGAATTCAAAAGACAAAAAGGCCCGTCTTTTCAATTACCAGTAACCTCCAAATAGGGTTTGTTCAGTTGAACTAAAAATAGGGACCAATGCTAATGTCACTCCATGGTATGGAACATTACTTAGCATTCTCACGTATAAAGATATGTTATTGTGTATTACATGAGTTTTTGTCTTTTTATTTCTGAACGCAAGTACATAGATGAACTAAACAATGGCAAAACTTATGGATCTAAGTATAAATTATAATTTCATTTTCATGCTAAAAAAATAATCAGTGTTTTTTTAAAATCAAATTAACAGAATCTAAGTATAGTAGTTCTTGATAAGTACTAACCCTTTTTTGCTTCATTGTTGGGTGGTCAGGCATTTGTGGGCTTATATTTTCTCTGTTATCTTTGGTTGGTGGTGTCAATTTGGCTGAATACCTCTCATTGTGAGGGTTCCTATGGTTATATAGAAACTTTGGGGCTAATTACAAGGCTGAATATCAGCAATTACATCAATCAAGTCTAACCAAATAAGGAAGTTATAACTGTGCTACTAATTACAAGATATCTACAGCTATAATACATAATAATGCCATAAATAGATAGACTAATTATGACTAGATATAGGTTGTCTAGGCCAACACATATCCAACTGACATTCCCCCTTAAATTGATGTTGGTCAATCAAGAAGCATCAATTTGCCTACAAGAAACAGGTGGTTGTTGTGTCATGGCCTTCGTAAATACGTCAATTGTCTGGAGGTCAGTGGAAATATGAGGAAGAGAAATGACATGAGTGTCCAATGCTTCCCGAATAGAATGACAGTCCACCTCAATATGCTTCGTACACTCATGTTAAACGGGATTGGCAACAATCTAAATGGCACTAGTGTTATCAGCATGGAGAGGACTAGGATCAGACTAAGAAAAACCAAGCTCAACCAGAAGCCCACGAAGCCGGACAATCTCAGAACAAGCAGCAAACATTGCACGGTATTTGGATTCAGTCATAGATTTAGAAACGGGAGCTTGTTTCTTACTCTTCCAAGAGATCATCGCCAAGAAACATGCACCAACCCGTAACAGATCGTCGGGTATTAGGACATCTGGCCTAATCCGCATCACTATAAGCAACAAGGTGAAGAGGAGAGCTGGTTGGGAAGAATAATCCACGACCAGGTGACCCTCGAAGATAGCGAATGATCCGATGAACGGCAGCTAAATGTAGATGGCATGGAGTTTGCATAAACTGGTTAACCTGCTGGATAGCGAAGGAAATATCAGGCTAAGTAATAGTCAAATAGTTCAAGCTGTCCATCAGCTGTCAAAACACAGTAGGATCGGAAAGGAAATCACCCTCCTTACGACGATACTTCATGTTGACTTCCAAAGGAGTATCCACAGAAGAAGTATCCTAAAGACCAGCCAAAGTAATCAAATCCTGTGTACTTATGTTGATTCAGGAAGATAATCCGAAGGACCAGTGTGAACTTCCAACCCAAAAAAGTACGTAAGAGGACCAAGATCCTTCATATGGAATGAGGCTTGAAGATGCTACTGAAGGCGGGTAATCAAGGCGGATTCTATCCCGGTGATAACAATATCATCAATATAAACAAGTAAGTGAACCATCCCAGTAGAGGATTTGCAAAGAAACAAAGAGAAATCATATTGGCTTTGTATAAATGAGAAGTGAAGCAAAGTGGACCATAATTTCTCAAACCAAGCTCGGGGAGCCTGTTTTAAGCCATATAAAGATCACTTCAACTTACACACATTCAGAGATGGAGAAGTGAACAAACCAAGGGGAGGTGCCATGTAAATATCCTCCTTGAGATCACCATGAAGAAATGCATTTTTGACATCCATCTGATTAAGTGGTCAGCTCTGGGAAGCTGCAATGGAAAGAACAGTACGGATTGTAGTCATCTTAGCCACTGGAGCAAATGTCTCCTCGTAGTCTACTCCATACTCCTGCTTGTTACCAAGAGCAACTAACCTTGCCTTGTAACGCTCCACAGTCCCATCAGAACGGAGTTTAATTGAGTAAACCCATTTACAGCCAATGGCTTTAACATTAGAAGGACAAGGAACGATGTCCCACGTATGATTATTCCGAAGTGCCTGAAGTTCCTTATCCATGGCCTTCCGCCGACGCTCATGTTTAACAGCCTCAAAGTGCCATAATGGAATGGGAATAGAAGACAAAATAGCACTAAGAGAGATATGAGAAAGCCATACCGATTAGGAGGACGGGAGACTCTGTCAGAGTGTCTTGGGACAGTGACATGAGATGAATCAATCTCTATAGAAGAAGTCTGAACAATATCAGATGGCGGATTAGTCTTGGAAGGAGATAAAGTTGGTTGACGTCGTGCATACACATATCTAGGTTTGAGCCGCTTAGGGAACGAATGAATGTCATCAAAACTAGGAAGAAAAATAAACTCAGGCAAGGACTTAACAGAGGTTGGAAAAAAATATTGATTTTCAAAGAAAACAACATTACGAGAAATGCGAAATCTGTTAGAATATGGATCATAGCAAACATAGCCTTTGTGTGAAGAGCTATAACCCATAAAAGCACATTTAACTGACTAAGCAGAAAGTTTGTGACGTTCATGACCAGGCAAACGAACAAAACAAACGCAGCCAAAAGTGTGCATATCAACATAGCGAGGATGCCTATAATTAAGACGATAATAAGGAGAATCAAAGTGCAAGACATGTGAAGGCAGTCCATTAATTAAATAAACAGCAGTGGACAAAGCTTCAACCCATAATTTAGGCAGAATAGACGACTCAAGTAACAAAGTCCGAACGACATCCAAAAGATGTCCATTCTTTCGTTCAGTAACACCATTCTGCTATGTTATATTAGGACAAGAACGTTGTGGAACAATTCCTTTCTGATGAAGAAAATCATGAAACTTATTAGGCATGTTTTTCCCATTAGAATCAAATCTCAACACTTTAATACCCATAGAGAATTGAGTCTTAACATATGCCACAAAGGTTTGAAAAACAGAAAAAGCCTCAGATTTAGAGCGAGGAAAATAAACCCAAGTATACATGCTGTAATCATCAATGAATGTCACAAAATACTTAAAATGAGCATGAGAAATGATAGGAGTAACGCCCCACACATCACTATATACAGTATAAAAGGGCTTGTCTGTACGACCACCATGAGAAGGAAAAGGAAGAATCTTACTTTTTCCTAATTTACAAGTAGAGCAATCAAAAGAAAGATGATTAGTAGTAAATTTATCTTTATTACCCAACACAACAGAGTTCAATAAGTGAGTCAAAACAATAGAGTTAGGATGACCTAAACGTTTGTGCCACACTTCACCCTTGTTTTCAACAGTAGTACAAGCCAAAGATAGAAAACTATGAATGGAAAAATGTAGTGGAAACAATCTTCCAACTTTAGGTCCCTTCGCAAGTATCATCCCCAACACTTGATCTGCACAAGACAACTGTCACGAGAAAAAGAGACATCACCATTGTTATTAACCAATTGACCAACTGAAATAAGACTAGTAGAAAGTTCAGGTGAGACGAAAACATCTTTGAAGGATGAATTAATGTCTCTGTTACAGCTTATTATTTTCCTACTATTTCTTATAAGGGTAGTCTTATAATTTTGTTACATATTTTGACCAATATATATAAAAGTTAAGGTGTAGGGATTACTTCATGTAACCCTAAGCCTATTATGTTTTCTCTACTTTCTCTCGATCTCTCTTATTCTTCCATCTTCTTCCATCTAAGTTTGAGTTCCACTTCAACTTGGTATTAGAACACCTCGATCCTCACCTTAAACCTATAAAAAAATATCACAGGAAATTTGCTTGCTGCGATTAGGGCTGACGTCATCATTCGGACGGATGACGTCATGATGATGTCATGCTAACATCAGCAATCTGTACGGTCGCTAGAGGTCGAGACCCCCCTTTTTTGAATCGTCAACATGTAATGGTGATTTTTTCATAATTTTTAAAAATCATCTGATGCATCGTTCACCTTTTTGGATAATTTTTGGATTTTTTACCCTATTTTTTTCAATCTGTCCTTTTGCGCATCACTCGATTTTTTTGCTACTTGAATCTACTTCTATGAGTGCCGATATGATGCTCTAGAGGCCTTCTTAGTGTTTTCTTGCTCGTTGTTGGATTTCGTTGGCTGTTTTGACCTTTTTTGGTGGTCGGCTCTATTCGTGGGGGCTGTTTTGGCTTTATTGGTTGATTTCCTGCACTACTTGGTGCTGATACAGTGTTTTAAAGGCTCTATGGTGGTTGCTTTGGCTGTTTGGCCTTTGTTGGTTGCGTTCCTGCCCCCCTTGTTGGTTTCTTGTTAATTGCTTGGTTTGTTTTGGCTATTTTGTGTACAATAGTGGGCATCTCTTGTGGCCTTGTTTCCTGTTGGTTGACTGTGCAGTTCTGTCTTCTATGGCTACGTCAAAAGCTATCGAGTCCAAGCCGTCTGAACCCAAATCTTCTCTGATTAAGGAAGATGATTTGCCTCGATCCTTTACCTCTAAGCGATTGGATGGTCTGAATTATTTTGCCTAGGCTCATGTCGTGAAAGTTTTTCTTTATGGCAAACGCAAATTGAAATATATCACCAGTCTTCATCCTTCAACCGATGACCCCCTTTCTGATGATTGGTTGGCTAAAGATTCTGTTGTTATGGCACAATTTAGAGCCCCATATTACTACTTTAGTTGAATTTTTTGATTCGTCTAAGAAGATTTGGGATTCTCTCGCTGAATCTTTTTTCCAGTAGAGTAATGTTTCTTGGGTCTTTGAACTGTATGAGAAGATCTTCACCACTAAATAATCTGGAAAGTCTTTGTTTGATATTACAGTACTCTCAAGAATTTATGAGAGCAGTTGTTGTAATATCACTCATTTACTCCTGATTTAGGGCAATAGAAATGATATTGGAAAGACTTTATGATTGCATCTTTGCTTTCTAGTTTAGATTTTGATCTCCATGGCTTCAAGGATCAAATTCTTGCCAGTGAGACTCTACCTACTGCTGCCAATGGTTATTCTCGGTTGTTGCGGTCAAGGATTAAAATTTCGTTTCAAGGGGTTGTTTCAGTTGGCTAGGAAACGGAAACGTTTCGAAAACATTTTGGAAATGTTTTGGAAATATTTCAAAAGTGACATATATTAAAATAGTAAAATACAATCTTTTGTATAAAAATTGTACACCTTTTATAAAAATTTTAAATTTGGGTTAATACAACTTATTGTTTAGGTATATTGCATTGTGATTTGGTGCATTTTTCTATATTTCAATATGTTTTGATTGTAATAATAGTGTTTCGTTATTTCACTAGTGTTTCGTTTCAATCCCTTAAGAAATGAAAATATTTTGGCCGTTTCGGTGGAAACAAATAAAAATTTTGTTCCTTAGTTGCGGTCATTTCTGGGAAAACATTGCCATAGTTCATTTCCTAATTGTGTTTTTTGTCATCAGTCTGTGTCCTTTGATGTAGTCCATATAGACATATGGAGTCCTTCTCGAACTCCTGCTATCAATGAATTTCTTTATTTTGTGATGTTTGTTGATGACTATTTCCGCATGGCTTGGTTGTTTTTAATGAAACAGAGATATGAATTACCTTATATTGTTTCGCGATTTTATAATGAGATACTTAATTTGGTAAATGTATAAAGATTTTGCGTTTTGATAATGCCTTAGAGTATACCTAATCTGTTCTTCAATCCTTCTATGTTGATCATGACATTATTCACCAAATGAGTTGTGTTCATATATCTCAACAAAATAGTATTGTCGAACGCAAACATTGTCATTTATTAGATATTGCTCGCACTATGTTATTTAACATGCAGGTTCCAAAACACTTTTGGGGGATGCTGTTCTTACTGCTGGTCATCTTGTTAATCGGATGCTTTCGGCAGCTCTTGCTAACAAATCTCATTTCTCTCTCTTATATCCTGATTCTTTTTCATTTTTCATTACTCGTATATTCGGTTGTGTTACCTTCGTTCATAGTTTTGATTTTGGTTTAGATAAATTATCTCCTCAAGCTCGCAAGTGTGTTTTTCTTGGGTACTTTCGAACTTAAAAAGGCTGTAGGAATATATAGTGGGCAGGTGTACAGAATACCTTATGTGGATAGCAATACGATGTACGGATCGTCTTACTTGCTTTAGAAGCCCTTCGCGCAACACGTGCAATATACCACGAATCGATTCAAAATCTCCTTTGTGTCTTCCTTGTCGTACAGTAGATGGCTAAGAACACGCGTTCCAAATCTTAAGGCATTGAAATGGTAATCCGAGAGAGAATTAGAGAGAGAAAGTAATCAAAAGAGAGAGAGTTTGTATCTGATAATACGTTAGTTATTCTCCTGATACAATCTGTGTATAACATATATACACTATGATAAAGATAAGACCCACTTATCTTTATCTTTTAGGAGTTTAAATCTGATAAGAATAACTCATTATCTCCTTATCAATAGGAGGTGAAATATATACTGAATATATATCCATGTGCCCATGTGGACATACCGTGGGTCCTGTGCAACATCTCCCACTTGGACACAAGGGGCATTCATAATCTCATCTCATAAATCTCTCATCTTGTTCAGCTCCTCATACAAGAAAATGAAACGTGCGACAGACGAGAAAGGTACCGGTGAGGAATGTTATATTAAGTTACCATCTAACTAACATAACACTACAACTCAACCATCTCGTGTATACCCCAAATCACCAAACTACGCCAGATCTTGCACCTCTAACCTCTCCTGTAACTAATACAGAGTCATGCAAGACCTCTCAATACATTTGTGCTCATAATCATATCAAAACTAATATTAACACGATCGCTCGGGCTATGAGTAACAAATCATGAGTGTGATGTCAAATGATCTTTCCTTAGCCACTTATGTCAATTCATTTAAACTCAACTACTTTCCTAGACATGCTCCGTTGGATCGTATTTCTCGTAACCCTTGGATAACATGCTAAAGTAGTTACATCAAGTTTCAAATTCATGACATAGTGCTAAGTCTCAAAGGGTATAGACTTGGACTTAAAAGTTCATAGGGCTCACACAGTGACAAAGTAGGGATCTATTCTGTCACTCCCACAATGGTTGTCTTATAGCACATACAGTATGATATGCATGCTATGATGGAACTCCCACTTAAGGTCTGTCACACTCTAACACCATACGGATCTTAGTCTAGTCACTCTCACTGGCGCCTAACTTAAGCTTTTCAAGAATCTCATATCCGGCTTTTTACAGGTTTTATGGAGGTGTGGATAACTTTATGTTTGACTCATACAGTCTCATATTAGCTCTTACTAAGGCGACAGATAAATAAACATCAACCCTTGCTCGCTTTCTAAGCGCCAAGGAGATCACATTATTATGGTACCTATGTGATCGTTTAGTGTCTCATTCTGCTTGCTATCTCAGCGTCAGAGAGATCGCCCGTGTGAGAGGACCGATCATAAAGCCTGGTGACATCTACTCACAATACAAGATATGTGCACTAACTAAATTAAGCATCAATCATGTCCATTAAATGAAAACTCATCTCATAATGCATAAGATATAACCCAAAGTGTCCAACAAAAATAAGCATATCAAACCATACTTAATCCCAAACTCCTAACATGCCTATGAAAAACATCTCTGACAATGGGTTTGGTCAATGGGTCAGCAATCATATCCCTGGTGGAGACATGCTTTAGGACCACTTGCCCTTGTGCAATGATGTCTCGAATGAAGTGATATCGAGTATCAATGTGCGTAGTCACAATGGTACTTAGGATCCTTTGCATAAGCTATAGCGGCTGTGCTATCATAATGAATCATAATAGCCTCATCTAGATGCCCTATAATGTTGAAGCTCTGCAAGAATCTCCTCAACTATATAGCCTCCTGAACAGCAACAGTACATGCCACATACTCTGATTCCATGGTGGATAGAGAGACACATTACTGTTTCTTGTTACACCAAGAAATAGCTCCACCTCCGAGTATGAAGGCGTAACCAGTGACGGATTTACGTTCATCTCTATCAGCAGATCCATCTGCATCATTGTATCCGACCAATTTGAGACTACCACCTTGGTAGCATAAAACGAGGTCTGCAGTCCCTTGCAAATATCAAAATATCCTCTTAACTGCAGCCCAATGTGTAGCTCCTAGATTACTTTGATATCGGCTAACCATATCGACTACAAAACATATGTAGGGTTGAGTACACATCATGGCATACATCAGACAGCCGACTGCACTAGCATATGGAACATTGCCCATTTGCTTCTTCTCTTCCTCTATCTTAGGACATTGCTCAATTCTAAGAATTTGACCCTTGTCCATTGGAGTGTCTATGGGTCTCGAATAGTGCATACGAAACCGTTCTAAAATCTTCTTTATGTAAGTCTCTTGAGACAAATTAAGAAGCCTCTTAGACCGATCTCTTTAGATCTTAACCCCAAGCACATAATCTGCTTGATCCATGTCCTTCATCTCAAATGTGGAGGACAACCACTCTTGAGTGGTGACAATCATCTCCATGTCATTTTCAGCTAATAAATTATCGTCCACATAAAGCGAGAGAATAAGAAACTTATTTTTACTCTTTTTAATATACACGCAATGGTCCTCTTCAGTCATCGTGAAGCCTATAGAGATAATGGCTCGATGAAACCGAAAATTCCATTGCCTAGACGATTGTTTCAGGCCATAGATGGAGTGCTTCAAGTGACAAACCTTACGCTCTTGTCCCGCTGCCTGAAAACTAATGGGTTGATCTATATAGATCTTCTCGTCTAGGTCTCCATTGAGAAATGTTGTCTTCACATTCATTTGGAACAATTCCAAATCTAAATGTGCAACGATAGCTAGAATTAGGGGAATGGAGGCAAATCTCACCATAGGGGAGAACGGCTCCTCATAGTCTACACTCTCCTGTTGGGTATAACCTTTCGCCACAAGATGGGCCTTGTATTTGTCAATTGACCCATCAGCCTAGCGCTTAATCTTTAAAACTCATTTGTTGCCAATGGTCTTACGCCTAGGTGGAAGATCAATCAATTCCCATACATTATTCTTAGTTATTGAGTTCATCTCTTCTTGTATGGCAACTAATCATTTCTCAGAAGTAGGTGAAGTTATGGCTTCAACATAAGAAGCTGGCTCATCAGCATCCACAGATATACTTATAAAAGACTCTCCTTCAATATCGAAGCGACAACGAGGAACTATTCCTCGAGTGCTTCTATGTAACTGTGAATTATGAGAGTCATGTAATGGTATACTCCCACTAGGTAAGGGATTGCTCCCACTGTCTCCAGCAACTACAGGATGAGGTTGAGATTTCTCATCATGCCAATGAGATAAAGGTGCGTCTCCTTGGGGTTCCTCTAACTCATAGAGTTCAAAGTCCCTCTTAACTTCACCAATGCTTGGGAAATCCTCTTCTAGGAAATCAACATCGCGTGACTTAATCTCAGTCATTCCCCCATCTGGGTGTTCACTGTACATAACATAGCCCTTAGAATGTTTTGAATATCTAATAAAAATACATTTATTAGCTTTAGGGCATAATTTTCCATACTTATGGGAGGTATTATGAACATAATTAGCAGATCCCCATGGGCGCAAGCCATCCAAGTTAGGTTTCTCATCTTTCCATAACTCATATGGAGTGGTTGGAACTGATTTTGAAGACACTCGGTTGAGGATGTAAGCGGCAGTCAAAAGAACATCTCCCTAAAAACTTATTGGGAGGTTTGCTTGCGCTATCATTGACCTAATCATATTTAGAAGAGTACGATTCCTTCTTTCTATAATACCATTTTGTTGTGGAGTACCAAGAACTGTTAACTGCCTGCGTATCCCTTTTTTATTATATATATCTTTGAACTGATCAGACAAATATTCTTGACCTCTATCAGTTCGAAAAACTTTCAAAGTATTCTCTTTCTGATTCTCAACCTCTGCTACAAAGCATTTGAAACATCTAAAGCCTCGTAGCTTTGAGACAACAGAAATACTGAACCAAATCGGGAGAAGTCATCTATAAATGTAATAAAGTAGGATGCGCTATGGCGTGCCTTAACATTCATTGGTCCGCAAATATCAAAATGGACTAGCTCTAACGGATGAGAAGCCTTAATTGCCTTACCAAAAGGCTTGTTACACGACTTTCCAACTAAATAAGGCTCACAAATAGGTAGGATTACTTTGGCGAGAGAGCCCAAAAGCCCTTCTCTAGCCAGTTTAGCCATTCTTTCTTGTCCTATGTGACCAAGTCTAGCGTGCCATTTAATTGAATCAGACATCACATCAGAAAGAAGAAGAAGAAGAAGAAGAAGAAGAAGAAGATGCAACATAAATAAAAGAATTATTTGAATCCAAATTCAATATAAAGAAATCATCCTTTAATGTGTCAGGACCATAAAGCTCATTACCGAGATAAATAGAGAAACTATTGTTCTCGAATTGGCAAGAAAATCTTAACTGCAATAATGAGATAACTGAAATTAGATTATATCAGACAGTGGGTGCATGAAGAACATCATGAACGAGCAAATTGCGCCCAGTGCGCATCTTGAGTTGATAAGTTCTAACTCCAGGACATCTTCTTGTGCTCCATTTTCCAGAATCACCTGATGTCTACCCGCTGGGACCCGACGATAATCTACATATCCAACTTTACTATATGTTTGGTTGCTCTTCTGTCTACAATCCAACCAGGAAGACAATGAGTCATAAAGACACGCGAGCAAACAAAAATTTTAATAGAGCTAGAATCAAGGTTTATCTTTTTCAGCTCAGTACAATCCTGAGTGAAGTGACCTTTCTGTCCACACTTATAGCACTTCAGCTTGAACTTATCTTTTTTTCCGCCATGCCTGCCTCTACGACGTTTGGACACTCTACCATCTTTTGGCGCTAGATTATTTGATTTTTCTTATTTAGCTTCATCTCGCTATCCATTACGTTGGGGTTTGTAACCCCTGCGATGTCCAGCTTAGGCGACAAGTGCAGTGCTGCGGTTCGCTTCAGCGCACTCTGTCTCAAGCTCCAAATGGCGAGATATGTCATCAAAGTTCTTAATCCCCTCATTGTGTGTGAGCACAAATTTCACCTGTCCACACGTAGGTTCAGGTAAAGACCGGATGACAGCTAGAATCTGTTGCTCGTCTGTGAGATCGTTGCCAGCTACTTTCATCTCTCTGATCATAGCAGACATCACCTTGAGGTGCTCAGTCATAGTATGCTTTGAGTCTATTACATACTGATTGAACCTCAGAGTCAAGGCACATAGCTGAGTGGCAGTGGTGTCACCATACTTAAGATGCAACTGTTACCACATTTCTTTAGCAGTGAGAGAATTTCTTAAATTCTCCCATGAGGTCATTATGCATGCAGCTTAGCATAGTAAAGCGTGCAGTTCTGTCGTTCTTAAACCAAGTGTCATAAGCTTGTTCATAACAGTGATGCTGGGCTGTGCTGCCTGACTCAAGCAGAGTCATGCTATTGGTCAAATAGTTGAGGAACTCTTGCTTATTGAGGAGGTGCTGAATCTTCTTCTGCCAGATATCATAGTTCTTTTCATCGAGTTTCTCTCCCTTATTAAGGTCAGTAATTATGTTCTTTAAGGTCATTACACTACATACATTACGCAGAGAATTAATTAGACACAAATCTGTAATATTTTATCTTAAATTCACTTAGACCACAAAATTCTTTCCTACATCAAAAGATCGAAAATTTTACGTTTTTTAGGTACTAATAATCATCTCCTATGATGTAAGTTAGAATTAAATGTCTAATTAATTTAGAATAAAATATGGGAAAGTATTTCTTCTTTCCCCAATTGTCAATTTATAAGCATACAATAAAAATTGAGCCCAAGTTAGGACTCCATTGGCACTTTGGTGTATCATGCCAAAATAATTCAATATTTACAAATTTAGTACGAAACACATTCCCTTGCAAGGCTTCTCATAAATAATTAAAAAATTACATCCCTTTTTTACAAATGAGAAAAACTTACTATATCAAATCTAATAAACAATTGAGTAAATGGGGATGCCGCACCTTCTTTGTATCCAAAGAATTATTTTGTTACAACAATAAATAAATAACATCCATTCATCACATGAGCACCTCAAATGCCATTGTCACCTCCATTCTATTTCATACATAACATACATTGATCATTTGAATGGAGGGTAACTACACTCACCACCTATGGGAGTGGGTATATGGTCCAAAAATAATCCTAAAATGTCAAAACATAGTGTGCCCATTTGGCACGCAAAATATCACTTCATTATGCAGTATATAATTAAATAAATGTGACCAAAAATAATTTAAATGCTACTACTACAATAAATGTGATGTAATGACCCTAGAAAAAAATTTAGAACCATTAGATTATTTTAAAACTCATTTAAAGTAATTTTTTTAAAAAACTTATTATTTATTTATCTAGAAAATAATAAAATATTTTTTTGAAGGGTATTTACGTTAAACAAAATCCACAGTTGTGATGTACATGTTAAAACGAGTCCATAGAAAAAAACTGCGTCAAAAATAGAATTCGATAAGCCCCATACGCGAAACCCATGCGCATGAATTTTGTAAGCTTTCAAAATTGAAGTGCCATGTGTCATGTGCTTATTGGCTCTGGCTACAAAGGTGCTTCACATGTGCTGTCAGCTTCACACGGACGTAAGTAATAGGACAAATCATCACTTACGATGATGCAAGCAATGGGTTGCGCCATTTAGTAAGGTGGCTTGCAGCTAAATGGCTTGACAACCAAGCAACTCATGTTACTACCAAGAAAAACACGAACCAAGCGCAATTAGTGGACAAACCCATATTCCGACGGATTCGACAATCAGCGAGCACTACTTCGAGCCTCTGTATATCACTCATCTGAGATCAGTTTTTCATAAAAATTATATAGTCGGAAAGCTCTCGCGACATAAAACATATATATGTAAAATTTGAAGTTTGAAAATTGATTTTCTGATCCAAAAATAAGGCTAAAGTTTCAGATTTATCACAAGTTTTTGAAAGCTTTAAATCGAGATTTCTTTCAAACCGTATAACAAAAATTTGCGAAATTTTAAGGGTGAGTTCCTAACACTACAAAAAATGTTTTGATATAAATTTCGTCACTCAAAACTCAGTATACAAAAATACGCCATTAATATCCAAAGGCATGCATGCATGCAAAATATAAATATTCATGACATATTATAGGCGAAAGACAAACATAATAACGCTCTGATATCAATGTAGGAAAATATAGTGGGTATATGGAATACCTTATACAGAAAATAATACGATGTATGGCTCGTCTTGCTTGTTTTACGAGTCCTTCGCGCAACATATGCAATATACCACGAATCGATCCAAAATCTCCTTTGTGCCTTTCTCGTCGTATAGTAGAGGGCTACTAGAATTTAGTACGAATAATACACGTTCTAAATTTTAAGGCACTGAGATGGTAACCCTAGAGAGAATTAGAGAGAGAAAGTAATCTAGAGAGAGAGTCTGTATCTGATAATACGTTAGTTATTCTTCTGATACAATCTGTGTATAAATATATACACTATGATAAAGATAAGACCCACTTATCTTTATCTTCTAGGAGTTCAAATCTGATAAGGATAACTTATTATAACTCATTATTTCAATAGGAGGTGAAATATATACTGAATATATATCCATGTGCCCATGTGGACATACTGTCGGTCCCATGCAACAAAGGCTATCGTTGCTACTATCCTCTCTCTTGTCGATACTTTGTGAGTGCTGATGTTACCTTTGTTTTAGTCTACACCCTTATTCGTTACCCCAGGTCAAAACTTGTCAGCCAACCTTATCTGTTGTTATGAGGGGGAGCTCTCTTTTGCTTCCCCTACTCTTACGTTACCCTTGTCTTTCTTACTTTCTCCATTCCTTTTCCTTTTTCTCATCCTCCATTGCAGGTTTACCAGCGATCCAGAACTGGTCCAGTTGTCCCTTATGGTCCGACTTCTGCATCTTCTTCGTTTGAGATTCCTGTTGTTCCTCTCTCTTCGTCAAAGTTTGACGATCTACCTATTGCTTTACATCAAGGTAAACGCACTTGTACTTAACATCCTATCGCTCAGTTTGTGTTTTATGATTGTACTCCGTCGTCTCTCCATTCCTTTGCTTGTGCCCTATCTTCTGTTTTTGTCCTTTCTTCTTAGCAACAGACTTTATCTTCGGCTGGCTGAAAGCATGCTATGGATGAAGAGATGCGTGCCCTTTATACTAATGAGACTTGAGAACTTACTTCTCTTCCACATGGCAAACAAATAGTGAATTATCGTTGGGTTTATACTATTAAGTACTTTCCCGATAGCTCTATCGAGCATCTTAAGACCCGCTTGGTTGCTAAAGGCTATACTTAAACCTATGGTGTTGATTATCTTGAAAGCTTCTCTCCTATTGCTCGCTTTAATTCCATTCGGATTCTATTGGCGGTTGCTGTTACTCGCTCATAGCCTTTATATCAGCTTGATATAAAGAATGTCTTTCTTCATGGAGATCTTCAAGGGAAAGTTTATATGGATTAGCCACTTGGCTATGTGATTTCTGGTTGTGAGAATCTTGTTTGTCACCTTTGCAAGGCGCTATATGGTTTGAAGCAACCTCTTCGTGCATGGTTTGATAAATTCAGTGCCGTTATGCTTAACTATAGTTTTCAACGCTCCACCTCTGATCATTCTGTGTTTGTTCGTCATTTTTTTGTTGGTACCATTGTCTTGATTGTTTATGTTGAGGATATTATCATTTCTAGGAGTGATTCTACTGGTATTGATGATTTGAAACGTCATTTGAGTGCACAATTTCACATGAAAAATTTGGGTGTTCTTCGTTATTTCCTTAAGATTGAGGTTGCATATTCTTTTCAGGGCATTTCTCTCTCCCAATGGAAATATGTCCTTGGTCTTCTGTTTGAGATTGGCCTCTTGGTTTCTTGCCTAGTTGAGACTCCTGTGAATTCCACTATTAAACTTGATGCTGGGCATGGGAATCTCTGTCTTGATGTTGGCCGCTATCGGCAAGTGCTTGGTAAATTGATTTACCTTACTATTACTCACCCCGACATTACTTATGATGTCGGGATTATCAGTCAATATATGCATACTCATCGTGATCCACATTTTGCAGCCATTTGTCGAATTCTGCGATATCTGAAGGGTGCACCTGGCTGTAGATTGTTATATTGGTTTTCTACTTTTTTGTCTATTACTGGCTTTAGTGATGCTGATTGGGCTGGTAGTTGTTCTGATAAACGATTCACCTCTGGTTATTGTACCTTTGTTGGTGGCAATCTTGTTACTTAGCGGAGTAAGAAGCAACATGCTACTGCTCGCTCTAGTATTGAAGTTGAGTTTCGTGCTATGACTCATACTGCTTCCGAGATGATCTGGGTTCGCTCCTTACTTCAGGATTTTGGTATTGTTATCTATAATCCTTTGCCGATGTGTTGTGATAATCAGGCTACCATCTTTATCGTCAATAATCTTGTTTTCCATGAGCGTACTAAACATATTGAATCCTATTGTCACTTTATTCGAGATCTTTTGCTGTGCAAATAGATAACTACTCCTTATATCTGTTTGACTCTCAATTGGGTGATATTTTCACAAAGCCGCTAGCTCATTCTTGTTTTCAATCTTTGTGTTCCAAGCTAGGCATATTTTATTTATATGCTCCAGCTTGAGGGAGAGTGTTAGAGCTTATTATTTTTCTACTCTTTCTTATAAGGGTAGTTTTATAATCTTGTTACATATTTTGACTAGTATATATAAAAGTTAAGGTATAGGGATCACTTCATGTAACCCTAAGCCTATTCTGTTTTCTATACTTTCTCTCCATCTCTTCTCTTCTTCTTCCATCTAACCCTAAGTTCCACTTCAACTATCTCCTATTGCATTAATAGGTAAATGACTTCCATTAGCAATCTGATTATGCGAAGAACCATAATATGGACGCACATTGCTCAGAGTCTTAAGGGAACTAGTTATATGGTTGGAAGCACCAGAATCAACCAGCCAAGACTGAAGGGCTGAATTGCCTTTACCTTGAAGCCCTAAGGTGGAGAAAGCCGAAACAATCATCTGTTGCACCATTTCAGGAGTAAGAGTAGATTGTCCAGCAGTGCTACTGGACGGCATGGCTGGATCAGTGAAAGAGAAGGGGCTGATTGCCGCGTGATAAGCATTTTTAGCCAAAACAATCATCTGTTGCACCTCCACAGAACTGCCGACACCCACAAGATTCAGCCTAATCAAGCCCAACAAAGCCACGATGACACCCAACAATTTCAACACCACGAGAAAGAAAAGCTGAAATTATAAAATTTGGATTATGGCCCTGATACCATGTCAATTTGGCTGAGTACTCTCATTGTGAGGGTTCCTCTGGTTATATAGAAACTTTACGGCTGATTACAAGACTGAATATCAGCAATTACATCAATCAAGTCTAACTATATAAGGAAGCTATAACTGTACTACTAAGTACAAGATATCTACAGCTATAATATAGAATCATATCTACAGCTATAATACAAAATCATGCCGTAAATGGATAGACTAATTATGACTAGATATATGATGTCTAGGCCAGCACATATCCAACTAACAGGTGGGTCATGTGCCTGTCTGTTTGTGATTTAATTTTAAGTTGGTTAATTAATTGCTGTACAAAAGGGCGTGATTGTTTACAGAGTGCTTCCTGATGCTTTGTTCTGGGTCCGGCCCATTTAGACACAGATAAGAATAGTTTTTTACTACTTCATCAGATCTTCAAGTACATAGATGAAACTTTTGTTGTGTACGAATCTAAGAATCATTTTCTCTTTAGAATGGTGGGGAAAGGGGGCTTTTTTTTTTTTTTTCTTTTCTTTTCATCGAGTCCATGGATATTCTTTGCTCTTCTGTGTGTATAGCATGTGTACATGTGTGTTGTCCTCGTTCTTGCTTTTCTGTATAAAATTCTGTTAAAAATCATATACAAAACGGTGTAGTTACAATTTTCTCTGTGTTCTAATTCCAGCCAAGGTGTCTCCTTCAGGCAAAGTTTTTGATGAGATCAATAACTGGATTTACTGACATTTTCTGATGGCTGTACAATTTACTGATTCTCCTTATTCAGGCTGTGTAATATGGAACTGTTGTTCAGCTTCATGCTTTAGCTGGATCTAATTGCTTATGCAAAACTGCCTGTAGAGTTGCTGTTGCCACTCGTTTCCAGCGTGCTTTCGTGCAGCTTCTTTATAATGCTCAGTTTGAAGAACTCTCAGCCAGGGATTTGATGTTGACATCTGCATTAAATAGTGATTACCTACTTACCTTGCCAATATATGTTGACTGGAAGAGAGCATCTGAGTCCAATGCAATAATATTCAGGTGGATTTTGGTTATCTTTATACCAACCTATGCATCTTGTCATAATTTTGGGAGAATTTTACTGACTAGCTAAATCATGAAGTATATCCAAGCTTGTAGCTGTAATGAAGTAACATAAATCACTTTAACATAATGTAGATTTTGGATTGTTGTCTGAGAAAGACATGGATACTTAACTATGCATACTAAATGTCAAAACTGGGTCATCACTACCTAACTATGTATGCTAAACTTTGAAACTGGATTATCAGCCATGCCTTCGACAAATTTTTTTGGAGCTCTTGTTTTAAACTATCAAAGTTTCTACTAACAGCTATGGCCTTAAACGGAAAAAGAAACAGAAAAAAGGGGAGGAGAAAAAGAAAAGAAAAGAAAAGAGGTAGATTAGAACTAATACTTTAGGGCCTCAGTATATGGTTGGGTGCATGCTCTCTTGGTCCTGTATCCTCTGAAAATCTTTAAACAAACCGGTTATGAGTATGCTCTCTAAATAATGCAGTTACATATTGCTTATCAAAAAACAAAATAAAAATTGTGGCTACATGTCAATCAGCTAATGCCATTTCAAGAGGAGGCTCTCTTCTCTTCAAAATCCTATGGGTACTTCTGATGGTACTTAAGTTGGCAGCTGAAATAATGTCTTAGTATGAGGATTCCTCAATATTATCACAAAGTTTTAGGTTTAGCCACATGGATGATACCAATGTGCATGTAGTCTGTTTATCATTAAGAGTAAAAACTCCAATCAATAGTCCAGATTTTAGATTTGAAAAATAGCAACCAGTGAGGGATTGAAGGCTACCTCAGCTTAAGATCATGGGAATTCTTGACAGAGGCATCGTTACACAATAAAAACAAAACAATCAGCGAAGGGATGCTAATTGCAGGAAGTGCATGCCCATCTTACTCCCTAGGGAAGAGAGAGAGAGAGAGGGGGGGGGGGGGGGGGGTTGTTTGATATAGGCTTTAGGGTCATTAAGGACATATTCTTTAGGATAAGCTTCCTGATTCTAGGGGAGTAGACCCATGTTTCTGCTGATGGGAGTGGGAACTAGGGAAAGAGTATTAGAAGGGGTTAGAATGATTTTGTGGGCTTTACGAGATTGGAGGATGGGAATGAAGCTGGAGTGAAATTTTGGCATCATTGGTGGTTGGGGACGAGACTTTAGAGATGGCTTTACCAGCTCATTGTAGGATTACTAGGAATAGTGGCGTGTTAGTGTTGGACTATTTTCATAAGGGGGGCAATCATGTGTTTCGGGGCATCTCTTTTAGATGTAATTTCCAAGATTGGGAGGAAGAAGATTCCTTTGGCCTTTTAAAAAGACTTAGGGTGAAGTGACAATCAATGAGGGGGAAGATGGTTTGAGATGGTCACGCTTCAAGTTAGGTATCTTTAAAGTGAAATCTTTTTATGGGGCATTGGCTAGTAATAGATATATGCCCTTTCCTTAGAGAGGGGTTTGGTTGCAAATACTCCATCGAAGGTGGATTTTTTGTGAATGGCAACTCATGGAAAAATTCTAATCATTGATAATTTGATTAAGGTACGGCGTTTTTTGTTAATTGCTATTGTTTGTGTAAATAAGATGGGATATCGGTTGACCATCTTCTTACTCGTTACGTGCAGTTGGAGAGCTTTGGGATTTGATTTCAGGGTCCGATTTTAGAGTTCCTTGGTATGCCTTAGGTCTTCCCCAGGAGTTTTTGGGATCTCATGCATAGTTAGAGAAGGGGCATAGCGGGAAAGAAAAGAAAAAAGGCTTGGTTGTTGGCTTCCTGATTTGTGACATGGATTATTTGGGAGAGCGAAACTGCTAGACTTTTTGAAGACAGAGAAGAATCACTTAGTAAGTGGTAAAGTTGAATTTTGCAATTTTTGTATAGTTAGACCTTTGGGGTGGCCAATCCACCCGCAGAGTAGTTTTTGGACTTTGTAGATTATCTTACTTAGTTTGAAGATGTATAGGAGCTTTCTTCTTCTTCTTCTTCTTCTCTCTCTCTCTCTCTCTCTCTGAGGTTGTGCATGGATGCATGTAGAGTCTCTTCATGTCTTTCTAATATACTTTTACTTATAAAAGAAACTTCGTGTAGACATAAAATATGGCTGGGATCATCGCCAAAAGTTGATTACACAATGTCCCCAGTGGATCCATGAAATTTCAAATTGCTCATTCTCTTTTTAATAAGTGCTACATCACCTATAATGGCCTTCAAAAGATGATTACATCCTACATGTTTGATTAGTTATGGTTTGCATATTTTTCTAGTTGTGGCTGAGACCCTATTATTGATTTATTGAATTTTTTGGGAGGTTGAGGAGCTTTATATAGTTGTAGGTGGAGAAGGGGATTGGAAATGTTGGCAACTAGGGATGAGATACACAAGGAGGTATATAGATTGACTTCCACTATTACTCATGATGTTGGAAGCCTGGAACACTAAAAAACAAGATGGGAGGGATGGTGGGACTGGGAGGGGGACAAACTCACAGGTTACTGGTTAGTAAAACATTGAGATGGAATGCACAAAATCTTCCCAAAGTTGAAGAATCTTCAAACTCGAGGTTGGGTTTTGTCAACAAGAGGGAATTTATGCAACCTATTTGATGCAAGATCTATGTGAAGTTGTCAATGGAGTTGATAAAATTTTATTATGAGTCTTTTTCTAACTACGTTCCTATATTTTCTCATATTTAGATTTTTTTGGGGTGTAGTGATGAAATCATGGGACTTAAATGATTACCACAATGGGCAGGAATAGTTTTATATAGTGATAATTTGTTTCTCCTTTTTTTTTTTTTTTTGAAGATCTGCATGGATGGCAAGTAGAGTCTCTTCATGTCTTTCTAATGTAGTACTTTTACTTATAAAAAACAGCTTCATGTAGACATAAAATAAGGCTTGCATAATGACCAAAAGTTTATTACACAATGTCCCAGGTGGATCTATGAAATTTGAAATTGCTCGTTCTCTTTTTAATAATGGACTTCAGTTGATGATTGCATGCTATATGTTTGATTAATTGTTGTGGTCTGCAAATTTTTCTAGCTGTGGCAAAGACCCTCTTATTGAATATTCTTGGGAGGTTGAGGAGCTTCATATAGTTGTAGGTGGAGGAGGATCTGAAATGTTGGCAACAAGGGGATGAGATGCACAAGGAGGTAAATAGGTTGACTTCTAGTTTTATCCATGGAATGCAAGAAGTCTTAAAGGCTCAAATAGCCCTCTGAAAATAAGAAAACATAACAACATAACTAAAATAGGACTAAAAGAAGACTTATATTAAATTTTAATGACTCTACTAACAACTTCACAGTAATCTTGCATCAACTAGGCTACATCAATCCCCTCTTGTCAAGTTAACCTTTTTTTCTTTTTGGTTGGTAGATAACCCTGCTAGCTACTACACATTAATCTTGCATCAAATAGCTTGCATCAATCCCCTCTTGTTGGAGAAAACTCAACTTCGAGTTTTAAGATTTTTCAACTTTGGGAAAGTTTTATTATCTTCTTGATATCTTTAATGGATCTTTTACTCAATGACTTGAAACCCAGACGGTTGAGCAAACCAAAAATGGGACCAAGTTATGGGTCACTGGTCCACCATCGGTTCAACCGGAATTGAACTGTGACATCATAATTATGTTATAGACATATGTAGAAATATAAAAAAATAAAGAAGAATAGCTAATTTAAACACTACAAATATTATACCAGCAAACAGTTTTACAATAACTCCAGTCCAACGAGAAGCTAAAACAGAGATCCTTTTTAACCCACCTATTTTACATTCCCAGTTCCACTTAGGAAATCATCATTTGTTTTCTCTTTATTTTTTGGGTTATTCCTAAAAAAGCAAAGCACAACAAAGCTTAGAACAAAATTTTAATATTATAAAAATAATGATTACAATAAAAGAAACAAACTTTACATCCAATTTTGATGGTATCTGACAAAAATGAAATGTTCAAAGCTCCACCTTGAAAAGAAACACCCTACATAGATACAGCTCTTCACCACTTTCCTATACTACCCCATCTACAAACCCACCCCAGAAACCAGATCAAAAAATGATGACTGATGTTAGGAAAAAGAATTAGCTACCGAACTTTTGAAAGCTCTCTTTAGAGACAAAGGAGGCATCTATCGTCAACGTACAGACCAGGATATCAAACAAGTCCAACACCCTCTACTTGAACACCACAAAGATCCTTGCCAGCCCCCTTGTTCCAGACCATCAGACTCTGTGTGTGCAGATCGTCTGACCATAGCACATGCCTCAACAGCTTTTCTCTGTTCTCGCCAATGAACCAGCCAGTTGTTACGAACTGTGAAGGGGCTGCCGGTTCAACCGCGGTTTATAATGGTTCTCATTATTGAGGCTGGTTTTCACTCTACTCTGGGTTTGAAGTTTTGAGCAGACAGTTTTCTGAACCGGTCGACGATTCAACTGGCCAGTCAATCCGGTTTTTAAAACATTGCTTTTACTTACAATCCCAAAGGGTTATAAGACTTGCTTTCATGTGTTCAACTAAACATGACAAGATCAAGAAAGTTTTCTTTATTTCTTGGAATCTGTTTTTTTGGGGCTTTTACCAATCTTTTATGTTACCTTCCAGAAAAAAAAAGAAAACATGAAGCTAGGAGATTGGAATCTTCGGTTGGTGATGCCGTGATTATATTTTGCAGAATTTAAACTCTCTATGTATTAGTATGCATTATTATGTCATGAAAAAAGTACAGTTTTTTATTTTTATTTTTCTTGCAAGGGTTTACCATATTCCCTATATTTTTTTGTGAAAAAACATTAAAAGCTCTTTATTTTTGTCCTTTTTTTTTAAATTTTCCGGTTAAGCAATTCTAGCCCACATTAGCAGGTCATTTAAAGTTTGTGTGTGATCAACCGATCATCTTTTCTTCTACAGGCGGGGTTATGCAACGGAGAGGCAGAAGGGCTTATTAATTGTTGAAAAATTGGATTACTTACAATCAAAACTTCTGCAAGGAATTTTCTTCATCATTTCCAAACCATTGGGAAAAGTTGGCATCTGGATAGGTAAGGTAATTGCCATGACCTAGGAAATACTAGATTCTCAATCTTGAGTAAGTCCTATATGTGAAGAGTTTGTCTTCTTTCTCATGTCTGCTTTTATATATTGAGTCACATTTTCGTTTCTTTTTCCTTTCTGATTTTTGTATCCGCTATGATTTGTCATCTCAACACAATTTCAGGCCCTTTTCCTTTTTGTCTTTTCTCCCCTTTATTTAAAAAAATGAATATCCGGATCTTTTTATAAGGGAGAGTTATCATAAATGACCTGTGTCTTAATTTGGCATTATTCATTTCCTAGTGAATATTGGAAGGAATTTGTAGCCTCAAGATGAGGATGTATATTCTCTTCATGTGTTTGCAGCTGTTTGTTGGAAGCATTATGTCGAACCTTTTTTTTTCGTCTCTCTCTCTCTTAGCCATTTTCATTGAATATGAGCTCTCTCTCTCATGCAAGCATTGAAATCTTTTAAATGCACAAAACAAAACCAGATCTTGTGGGGCTTCTTTGCATCTTGGTTCAAGAACTTGGCTAGTGTGTGAGCTTGAATTCTCTAGGCAACGTCTTTATGAACTTGTACCAAAAAGCATACCGTTTTTCCCACTGGTATGGTATGTACCGGTATTGTTGTGTTTCAGTGTACTGTTTTGGATTTATCAGTATAATATTATGTATCTGGGAAAATTACTTAACCTGATCATGAACCTAGACATTTAATAGGTCTCTATATTTGGTCTATGTCATGAGAACCTTCTTTAGTCAACCAGGTCCAAATCCTTACTTCAAAATAAAAAACTAGTGCTAGGGCAATTTAATATGAATTGACAATAATATTCCTTAACAAGAATTTTTTGATAAATTGTATAAAGGCAAATTTTATCACTATGATATAGAGAGGAAAAATATACCTTTCATTGGATTTCGGGAAATAAAATATTATAAAAGCAGAAGTGAGGCACATGCCAAATGCTTTGTGTAAGCATCAATTGTTGGATTCTACCTCCTCGTAAGTATCATCACACACACACATATCATCTTACATCTGGGTCTATTACCTTTTCCTTTTTCTCATGACATTGTGCCATGATCTATTTGTTGAGGCCTTTGTTGCCTCGAAACTCTTACCTTCGTTGCCCCAAGGTTGATTGTACTTGGCTTGACAATTTGTATATTTATTATCTCCTTTGGCCTTCTCCACAAGAGTTTTGTCTACACAATTGCGCATATTTTAGCAGCAAGCTTCGCTCAGAGGCTGGAGATGATGTAAAGACCTAAGGCCTGTTCTTCCTCTCAAATTGTGATCTGCTGCTGTGATCCAAGAAGGAGCTTAAGGGGATGATCATGGTGGTTGGTTGTATTGGATGGAAACCAGTATAGAGGCTGGTATGGCCGAAACATGCCAGAATTGCTGGAAAAAAGCTGGAACAATCCCAGTATTTTGACCGGAATGGAATTGAAGGTTGTGTGTAATTCTTTGCTGAAACGGTACATCCCAGGCTGTGCTGGCTGGTATGATGACTATACTAGCCAATGCTTTGAGATCAATCCTTAATGCATAAAAATTGGAAATGAATCTGTATTTGATATGATTGCTCCAAATAAGCCCATTCAGCATTGTAGTGCAAGATGTGCTGTCGTATAATTTGGTATTGGTGAAGTTATATTCTTATAGACATCCATCTTAATTGCTGATTATTGAAATTCCAAACTTCTCAACTGACTCAATTTTGTTGCCTGGGGAGTTGCATTTTCAGTTTATCACCTCTGCCAGACACCAAGCCCAGCATGTCTGCTTTCGCTTTTTCATTCAACTTCTCCAATTGTTGTTTCTTTTGCCTTTCCCTTTCTTACAATGTTGTGCTCTTACATTGACATCAAACGGTTATAATTACTTTGCATTAAGCGTTGTACAACTTGGTTGTAAAAGAGAGAGCTTGATTACTTACATCTAATTAGATTTTTTTTCATTATATGTACACCTTTGGAAGAATCTCGGTTCTCTTTATCTTCGAGCTTTCATACCTCAATCCCCTAATTCGTTCCTTCCTATCTCCCCACCAATAGATAGAGACCATTGTACTGAATATTTCTATCCAACTATTCTCTATATTTTGTAGTGGACTGAGCTTGGCAACTCTTGTACTCATCTTTTGGATAATTTTATATGTGGAAGATGTTATCTTTTGTTTATTGAGAGATTTTCATGTGTTTGGTAAAGGTTTTTAGTCCTTGCATGTGACATGCTAAGAAGCATGGAGACGGACACGGACCGGACATGGACACGACACGGCATAGACACGCTGACTAGCAATCTTAAAAAAATGCAAGACATGAAATGACAGGGCACGGCAAAAATATATTTTTTATATAGGTCATATATATGAATACTTTACTCCAAGGTAATGAAAAAATACGATATGACAATATAGCTTTTATTTTCAAATTAGGTATAAATTCACATCGTTTTTATATCATAATTGGATCCCAAGTTACCTTTTTCAAACTTGTAACTTGTTTTATGTGTATATAAACTAGACACGTGTGTCTCTCATGTGTCATAAGCATGTCCGATTCTATAAGAATTTTAAAATAATTGGATACATATGGATACATATTCAACACCTGGCTGGGAAGTGTCCGACGAGTGCAGATTCGTAGAAGTGTCAATGCTTCTTAGGTAGCATGTCTTGGTGTTTTGCTCGACTCCCATCTGATATGTCACAAACAAGTCATCCCTGTGATCAGGACTCTAACATTGAATCATGGTTACCTGTGTCAAAAGTCGTCCTCTGGTAATACATAAAAATTTCCCAGCATCAATCTAGGAATATTTTAGTATCTGATTTGTGGAGAAACGTGTTTCTTTCCATCAGCAAAATTAAAAATTTTGTAGGTCATTTTAAGATGTGGTAGACAGCAATGGGAGGGGCCGGACAAGTTGTAAGAAACCTTTGGTAGGACATTGAAAGAGAAAAATTTAAAGAAAAAGGGAATAGGTCTCAGTTGGAGTGCCTTTTTCATTCTGATGGCATACTATATATGTAACATGAATGCACATCTAGTGGCTGTGATTTTACTCCTTGTATGAATGATATACTATTGAACAAACTCTTTGTGAAATTTCATTTCCCTTGGATTTTATTTATCATTATCTGCAATTGTGGGGATACCACTAGACTTGTACTTTCCAGAAGAATGGCAACACTGGATAATTGGCCTCTGGGATTCCAAAGTAATCAGAGTTGATAACTTTAGTAGGGACCGATGAGATAGGAATAAGGGTGAAAAAATAATAAAATGAAAACTTTGCCTTGGAATTGATCCTAGTCAGCTGGCTGCAAAGAACAATAAATATGATTGTCTGACTCTACTATTAATTGTTTACAGAAGTTGGTCGTTAGAAGCAGTTGAAGAAATGATATGCACAAATGAGAAGTTTAACCTTCAGATTTTATTTTTCATATATTTCGAGATGAGCTCTTGGAAACAAAACTGTCCTATTAATTTTTTTTTTCTCAATTTGTACTTTCTTTTCTTATACATAAGGTGTGGACACTGTAATTTTTTGTACTTATTTTGTTTGAAATCCAATATATGGTGTTTCTGGCATGAGATGCTTCAGAAGCCACAATTCTCTTATTTCGTTCATAAGATGTGAATGGCTTCTCTTACGTATAGCTGTCCAGAATTACCAAACTTTTTCTCCATTGTTGGAGATCTAACTTCTCGTATATTGGGTTTCTTTCTTCTCTGCATAGCCAAGAATGAATTTGAATGTAGAAAGCTCTGTCACTAGTTGCTGTCGAAAACCATGACTTTTATGCGTTACATCATATCCTGTTGGTTTGTTATGTACTGTCTTCTATCTGAAACTAGGACATGACATGACCATCAGAGACATTCCAAGGTTCCAATTGTGAAATGGAACTGTGGTGGGCAGAGCTGACAACTGTGTTTAATAAATCTTTCATTGTTCCCATGATTATGCTCTCTCTCTCTCTCTCTATATATATATATATATGCATATATTTCTTATTTGAATTTTGGGGTCATTTTCTCAATGTCATGCTATACTTCAAGTTTGACATGTTCTCTTTTACTGCTTTAGAGCAGGCTTTTAAGAGGGCTAATCAGGGACAAGATGCACAAATTTGGACTAAAAGATTTAGGCTTTGGCTCAAGGAACTGCCCCTTTTCCAGCAGTCATATTCTTATAATGAACAAACTTCTGATAGCCTGCTAGGATTTGACAAGCTATCAGATAGTGACCTGCCTATTTGGTTGGCTGCACAAAAAGCAGTAACTCGTTATGAAGGAATTCTCTCACCAGTTGGGCCCCGCAGCAGGCTATTGAGGAAGTTGCTTATGTGGATTGGACTTATAACCTCTGCGCCAAAAAAACCATTTAAGCTTGACTCTGATGTTACTACTTCTGAACCTTATTTAAGGTTGGTGTAATTGCCCCCCCTTCCCTTTGGCTTTTCTCAGATCTATGGCTTGCCATTTGCAGCTTTTTATTCTATTAACATGAAAATTTTGGTTCCGGAATGCTATTGCAATATTTTGCTTTTATAATGCATAAAGTCATTTTATGTTTGTCATCTTTATTCTGTTCACTTGCAAAACAATACGTACACTTTACAAAAACTGAATGCTCCATTTTTTTATGAAACTGGTGCTGTGTCATGCGTGAATGCGTACAAGTGATAATTGCTATAGGATAAGTTCTAATTGGAGTTGTGTGACTCTCCTAGAGTGAATGATCATGAGACTGAATTGTGCTATCAAACACTAGGCCATATAAATTACAAACATTTGTCTAGGTTGGCGAGTTCAAAACTCATCAAGGGGATTCAAAATTACGAAAACCTATAAATTGGGTGTGGTCCATATCAAATTGGTAAGCAGATTAGGACAGCACACAAGAAGTTAAAGAACATTGCTACCTCTTACCCTCATGAATTAGTTCATATGAATCTCATGGGTCCTACCAAAACAGAGATTTTAGGAGGTAAAAAATATGTTTTTGTTGCATTAGATGATTTTCCTAGATATGCTTGGTTGA
The DNA here is from genome assembly GCA_033060915.1 of Euryodendron excelsum. NCBI lineage: Eukaryota > Viridiplantae > Streptophyta > Magnoliopsida > Ericales > Pentaphylacaceae > Euryodendron > Euryodendron excelsum. The sequence goes on from CM065379.1 coordinate 237,801, forward strand.
TTTTATTAGACTCCGTGTTTAAAGCTTTTATGTTTTAGATTGCAGAAAGAGAAGGCACAAAAATTGGTACCATCAAAAGGGTTAGGGCAGACTATGCCCATGGACTTTGAAAACTCATAATATCCTAAATTCCGTGATGAGCAGGGGATCCGCCATGAATAGGGATGGAAATTCAACCTGGTTTTTGAGGTTCCTACCCTTCCCCCCACCCCCTTTCTATTGGGACAGATCTGGGAGTAATTTAATCGGTGTAGGGGTAGCTATGGGGAAAGAAGATTAAACCTGAGTTGGGTTCAGGTTGGGGACGGGTTTAAGGTACTGCCCTACCTCGCCCCGATTGCCTATATGTATACACAGAATACTAGGGCTCATTCCATCTTTGTCTCAATCCACAATGCAACCATCTTTTCTTTCTTTCTCTTTTAATAAGTCTGCAACACAACCATCTCTCTCTCTCTCTCTCTCTCTCTCTCTCTCTCTCTCTCTCTCTCTCTCTCTCTCTCTCTCTCTCTCTCTCTCTGTGTATAGATCTTGATCTCATACCAGCAACTCTAATAGCAATCGCAATTAAAACCTAGTCGTTTCTGCTCATCAATGCCTTCTTTCTCTCTCATTATTCTTTTCTTCTCTCCTGACTGATCTTGAAAATTACTAATAGAACAAGATGGGAATCGGCAAGGCAAGCTTAATGGTCATATCTAAATCAATGAGTCTGTAACACACAAGACATTTGCACTCCATTATATGCATTTTAGTATGTGTTGTATATGTTTAGTTATGTTTAGATTACGAATTAAGCATGTCTTGATTGCTTGAGTTGAATAAAATTGTATAAATACATATATTGATTAGGGATTTTTCATATTCAGTTAGAATTGAGTTTTTCATGCTATAGATGTGTTTAGATACTCTAATCATGACGCTTAATTAAATCCATTTAATGTTAATGACATATTGGAATATTCAGTTAGAATTGAGTTTTTTATGCTATAGATGTGTTTAGATACTGTAAACAAGACGCTTAATTAGATCCATTTAATGTTAATGACATATTGGAATACTTTAGTAAAAAGTGATTTTGTTACTTAAGCTTAATTGTGATTAATTAGGTTAATCAAAATTTATTAGACTGATGTGATTAGCTTAAAGATAAGATTTATTAATTAAACCTGGATTAATTAGTTGATTAGGTGTTATTGTGAGAGAGTGCCACCTCACTAGGGGGGACACCCTCTCCACCTCATGGGATATGTGTCCCTCTTCATCGGCATTGTTTGTCACAATATTGCTCCTAGTGCCCATATCTCTGTGTGGGCCTTGTGTCATGTGACTGTGTGTCAACTTATGTATGTTATTGGTACTGGAGTCTCTACTGATCTCCCTCTCCTCATATTCAATGCCACTGTTGAGGCTCATCATGATTGTACTACCCAGCCTCTTCTTTTATGGCCTTATGATCTCCAAGTTTGCTTTGAGCAAAGGGAGCAAAGGGACGTCAACAGGGGCATGAATTACTTCTTGAGGAGACCAATGGAAAGGTGTAGAGAAAAGAAGAATGATCTTCATATCTCTTTATAGACTTGGAAAGCTTATGATAGGGTCCCTAAGGATACAATATGGTGGCCTTCAGACAAGAAGGGCCTCACAAATAAATATTTTGAAATGATAAAGGATATGTATGACGGAGTTATGAATTTAGTGAAGTCAGTAACCGGAGAAACTAGTGATTTTCTTATCACTTAGTTTTAGATTAGGGATATACATTTAGCCCTTTTCTTTCTTTTTTCTTTTCACTAGCTATATTAGAAGATGATGTACCATGATGTATGCTATTTGCTAATGATATGGTTTTAGTGAATGAAACAAAAACCTATGTTACCTGGCCTTGGGTACAGGAGTTGGGTGCAGGTACATGTGTCAGATTCATCTAATTGTCAAGTACATGGACACTTGGACACGACTAAATTTTATATTTCTTAATTACGTATTTTATTTTTTTAAGGTAAAATGGTGTTTACTAACTAGAATATAGCCTTTGATGCATAAAATAAAAGTCTTATGCATAGTTCTATATTGAACTCAACTACTTATACATACTTGTTGGATGCATGTCCAACTAGCCATATAAGACACATATCCCATACCCTTATTCGAGTGTCGAGTGTCGAGTGTCCGACACTAATATTTTACAAACTTAGAAAAGTCTAGGTAACATAGACAAAAACAGAGGGAAATATTAAACAAGAAGTTCATAAGAAAAAAAAACTCCATAATTAAGGGAGATAAAGATAACTGGGACTATTACTGAAAATTGAAAAAATAATTTTTGTGAAAGCCAAAAAATAAATGAGGGTAGTTAGTTTGAGATGCTAAAGAAGACATGTTAGCTTATAGTTCAATTAAAATTATGGATATTGTTCAAGCAAAATAGGGAAACAAGATTATGTAGCCAATCCTAATTAGTTGGCACCATATACATTAAGGCATGTTCTCAAATTGTCTTTGGTAGCTCAACTATTAAAGCCCGAGCAGAAGTCTTGCCAAGATTCATGAGTTGCAAGGGCCATGTAATCTTTCCCTTGCGCCAATTGGAAAGTACCACATTGTGAAACCAATAAAACAACATCATGCTTGACACTTAGCTGATGGAATCAATCATCCACCACTACAATCACCCTGTGTCATCCAAAATGACCTCTCCAATGGAATTCCCATGTAGCTTGATAACGGACTTTTTCTGCGAAGCAAAAGAGTTTACATCAAAACCATTAAAACCCTAATTTTTAATAGCATCTAATCAGGTTAGATTGTTAATTGGCTTCAAAATGACTGAGTTATAGAAGGATTTTTTATCCAGGCCTATTTTCTTATCAAGGATAACACTTAGTGATATATGGGAACCCGCTACAAGGAAATGCTGTGGAAATGATTTTTGGAAGATGTTGAAAACTGCTATTTCCATCCTTTTCTCTCAATCAATTCTCCAGGTATTTCTCATACATAAAGTTACTCATTCATATTGATGTTTTACTTTCATTATATTTCATATCTCTAGGGACAAATATTTATGTCTTCCCCTATTCCTTTTCTTTTTCATTTCCTGCTAATAACAATGTGTGCACAATAATCATCCAGTTCTGTTTGTTAATTTGGTTTAGTTAGTGTATGCATTGTTGTATTGTCTTTGTTTCACTTGTTATTTTGTTCATCGAGTTCTTTTAATGTAAATCATAATTATATAGTATGGTGAGGAGTTGTGCGGTGACCTAAATGTAACATATCTCCTGATGCTGAAATTCGTTTATTAAGCATCAATACGCAAATGGTTGTCTTTAACTGATTTATCTTCACTTCCAACAAAGCGTTTTTCCTAATTTCACCTTTTATTTTATTTTGTATTCCCTTGACATTTGTGACAACGGGCATGAGCTATATCCATCATCAAGCTTCTTGGGGAGTGGTAGAAGAACAAGTGTGACGTTGTGTAATTTGAAAGATTGTTTTGTGTTTCTGCTATATATATATATATATATTTCAAGGAGGGAGCTTGCCCTTGTTGGAGCTCGTACTACACCACTACAGATGAATCAGGGTTTTTATCACTTTCCTCCATATGACCTAACCTACTTATTGAGTCTCATGGCTTTTCTGGGCTTGGAATCATGCTTTTAACAGTTCTAATGATGTTGATTGTTTCTGCATGGCAGCCAATCACACCAAATTATGAATTGTAACATTTTATTTTTTTTGCTAAGATAAGATGGCACATGGCTGCAAATTTGAAAAACTCTTTTTTTTCCTCTTTCATCATTTCCAATGAGGAGCTTTAAGGAGCTGCTATGCATGACTCTTGTTCTGTTTAAATTGATGGCATGTAATCAAAGCAAATTCTAAATGTAGTTTTTGACCCAGGTGGGTCATCAACTTGTTCAAGAGGACCATGTACTTGGTTTTGTCAGGGTGGCTGATCACACCATAAACAAAATTATCTATCGTAGATTACACTAGTTCTTAGATTTAGGTCTCAATGTCTTACAAGAGAGTAAGAGACCTAACTGGTCAAGGTGCTGATTCACTGGTTTAGTGGTTTAACTTGCCAAATTTGTCTGGTTATTGTGCCTACATGTGTAAGAGATGGACATCAGTGTGGCAACGTGTCAATATTGCATAAGCCATCCATACTAGACAAGCTTCAATTTCCACTGTAGTTGTTAAGCTATATAAGGTATACCAAAATGTTTTCATGAGGCTTCATTTGAACTCCATTAAGTGGTAATCTGAATTTTCCATGCCTAATTAATGGTCTTACATGGCTAAGGCCAACACCTTGTATTGCAAGGTGTTTAGTGGTTCCTTCGAGTTGGTTTTTGTGTGGATGGTGGCTGGTGGCAAGATTTTAATGTCGAATAACTTGAGAAAATGAGGGAATTTTATTTATAATAGGTATTACATGTGTTAGAAGGCGGGGGAGTCAATGGATCACTTGCTTATTCATTACAAAGTGATAGGGCTCAGGGGGGCTCTCTTGTCTTTGTTTGATGTTTTTAGGTGATGCCTAGTGTTGGGGTTGAATTGCTTCACTTCTGTTTTTGGTAAGTAAGATGAAGTTTTATTACCAAAATGGAATATATATAATAAAGCTCAAGAAGCTTCCACCATGCCTCCCCGCCACGCCACCCAATAGAATTAAAAGACGCAAG
>CM065379.1:247500-290000 GCA_033060915.1 Euryodendron excelsum
TTGGAGCAGACTTGTAATACCTCAAAATCTGATGAATAATATCTAGATGCACTGTACGAGGGTCGTGCATAAACTACTTGCAATTCCTACAGCATATGCGATATCCATCCAAGATGGGAAAGTTATATCAATCTTCTTACAAGTCTCTAGTCTTTCTACAAGTCTCTGGTACCTACACCACTACAAAATTCATGATTAGCTTCAATTGGTGAATCTTCTAATCTACAACCCAACATACTTGTTTCTTCATGAATGATCAAGGATGTACTTTCTCTTAGAGAAAGAAACCATAAAGAGTGCCCAATGGTTGGCTGAAACATTTCGGCCAAATGCATTTTGAGGTGAGACTTTTTTTTCCACATTGTTGCATTTTACTACTTTGTCATCCGCATAAATAATAAGACCAATGATCTTGTTCCCACCTCATTCAATTTACGTAGTATGTTCTACATAACTTTGCTTGTATTCGGATACCAGTATAATCTTAAGAAATCTACCAAACCAATCTCAGAGACTGTTTAACCTATAAAGTGCCTTCTTCAATCGATTAACCTTCCCAACAGTAGAATGAGAGGAGAACCCTGGTGGAATATTCAATTTGGATAGAAGCACAAGAAAGAAGGGTACGTATGGAATTCATCTTTGCTTAAAGATCTCCTGATAATGAAGGCCATAAGTTTGAGTAAATCCTTTGGCAACAAGTCTTGTCTTGTATTTCTCAACTGTCTCATTTGCTTTCTGTTTGACATTGAAAACCTACTTGTAGCTTACTGGTCTCTTGTCAACTAGAATTGAACTAATTCCTAAGTGTCATTCTTGCTAAGATCTTTCATCTCCTCTCCCATACCTTCTTTACACTTAGTATCACTGACCACTTTCCAACCATGTGGAATAGACGCTGAAGACAAGGATGAAATAAAGGCACGATACAAAGAAGACAATAAGTTATGGGAAACAAATTTAGATATTGGATGTTTAGTACAGTTCCTTACTCCCTTTCTAACATCAATGAGTAGATCAGAATTATCCACCTTTGAAATAATAGGGGATCCATTGCTTGAAGGATTTGTGAGAGATTCTGAAGCTAGAGTCGAGGATGGTGACTGGTTATTGGCACATGGGTAGCTGTGAATAGATCTTAAATCAGTTCTGTCCAAATGTCCACCAATGTCACGTTCTTCCTTAGTAAACTTTTCTTTCTCCCCCTTACTGCAAATAGAAGCTCTTTGAGTAGGAAGGAAATAGTAGAGTTGTTCTTATCATATGCCATCTTCCATAATATTAGTCTTCCCCTAAAGACATGTTTGAGATGAACCGAAAGAGGACTCAAATGAAAGAGAAAAAGTCCCTAAAAGAAGGTGAAGAGGAATATTAAACTAAAGAACAATAAAAGGCATGCAATTGATTAAAATGGCGATTTTTTTGCTTAACATCTCCTTTGTGTTTAGGAATACCCTCACAACTTATCCGATAAAGAATACCATTCTTTTCAAGATATGCTCAAAACTCCCTATTGATATATTTAGTCCGATCATCACTTTAGAGGACTTTAGTGTTGGTTATCAAATTGATTAGTCACCATCTTACGAGAGGTTTTTAAACAAGTGAAAAGATCACTCTTGGGAAGTAAGTAACCCAAGTAACATGTGAATTATGATCAATAAATTTGACAAAACGATTGGAAAAAAAAAAAAAGAGAAATAACATGAAACCCCCCCCCCCCCCCCCCCCCAAAAAAAAAAAAAAAGAAGAAAAGAAAAACCTAAACATCAGAATGATTAACCATAAAGGGAAAGTAGTTCATTTACTAATGGGAGGAAAAGACGAGTGCTTGTGCTTGGCAAATTTACAACCGTCACAAATATAACTGCTCTTATGACAATTCTTCACTAGACTAGGAAAGTTTCTCAAGAACCCCAAAAGTGGGATGTCGTTAACGTTGATGCCACTGATGCAAAAGAGGAAGAGAGGAACCAATAACTACTTGAAGCACCAGACTAGATGTCAATGATGAAGATGAAGGAATAATAGCCAAAAGAATATATACCACTACCAATCCTTATCCCCGGTGCCACTTCCTAGAAGATGATCAGTAGGAAAACATGTCACTGCGTACTTCAAGAAATTGGTGAGACTATTATTAGAGAGAAGATTGGTAGAAGAAAGAGAAATTCAGGAAAAATAATGGCTAGAACCTTTCCTTGATACAGAGGACAAAGAATCCTTAGCCACTCTAACCTTTTTTCTTACCCAAACAGGGAGAGTGAGAATGAAAGAAATAAGATCAGTAGCTTCAAAACCTGCTATCTAAGGAGCTAAGAAATAGACACCAAGGGCACTTGCTGGAAAAGACCACAAGTATCACTAGAGTTACAAAGGAGGGCAACAACATTAAGGCAATTAGGCCCATTTTTACCCTCCTTTGGTTGAGATGTTGGGGGATTTTGCTTAAGTTGTGATGTAAGAGGGTTCTTCTGTAATTTGGGATAATAGACACCTTTGTCTTATTGATTTAGCTTCTTTCTGAATGTTGTCCTGCGTATGCCTGTGAAGTATGTTGAATCTTCGTTTTGTACATTTTCTGTCTCAATAAATTTTACTTACTTAAAAAAGTGAAAATAAACCATATTTTAGAGACAGTCATTTGTTATGCATTGGTAGTGTATACTTGGATACTTGTTTTTAGAACACTACATATGGGAGTGAAAAGTTTGAAAACAAAGAATCAGTTAAAATATACCCCATATTCTATGAGAGGTAGAACCTAGGAAGCATAGACACACCGTTCAGGATGCTGTTTGTATGTCGGACACATCGCAGACACAAATACTTCTAAGACACACCAAAATACATGTCGGACACACCAGGTGGCGTGTCCAATTATCTATTTATTTTTTTAAGCAGTGGACATGTTTGGGACCCGACTTGGACACATTTGGGACACGGCTCATTTAGTGAATGCAGTTCTTCTTCTTCTTCACTAAATTTCTGCCCAGAACTTCTGTTCTTTTTCTCTTTCTCTTCTCCTTTTACTTTTTTTTTTCTTCTTCTTCACTGAATTTCTGCCCAGAATTTTTTGTTCTTCTTTTTTTATTTCTTTTTTCTTCTTCTTCTTCACTGTCCAGACTTCTATTTTGTTGCTGTTCTTCTTCTTTTTCTCTTCTTCACTGCCCCTGCTGCTGCTGCTTGTTGTCACTGCTGCTTTTTCTTTTCCTTCTTCTACTTTACTGGATGCAGTTCTTCTTCTTCTTTGTCTCTTGTTCTTTTTCTTTTTCTTTTCATATATGTCATGTAATAGGTTATGGCTTATGAACTATGATCGATGACAAAGTTTTTCTTTTACTTTTGTACATTGAATTAATGTTTTTTTAAATATTTTTTGTGGTTTGTGAATGTTACATTTATACACATGGAAAATAAAAATATACAAAAAATAGTAAGTTTTTTGCCATGTCCCCGCTGTATCTGTGTCTTCTATTTTCCAAAATTGTTGTGTCCCATGTCTGTATCTGTCTTCGTATCTATGTCCATGTCCGTATCGGTGCTTCCTAGGGTAGAACTAGATAAAATATCAATAGGATAGAGACAAATTGTAGATCAATTGTTGGTTCTTTGACTGCTACCTACCAAAGTGAGATAAGAAAAAATCTCTTATTTGGATTGTAGACTACAGAATAAGCTTGTCGAGTTGAAGGTTTTTTTTCTTTGTTTCTTTATTTCCTTGTAGCTATGTATATTTTAGCTACTCTTTTGACATTCAATCCAGTTAGTAAGATCTTGTGTTTCCAATTTAGGAGCCAGCATTCCAAGAATTAATTTTACTTTATACCAAGAAAGAGTGTCAGAAAGATACTGAAGATAAAGCCGAGGTTCCTTTGTTGCAGTTGAAGATCTATGAGAGGATTTCTATTCCAGATTTACCAGTAAGTACCTCTGCACTAAATGTTTATCAGTTCTCAGTTCTGTCAAATCTTGTTCTTGCCTAATCTGAAATTTATTCTTTTTAGTATTTGCATTGTCACCTTTTCTTCTCAGTGTTTGCATACATGATTTCATGTTCCTTTTTTTTTTCCCCTCATGTAGGTTATATTTCCTCACAAAAAGCTGTCTTTCCGTATCCTAGACACGGTACGAAATGAAAGATTCATCTTCATTGTATTTTGACAGGTTCTCTTGAATTCTGCAAATACTATCTATAAACTGGATTCAAATAACTCCATTGCTATGTTGTTGAATTGGTTTTGTCAGTTACTTGTCTAGTTTATGTGTTGTATGAGTGTTCCTCAGGTTATATATATTATGATAGTCATTCTCATCTATTTGTAGGTTCTTTGACCTGCGTCTATTACTTGGAAATCCACATGGATGTCAAGAGCACTAAGTTTGCTACAACTTGTTTTTCATAATTATTAGTTTCTGTCTATTAAATGTAAAACACCCGACTATAAGTGGTAGTATGCTGAATAGCCTGATAAGACCTTGGCTTACTGTAAACTTGAGGGGACATGTACGGAAAATAAGTCATTTTAAGCATAGCCCTAAGCACATCTCACCTATCATCACATATAATTGTTGTCACTTGATTTGAAAAGGGGGCTTTTGAAATTGTAAAGTTTCCTGGATATTACTTTGGGCAATGACAAAAGCTCAGGCTAACCAAGTTGAGAATGTGGGTTCTAGTTTAAGGGTCACCACTTTGGTTAGCTTGATAATGTGCTTTCATATCTTAGGGCGATCAGTTTGTGAAAATAAAAACTAGGTTTAGGTCTTGACCCAATCTACCACTCTCAGCACTGTGCATGACAGAACCACCAATGGGTAATCAAGTAAATATTAAAACATCTCTGTTCAACTATGGACTGCCCGAAGGTTTAAGACACAGTTCCCATTTAGTTCATAGTGCCTAAAATGTTTTGTACGAAGCTAGTGGGATAATTGTGATGCCCATAGGGAACTCCATATTGGGGTATATTTACTCTTCTGTCACTAGTTATGGTTTGAATTAAAATAGCTAAATCATAGCATTTAGAGATTCTAGGTACTCAAGAACCTAAAATTATAATGAAACTTAATGGTTGGATATATTGGTTCACTTACAACTAGAGCATCAGTCATCACATACTATCCTTCATTTTCTCGCAAATGTTGTGAATGGTTACCCGTGTAGAGACCTTACTTGCTGAACAACCATTATATGGCAGTGAAAGGGGCTTAAACCAAAGACTAAACATGATTTCTGATTACCTAGAAAACCATGTGGACGGGACGTGGTCAGTGTTTTAAAAAAAAATTAGTCTTAAAATGTTTTGCTGGCAATTGTAGTAAGTTAAGTGGGTTCATGTGATATATCCAACAAAAGAATGCCATGGGAAAGATACTTACCCACTCGTCTTGATCAAATATGTACTTTTTTTTTTTGGTAGGTACGCTTGGATGCTGCCACAATATTGGGTCTTTTGGCTTACTTCATAAACTACAAATTTGAAGACATCGTATCATCTCCGTACGTATATTATCAGTTTTTACCTAATTGCTTGTGAAAATTTTGCAAAGTGACATGCATAGAAAAAATTTCTCTACAGGATCGAGAACTAATGTCTAGTTGTATCTTGCTCATGGAATTTTATGAATTTGTGCCTAATTAAGTTTCATGAATGATACTTTTTGATACTGACATGAGCATTTAAGAAACAATACTATTTGATACTGACATGAGCATTTAAGAAACAATATTGTCTGATACTCAGATTAGCGAATGCCTTGGCACACTTAGCTGCTTGGCTAACACCTAGGTCTTATGAAGGTAGGTTCTCTCCTAATGATCAGTCAGACTTCGCTAACTTTGGGTATTGGGCATTGAAGCCTGTTAACATTATAAAATGGTAACCATAGTTTAAAGGTTATCAAGGAATAATCAAAAACACATAAAAAATTATAATTTAAAAAAAAGAAAGTTTGATCTTTACTTGAATAGGGATTTATCTAAACAAATGGGAAATTGATGCTAACAAATAGTGTCATACCTCATTTAGGGATGAGACCCGCTGTGAGCCATGAGCCTTAGCCCATGGAACACGAAAGCCAGAAAACCTGCTAAAACTAGCATCTCTTTATTAGATAATGAACTCTGAAGTTAATACTCAATAATGAGCTAGAGTAATCCCAATAATATACCATCATTTCAGGACTAAAACAACTCCATCAAAAATGAATAATCAAAACAGGGGTAATCTGACTCTGCAAGTTATCAGAAAAATTAAACCCAAATCAACTAATTGTCAATCTAAGTGGTCTAAATCCATAGACATTGGAAATAGAAAACAAATCCTAAGGAGGTTAACGGCAAGAGGGTCCCATTAAACTCTACTGACTTCCACGCTCACCTGAAATGTTATAATGAGTGTGAGCTCATAGCCCCGTGAATGGAATGCCTTGCAAAAATAATAATAATTGAAAAATAAAAGTTAAATAAATGCTAACACTATATTATAAAGAATTGAATATAAAATACTCCCAATGGAAATCAAATGATGCATTAAAGCTCATAAATCTGCATATCTCAAAGCGAAATGAAATCTCAATCTCCACCTTTCCATCACATTACCACAACGGTGATACCAAATAAATCCATGGATAATCATAAAGGAAACCAGTTAAATCAATAATATATTGCATGCCAAATAATGTCTCATGGGCAAGATATATCTGTTAGATCTAACATCTCACTTAGAGTTACCTAGGCTAGCTCCTAGGTTTATTCCCTAGCTAATCCGGTTGAGGTCACCACGGTTCAAATGGGCCTGTTCTTACAACCATTGAGAACTAGGGTCACTATTGTTTCAACGGGCCTGTTCGCTAGTCACCCCATGTAAAGGGCATGTTCCCTGGACTTCACCTGGTTCCAATATCCTTTAATAAAAGGGTTTCCACCATTAAATAAACGCCATAAACCATCTCAAATCATGCTCATATAATTTCTCAAAAAAGTATGATAATAATAATTTCTCCGATGCTGAAAAGCATAAATAAAATTCCTCGTGTTCCCAATATAAAGTGTTTCAGATGCTCACTAGCGACAAATAATATCATTTCTCATAGTCAAAATAAAGTGAATTTCTCAAATAGAGAGGTTACCTGTAAAATATAGAATATGCTTTAAAAAGCACGTCTTTGAAATCAATCATGCAAAGGGAGTTTTGTAAGTTTATAATGGCAAGACAAAACCACTCACTTTTTGTCCTTAATGCAATTCCAAATAATTAGTATGCCAGTGGTTCCACAGTCACCCTGAATACACAAGTACAAAGAGACTACTATCAATACTCAACACTGTAACGAAGTATTAAAAACTCAAGTTCTGGCTTGTGATGACTAGGAGGTCCTAGTTGGTTCTAAGATCTTACTAGTGGACAAAGAAAGGCATCGTAGGTGTAAAGGAACTCTATGGTCACTAGCAATCTGCAACTAACTCTTAATAACGCTAACTTAAATATCCCTCCATATCAGTCCCAAAACTCCACCCACTGGTTTGGTTATGTTTTCATCTCCTCCAGACATGACTTTAGCACCTAACTCTTCTTATTTTGGTTTAATCTTTTGTGGACAGATCCCATGGGTTGTCCCAGCATCTAAGATTAGTTTCTCCTATGTTTTTAACTCTCCAATATAATCCTTACTCAGGTCATAATGACCCACTCTAGACCAACACCCACGTGTAAACGTTCTCATCAACAATCTTATTTTATCAATTCCCATCTCCGTGTTTTACTCCCTTTTTAATGTGCAGAAATTTTATTTCATGTCTTCCAATTCATGTCAAATCCATTCTCATATGTCTACTCATTAAACTAATCTCATAACCTCAACCCCAGAACTTGTATTAAGAATCCATCAACAGCTGTATATCTAAGGTCACCTAACAGTCCATTCGAATACAAAAAAACAGAGAATAAAGTTACGGCAGCTAATATAAGGTAATTCCACTTCAAAGACACGTACAATTTTGCCTCAAATTCAATACCCAAGCAACCCCTATGTCTTTATGGTTTCCCTTGCTAAACTCCACAATTTAACATGATTTCTGATCATTTTAGATGGCTGTATTTCCAGGAGCAAGAACATGAGATTAGTTTTAAGATCACCCTAGTGTAGGTTATAGAAAGTGAGTGATAACGATACCAAGAATGGGGATTTTGGTTTCCAAAGCTCATGCTTCACACATAAATTCTGATTGAGGGTCAAGAACTTGTCTAGGGCTTAGTTTTCTTGTCTGTTCTTAGGGCTTTAAGACTCCTTGCTTGATCCTTGGTCTTCAATGAAAGACTCGAGGTTGAAGACGTGTTTGTATCAGCCTTATATCAAGTCCCTAGATATAGACCCCGCCTCCACAATCTCCATATACTACGCCTACATAAGCAACTCTATTAACAGGGTTTTGATCCCCTACACACCAGCCCAAAAACCTCGACGTTTAAGACGATAGAAATAATGTATAAGAACATGTGGAATGCTCTCAAAGGTTAGTCCACACTCGTCCCATGAGCACTCACACCCCGAAACATCTCATTAATCCGAAAGTCATAATTTGATAGCACAAGATCACGAAGTCAAAAATGTAAGGGATTAAAAAACAATTAACCACCAAAATCCCTCTAACTTCATGGTAAATTATTTAATTACACAATGACTATACACAAAAATTAAAATTGCAATAATAAAATAAAAATATTCGGGTCTTCACAAATAAGGCACCATGTTATTGACATGGCTCGGTCTCTAAGTATTTCCCCCATCAATCATCATAACTGAATGATTACTATGGGGAAATAACCCCCGGCCCACCCCAGTGGGTGAGGCCCAATCTGCTGGAATTAAAGTTGGGGCTGCCCGGGGCCCAAACCAGTTATGAGGAAGGGCCGGCCCAAACTGCCGACCTCCTCCCAGCGTGGCCCAGACAGCCAACGGTTTGCGCAAACCGCTGGCGGTCTCAGAGCATTAAATGCGGAGTTGACTTGCATTTAATGCACGAGCGGCCGCCCACACAAACGTCGAAGTGCAAGTCCGGTCAGCCGGAATCCCCCACGACGGTGCGCCAGACGCTGCAGGTAGCCAGGCGGCGTCAATGATGATGCTTAACCAGTAGACCATGAGAGCCTGCTGATAGGCCGAGAAAAAAGACACTCCCTGAAGGACTCTATAAAGCCCCGAGGAATCGAGAGCCAGGTATAGAGAATGAACCCCTGACTTACACAACTTCCATTCATACTTCTCGATTAAGTTTGCTGACTTAACCTTCGGAGTGAGATCGACCCACCTAGGGTCGACCCATTCTAACCCATTCGTCTTGCAGGAAGAAGTTTGGACTCATCCACTTTGGGCTTGAGAGCTCGGCCCAGCCTTCCCGAAAAATCCCACCTACAATTGGCGCCGTCTGTGGGAAGGCTTAGAAAAACCATGAGTCTAAACAACCGAAGACAGAGGAAAGAAAACTACGACGGGAGGGGCTTCGGAGCCTCCTCCAGTAAAAACCAGACCAGTTCGGCACACTGCCAATCTACACCAGTAGATCGGCAAAGAAGAATACTGAGGTCAGAGATACGAACATTCGCCGAAAGCCACCCGGAGACACAAGAGGAAATGCGGAGGGATACGGGTTATGTCAGGGACAGAAACTTCCGCAGGAACCATCCTCGGAATCTGGCCCCGTCACCCTCCAGTGGGCGGGTCCCAAGCGAGGATACACTCCGTGCGGCAGAGAGGGAAATTCGGCGGCGCGGAGAAGAGATAGCCTACCTCACCTCACAGGTGCGGGTAATGAGGGAGGCATTCTCTGCCAAGAATGGGCATAGGAGAGATGGGTCCCCAGATCGGGAGCAGGTTGTTGGCGCCAGGGACGAACCAGCGCCACCAGTAAGAGGGAGTTACACCCCTAGTACCGCGCGTTGCGTTAACAGGCGCACGGGTCGGCGAAGGGACAGGAGCGAAACCCCGCCAAACAGCAGCCTAGCGGTGGAAGATCGGCGGAAGGAAGACTGGGAAAAGTGGTACAATGAAAAGCAGGAGGATAGAAGGCAGCAAACTAAGGAACGCACAGCCCATGACCTGATGAGAAAGGCCCTAGACCAGATTGCATCCACGCCATTCACTGAGGAGATTGAATCCCATCCAATTCCTCGAAAATTCACCCCACCAAAGTTCACCCTCTATGACGGAAAGTCTGACCCAATTAACCATGTTCGGCATTACAAACAGCTCATGGTAGTGTGGTGCAGCGACCAGATGCTGATGTGTCGGATCTTCCCCTCCAGCCTGGGGAGCGTGGCTTTACGGTGGTTCGACAAATTGCCACAAAAGTCCGTTTCAAGCTGGAGGCAACTGGCCGAGCTCTTTACAGCTCGTTTCATTGCAAACAGCTTACAGCCAAAGGAGGTTGACTTTTTGCTGACGTTGGGAAAGGAGGAAGGAGAAGGATTGCGAGCATACGCCCGACGCTACTGGGAGGCTTATAACGAAATTGATGAGTGCAGCGAGCAGTTGGCTGTAACTCAGTTCAAGATCGGCCTTCCCAGGGAGCATCGCTTGCGACAGTCCTTAATGAAGAAACCAGCCCTCACCATACAAGAACTAATGCTGAGGATCGAGCGCTATGCGCGGCTGGACGAGGACGTACCCCAAGGGGAGACACCTAAGGTCGGCGCGGCAGCCGAAAAGATGAGTAAGAAGGATGCCAAGAAGCCCCGATCAGAGGATATCAACCGAGGAAAAAGAGTGCCCGATGAGGTCTACACAGTCTTTAAAGACCCCATCTATAAAATATTGCCCCAGATCCATGATAAGCCCTTCTTCAAGTGGCCACCAAAGCTGGGGGGAGACCCTGCAACTAGGGACCAGAAGAGGTTCTGTTCCTACCACCGCGAGAAGGGGCACAAGACGGAGCAATGTCGGCATCTGAAAACCCATTTGGAAGACTTAGCCAAAGCGGGCCACCTCGACCAATTCATTGATCGGGAGAAGACTAAGGTCGAAGCCGAGCAGCCACGAGTGCAGGAAGCAGCCCAGAAGGGACCAGAAGTAAGGCCGGTTCGGGTAATCAATGTGCTGCACGGTTCGGCCGAATCAGGAACCATAGACCCACATAGGTACCGAGCCGAGATGCAGAAGGCTGCGCACCTAAGGGAAGTGATGCAGATACAACCACCCAGCAAGAAAGCCAAGGTCGGCAATACCCATGCATCCATCTCCTTCACCGACGAGGATCTCGCTGGAGTGCAGATCCCCCACAATGATGCCTTGGTTGTTACGTTAAGAATGGTGGACTGTGACGTTAAAAGATTGCTCATTGACCAAGGGAGTTCATCTGAAGTTATGTACTACAGCTTGTTCAAACAATTGGGGCTCGAGGAGTCCGACCTCCAACCATCGCTTAGCCCATTGGTCGGCTTCAGCTCAGACCCAGTCTGGCCGATGGGTAAAGTGACGATTCCTGTGACGACTGGAGGGATCACATTACAAACAGAATTCCTGGTTGTTAATGTACCATCCCCCTACAACGCCATCATGGGACGAATCTGGTTGCACCTCATGAAGGCCGTTCCCTCCACCTATCACCAGCTGCTTCGGTTCCCGACCCCAGCGGGAGTTGGCGAGATAAGGGGAGACCAGGTGACTGCCAAACGGTGTTTTC
The DNA here is from genome assembly GCA_033060915.1 of Euryodendron excelsum. Lineage (NCBI taxonomy): Eukaryota > Viridiplantae > Streptophyta > Magnoliopsida > Ericales > Pentaphylacaceae > Euryodendron > Euryodendron excelsum. The sequence goes on from CM065379.1 coordinate 259,184, forward strand.
TAACAGCATGTGCGACCAAGACAAGACCAGAGAAAGTACAAATGATGGAGCTACATGAAGACACCCCCACCATAGATGATGTGGGACAGACGCCCGAGAATAAAGCTGTCGAGGACCTGAAGAAAATATACATAGATCGGCAAGGAGAAAAATACTTCGTCATCGGCACCTCTTTGTCCAAACAAGAGGAAAAATCCCTCATTGAGTTATTAACAGACTTCCTGGAAGTATTCGCCTGGACCCCTTATGACATGCCTGGGATCGGCACCGACGTTGCCTGTCATCGCCTTAATGTAAACCCAAACTGCCGACCTGTTATCCAAAAGGGGAGAAGGGCAGCTACCCAGCATGTGGACGCCGTCTTGGAAGAAACAGAGAAGCTTTTGGAAGCCGAAGCGATCCGGGAGATCAACTACCCAAGCTGGTTGTCAAACACCGTGGTAGTAAAAAAGAAAGACGGCAAATGGAGGGTCTGTGTAGACTTCACCGACCTCAACAGGGCGTGCCCCAAAGATCCATTCCCCCTGCCCAAAATTGACCAGCTTGTGGATACAACCGCTGGCTTCGGAAAGATAAGTTTCCTGGATGCCTACCGTGGGTATCACCAGATCCCACTTCACCCCGACGACCAAGAGAAAACGGCATTCATCACTCCGAGGGGCATTTACTGCTATAGAGTTATGCCCTTTGGCCTGAAGAACGCCGGAGCCACATATCAGCGACTGGTCACAAAGATGTTCAAGACGCAGCTCGACAGAACTGTCGAGGTCTACATCGATGACATGGTGGTAAAAAGCAAACTGAGCGACACTCATTTGGTGGACCTAAAGGAGGTACTCTGTATCTTGAAGGACTACAAAATGCGGCTGAATGCTTCAAAATGTGTCTTCGGGGTCGGCTTAGGCAAGTTCCTGAGGTTCCTGGTCACGCATCGGGGTATAGAGATGGACCCCCGGCAGATTAGTGCAATTCAGAGCATTCACGCTCTAAAGAATGCCAAAGAGGTTCAAAGATTGACAGGAATGGCCGCCGCACTCAACAGATTCATTAGCCGTTCATCGGACCGGTGCCGACCTTTCTTCCAGCTCCTGAGGAAACAGGAACGGTTCGAGTGGACGCCTGAGTGTGATTCTGCCCTTGCCGATCTAAAAAACTACCTAGCCAAACCACCACTGCTCTCCACGCCTATCCAGCATGAGGAGCTCTTCCTCTACCTTGCAGTGTCAGACCATGCAGTCAGCGCGGTCCTACTCAGGCAAGAAAATGGGCAACAATTCCCAGTCTATTACGTCAGCAAAACCTTTCTTGGAGCCGAGAGCAGGTATCTACCCCTGGAGAAGCTGACACTCGCACTGGTAGTCGCATCCCGAAAGTTGGTGCATTACTTCAGATCTCACACCATTAACGTCCTCACCAACCATCAGCTCAAACCCCTCCTAAGGAAAGCCGACTTCTCATGAAGAATTGCAAAATGGGTCGCAGAGTTAGGGGAGTTTGACATCAAGTTCCAGCCTAGATCGGCAGTGAAGGGGCAGGTTCTCGCAGATTTTATTGCCGAGTTCTCTGTCGAAATTACACCAGAAGTAGAAGAGACCCCGGCCGCTGGCCAACCGCAACACGAAATCCCCCTGGATCTTTGGGAACAAACTGATCATTGGAAACTCTACGTGGACGGAGCTTCTAATGACCGGGGGGCAGGATCGGGCATCGTACTCGTTACACCAGATGGTCTAACCATCGAGCAAGCCATCAAGCTGGAATTCACTGCTTCCAACAATGAGTCAGAATACGAGGCCTTGCTCGCCGGAATACGTCGAGCCATTGAACTTCGAATTCCCGAAATCGTCATCTACTCGGACTCCTTACTTGTCGTAAATCAAATCACAGGGGAATACGTTGCAAAGAACGACAGAATGATGTTGTACGTAGCAAAGGCCAAGGAACTTCTCAGCCAATTTAAAAACTACAAGCTTCGACAGATTAGCCGAGATAACAACTCACATGCGGATGCCTTGGCGACCCTGGCCACGGCTCTGAAATCAGGTTCGAGAAGGACGATCAACGTGGAAACTCTTGCCAATCCCAGCATTTTCCGCGAGGAGGATGAAGCCTTAACAGCGGAGAAGCTGGGACCATCATGGATGGACCCAATCATTTCTTACCTTGACACAGACAAGCTACCAGACGATAAGGCTGAAGCTCGGCGAATCAAGCATGCATCTCTCAGGTATTGGCTGTCACCAGGTAAGGAACTTTATAGACGTTCTTTTACAGGTCCTTATTTGCACTGTGTTCATCCGGACCAAGTACAGAGCGTCTTGTTCGAAATCCATGAAGGGATATGTGGAAGTCACGTCGGCGGTAGATCGGTCGCACACCGAGCCATCTCACAGGGATACTGGTGGCCTTACATGCAGAAGGATGCAGCCCAGTACGTCCTGAAGTGCGACAAATGTCAGAGGTTTTCTCCCATTATCCACCAGCCAGCCGAAGATCTTGCTTCCATCACTAGTCCGTGGCCTTTCGCTCAGTGGGGACTGGACATTATCGGACCTTTGCCTCGGGCTCCGGGCAACAAAAGGTTTCTCATCATGGCCACCGATTACTTTACCAAATGGGTAGAAGCCGAACCTTTATCAAACATCAGGGAAACTGACGCCAAAAGGTTCGTATGGAAAAGCATTGTCACCAGATTCGGGTTGCCCCGTGCCATCGTATCAGATAATGGCACCCAGTTCGATGGTAATATCTTCAGATCATTTTGCGAAGGATTGGGGATCAGAAACTATTACTCAACACCAGCCTACCCCCAATGCAACGGACAAGCCGAAATTTCAAATAAAACCATGCTGAACGGAGTCAAGAAACGTCTTGAAAAAGCCAAGGGGAAGTGGACGGAAGAGCTACCCAATGTCTTATGGTCCTACCGAACAACCCCAAGGAGGTCCACAGGAAAAACACCGTTCTCCTTGGCATACGGGGTGGAGGCAGTCATCCCCCTAGAGATCGGTCTACCAACTATCAGGTCGGCAGCTTTCGACACCGGTGTCAATGACCAAACGGTTGCGAGAGATCTGGATCTTGTCGAAGAAAGAAGGGAAACCGCTTTGATCAAGCTCACAGAGTATCAACGACAGCTTAAACGCTCTTACAACAAGCGGGTCCGCCCAAGAAACTTTGCTTCAGGAGATCTGGTTTTACGAAAAGTATTGGGGGCAACCAAGAAGGCGGCAGATGGGAAGCTCGGCCCCAATTGGGAAGGCCCCTACAGGGTCACATCCCAGGTCGGCATCGGCGCGTACAGACTTGAGACCATTGAAGAAGGGCGACCGTTGCCACGACCTTGGAATGCGACCAACTTGAGGAAGTTCTACCAGTAATATGAAATCCCAAACACTGTAACAGTCCCCGAAATGTATAAAGCTCAGTTAAAGAATCAATGAAAATGAAGATTGTTCAAACGACCCTACTCGGACCATTCTGACCAAAGCAAAAACCAAGTGTAAAAACTTGGTCCTGTCCAAGTTGGGCAGGTCGGCCAAAGAAGGCCAAAGCAAAAACCAAGTGTAAAAACTTGGTCCTGTCCAAGTTGGGCAGGTCGGCCAAAGAAGGCCAAAGCAAAAACCAAGGGTAAAAACGTAATCCTGTCCATGTTGGGCAGGTCGGCCAGAGAAAAACTAAAGTCAAGTGTCAATTCTGCCCAAATTGCACAGACCGGCCAAGAAAAGCTGAAGAAAGAAAAATTAAGTCTAAACAACAAAATCAAATAAAGGAGATCCAGTAATAAACAAACAGACGAGTTTTTCTCATTAAAATGTACTGACGGTTACAAAAATGGAGAAAGAGAAAGAAAAGCTATGCCGACTTCTCCCCCGGCTCTGCAGACACCCCCGGCGAGACTTCTACCACATCCTCCGGGGGCACAGCTGCGGTCTTCAAGCCTTCAACTCTCTCCTTCTCAGCAGCAGCAGCTTCGGCCGCGTCTTTTAACTTAAGCTCCCGTGCATATTGGGCATTGGCCAGGACTTTCTTCGGACAGACGACGCCGTCCTCGGTAGTATCGAAGTAGTCCGGGCAAAGACCCCACACATCGGAGGCTTTATCCAACTCTGCCACGATAAGGGCACCATTCCAACCCTGTCGGAAAATGGTGCGACTGAGGTCCATCATCTCTTGAGCCAAATTCTTGGCTCCCCTCTCTTCACCCCGCTTCAATATGGCCTCCTCCTCCACCTTCAGCTTGGCCACTTCTGCCTTAAGGGTCTCCACCTCCTCGTTGGCCTTGTGCAGATCCACGGACTGCATGTCAAACTTTTTCTCAAGGTCGGCGAGATCCTTATCCCTCTTCTCGAAGTCGGCCTTCGTTAGCAAAAGCTCGGCGGAAGCCTGCTCGGCTTGTTTCTTGAAGGTAATCCGCTCCTTATTTGCTTCAATCCATTCAAGCTTCAGACGGCCGTGCTCTTCAATGAGTTGCTGGTGAACCTCGGCAAGCTTTGGAAAGCGTGTCATCGCCTCCAAGGAATTTAGGCAGCCCTACACAAATTAAAGAAGGTCGTTGTTAGGTCAAGTGCCTAAGAGGACTGTAGTCACCGAAAGTCATAGCTGTCTTACCAGTACGGAATCATGGAAAGCGCCCATGAAGACGGCCGAGTCGCTTGCTTCGCCCAGCTTCGCCACGTCCTTTTTCTGAAGGACGCTTTTCAAAACACCAAAAGCAACCTCGGGCTGATCGATCATGGAATCCGCTGTCGTCATTGGACGGCCCAAAATGTCCGAAGTGATGGTCACTGTCTCGCCGACCTCGTCCACCGTGGCTTTGCCTTTCTGCTTCTTGGGCGCATGAGTTGGAGTGACATCGGGCCTTCTCTTTCTTTGTTGCCGTGTCTCTGGCCTCTGTTGCACGGTTGTGGCCTCCTCCACGGGTGCTGCCACCGGCTCAGCTGTTGGAGTTTCGGCAAAAGTGGGAGTGGCCGACCTCAGCGGCTGCCCCGCCAGAGCAAACATTCTTTCCTTCAGACTCATGCCGTCCATCTCGTTGGGTGATGGGCTGGAATCACTCGTTCGGGTGGGAACCTCAACTCGGCGGTCGGGGACGGTGTATGGAGACGAAGTGGACGCCGAATTGTGCAATTCGGTTCGCTCTTCGTGCCGTTCTTCGCCACGCGATGCAGATGGTGGAGCAACCGCAACTGTTACGCCTGTAGGGATGCGCGCCCTCTCGATCGCTATGCCAGTAGGGATTTCCTCAAAGTCCCCTTCGGCACCTTCGTCCGCCAATCTTGCTAGAACACTCGGGGGCACACCAGTCTCGGCAGTAAAAGTCGAGTATCGCAGCGGATAGGAGAGCAAGATATGTGCTGCCCGAGCTATGTATTGTAGCCGACCTTCACCAACGTATTTCAAGACCTTGTTGAGGTCGTCAGAGTTAACCAACCAATCACGAGCTTTCGACCGCTTCCTTGTGTCTGCAAAAAGTTCGAGAGTTAGTATAGATGCGGACCGAAACTTAAAATGATACACAGTCTGAGAAGATCGGCATCAAACCTAGTTGAACGGGCTTTTTAGGGCACCGAATCGCCGGTCTATCTTTCTCGAGAACATTGCCGAACTCCCACGGACCAGTTACCCAAACCCTTACGTCATCAACGCCCTTCCCTGAAGAAGGCAAACACTTCACTAACTCTAAGGACTTCTTTACTACCCGGAGGTAAACCTTGTAACTACCTCCAACTTTGCAAAGGGTGTAACAGTAGTCCAGTTCGGCAAGACCCAGGTTCACCCCCAGTCGCCGATTTATTTCAAGCATACCAAAGAAGATCCTATATACATTTGACGCTAACTGGGAAGGTGACACATTGTTTTTTACTATGAACTTTTGAAGAAGAGGGTGGAGGGGAAACCTGAGCCCCCCTTCGACAATGGCAATGACCGGGAATGGTACTCCCTTTTCGGTCTCGCCCATACGGAAGTCATCAGGGTTGACCGACTCTAAGCCGATCTCATCTGGGATTTCGAACCTGGCCCTGAACGAAGCAAGGGCCGACGGACCATCTAACATTTTACGAAGACGGGATGCCATCGGGGGGCAATCGTCAACACACAGAAAGTACAGTGAAGAGCGAAAGAGTTGCGGGCTCGAAGAACACTTACAGTGTTGGGTGCCGAAACAGCCGACGCACTCGTGATTCGAGAGGCAGGGAAGTTAAAAAAAGAAAGAGCAAGTGTTTCCCAAAACCAATCAGGGCGTCGTTCTTTTATACACGCCAGAGCCGTCGGTTCATATGCGGAAAAACGGCGTTAATCATGACGCTCTGCCGAAGCGTCACGTCGGCCGTCGATTCGATAACGCCTCATCAATAGATTTTTTAAATCCCCGCCGTTTGTGCGGTCGGGTGACCGTTACAACCCTTGGCCGTTTCAGAAGCTGAATCGACGCAAGGGCTGGGGGGCAATTGTGGGGAAATAACCCCCGGCCCACCCCAGTGGGTGAGGCCCAATTTGCTGGAATTAAAGTTGGGGCTGCCCAGGGCCCAAACCAGTTATGAGGAAGGGCCGGCCCAAACTGCCGACCTCCTCCCAGCGTGGCCCAGACAGCCAACGGTTTGCGCAAACCGCTGGCGGTCTCAGAGCATTAAATGCGGAGTTGACTTGCATTTAATGCATGAGCGGCCGCCCACACAAACGTCGATGTGCACGTCCGGTCAGCCGGAATCCCCCACGACGGTGCGCCAGACGCTGCAGGTAGCCAGGCGGCGTCAATGATGATGCCTAACCAGCAGACCATGAGAGCCTGTTGATAGGCCGAGAAAAAAGACACTCCCTGAAGGACTCTATAAAGCCCCGAGGAATCGAGAGCCAGGTATAGAGAATGAACCCCTGACTTACACAACTTCCATTCATACTTCTCGATTAAGTTTGTTGACTTAACCGTCGGAGTGAGATCGACCCACTTAGGGTCGACCCATTCTAACCCATTCGTCTTGCAGGAAGAAGTTTGGACTCATCCACTTTGGGCTTGAGAGCTCGGCCCAGCCTTCCCGAAAAATCCCACCTACAATTACAATTTTCCAACAAAAACAGTTACACAGAATGCAATCCATTAAATAACCCATAATGCAAAACACAATAAAAACACATGCCATTTTCCAACAAAAAGATTTGATTTTTCAATTATCAAACACTTACACAAAATTTTCTTTTTTAAATACCCACTTACCATTGGTGGGTGCTTCATTCGCAACCCTAACCAATGCCATACTCCAAAGCTCTTTCAACCGCTTGAATGAGATCCAGTCGTTGATGCTTCAATGGCCAAAATTCAGCGCACTTGCGTCGCACATTGGAGATTAGGGCAGGAAAGGGGGGAATTGACCATGATGCCACTTACAGCCTTCCATGTGCAAGCCATGTGACAATTGGCCATTCATTCATGTAATGGCAGTTGCCAATTAGACCAATTAGAAACCAAATTGCAAATTAAATGGCAAAATTGTTGCAATTGGAACCACAAGGACCAATTTGAAATATAGGTGAAACTACATGTACCACGCGTGTAATTAACCCTTAGTATAAATACATGAGGATAAGAGAAAGAACACTAATTCTGGTTTCTCTCTCATTAGCCGTTCTAAATTTTCTCTTTGTTTGCTTTCTTCTTCTTCTTCTTCTTCTTCTTCCTTTTTTTTTATTGTATTGTATGGTTCAAAGTAACACCTGATAGTCATGAACTCTAGTTATTTCAAAGCATTTAAACTTTGGTACATCACCTACGACTCCCACTACCCACAACTGTTTCTGCAAAGAGAGAAGTTGCTAGAAATAACATATGGAGAAAGGGGGTGTACAAGGTAAGGAGCAACTACCATCCCACTACCACTAGTAACTTCATTTGGTGGAAATATTTTGATAACTAAGAGATTATTCTGTATAAGGAAGTTCGTCATTTATGTTTGTTTGATCATGTCTTCTTCTCTATGAATTGACAAACTGGCGTAACTAGTACTTGGCAGCCAGTTTAACCTTAACCTATAACTGACTAAAAACAACTCAACCTGGAAGCCTGCAGGGTTTTGGCCTGCAGTTAGAGGGGTGCAACCATGTCACTGCATCTACCGTTGATGGAGTGAAGGACTCCTGATCATCCCTTTTCCCAAGCACAACATGATCCCCTCTCTCTAGGTTGACTACAAAGCAGGCTACTGTTCTTGACAAAGGTTGATGGCATGGTCCACCTTGGGTTGCCCGAACTCTAGACACCAAACCATAAGACTTCTTTATGTATTGGTAAAAAGCATAAGTGCCTAGGTCACATGCCTATGTGTCCGGCCCTGTGTTACCATAATACTTTACTACCCTAGTGATTTTCGTCTTTGGAATGGCATTCCGAAACATGATACACTAGCATTCCAAAACAGTAAATTTAACTATCCAATGTAATCCCAAACATTTTTCCTTTTTGTTTCTTTAATGGTAACCTAACGAGGAAAAGAATCAAATATAATGGACCAAAGTATAGGGATAATAGAATTTTGGCATAAATGGGCCATAATGCTCCTAGAATGTATTCTTAGATGATTAATTTTAAAAAACATAGATCATATTTTATTTAATGTCTAATTGTTAAAAGAAATTGTTCTAGAAGTATTTTAATTCTAATAGTATAATTTATATAAGTCTACCGCTAGCGTACCATATTTTAGAACATGTAGCATACCACATTCCCGTTCCCCCTTCCACATATCTGAACGATCCAGGTTCTGGTTAACATAGGTACTCCAACCACATTACTTGTGCTCCTTTTTAGAGAGCTTGATATGTATTGTTGAGGGTCTTACTTAACAGCTTAAGCTTTTAAGTCAAATGGTGACTTAACATGGTATCAGAGTTATGATTGGAAAGAGGTCTTGGGTTCAAGTGTCTCCATATGCATTTGTTCCCTGATTGCATTATGTTTCTTTCTATTTATGTTATTTTGTATCTCCACATGCAAGGCAGAGTTGCACGTGAGGGAGGGTGTTGGAGAGCTTGATATGCATTGTTGGGACCTTGCTTAACAGCTTAAGCATTGAGGTCAAGTGGTGGTTTAACACTCCTCAGAGTGAGGACCATGGCCAGAGCAGTTTTTGTGTTGATATCGTTATGGAGCACAGTTTTGATGTGCCATGCGGTTTTGAGTGCCATAACTAAAGAAATATGTTATACCGCTTTTTTCCTGTATAGGTTACATTCTTGTGACCAATATTTCACTGAAGTATAGTGAAAATGTTGTTAACTAGTGATATATGAAAGTAGTTGTAATAAGCCACAAGGTGATGTTTGTTCCTTGAAAAATATATCTTTCAATCTTTTAATATATAGTTTAGTTTGTGAGCTAGGGTTGGATCCCTTCTGCCAAGAATTGAAGTATTTGCATTATTGTGAAGACTCGTAAACAATACAACAATAAACAATGTTGAGACCCCCAGCTGGGCACGTTATATCACAGGGAGTAAACTGAAAAATGACCTCAGACTATTTCAAAGAGCATGCAATCCAAAAGAATAAGAGTCCTTTAGTTTGCTCTCGTACAGCTTCCATTAGTAAATGGATTCATTCACCTCCTTCGTTTCTGCTCTTCACCTCCATCTCTTAGTGGAGTATGGAATTTTCTGATGATGATTGATTCTTGCTTTTCTTTGGCTTCTTTTTGACTGATACTAGTGCTTTGAATCATTTTCTGCCTTCATATTTAGTTTCGTTTTTGAAAATTTGAATGGCATTGTTCAATTTTGTATACAGATCAGCAATACTTCTGGATGTGATTGCAATCAGTGCTCTTATAATATATGTGACCCGTGTGGCTTTGGGTTACAAACAGACATGGGATAGGTATCAAGTGAGTTCAGCAAGTTTTCTTTATTTTTATCGTGTAGATCTTGATCACGAACACAAGTAGACATCTTTTGTACTAATTTTTTAGTTTCCACATTATTTTTTACAGCTGCTGGTCAACAGGACACTGTATGAGAAAACCTTAGCAAGTGGCTTTGGCTCAGTTCACTTTCTTCTGGATGCTTCCGAGCAGCAGCAAGTGAGAAGCTCTTCTACTTTTTTTCTGCTAGGCATTGAGACAAGTGTTTAGCAAAAAAGAGAAAGTAACAATTGTGAAGATGCTAGACATTTTATATGATCTTTTTTGCAGGGATATGGGCTGCACATGAGCTTATAATTTTATTTGCTCATTTCTTTTTTTCTTTCTTTGTGTATTATTTTTGTTTTTTTGTGGTCTGAGTCTATTCCTCCTCATTATATGCAGTACAAGGAAGCAATATTGGCTTATGCAATCCTGCTCAAAGCACAAAATAGCCAGGTTTGCCCTTCTTTTCTCAATTGTGTATGTTTCTTAGTCAAGAAAAAATGAGACAATTTAAATGCTGAATGGAATATGTTCTTTGTGATCGTTTAGCTAATCATATGTTACTGTCTTTGAACATTTCTCTTGGTTGTCTCCAGATTCTAATTTTTCAACTAAATACAAATAGATTCCTTTAGATATACTTCTGATAGACTGATAGTCTCTGACAAATCAAAAGGTCACAAAAGATTTTTATACTCACTGAAGAAGAGTTAAGAGCAATGAGCTTAATTTGAATAGCAGCATGTGAAGAAGAATACTGGAAAATTTAGCATTCTTTGGACATTATGCAGTCTTGTTTAGCTTTAATTTGATTCTGATCTTTATGATTTTTAGAAATTAGTATGTTGCTAGACATATTTATATATGCTCTATTAAATTTTAGGAGTCATAGGTAGTTTCATAATTTTAACATTCACTGGATTGTGTTATTGGCAATATAAATGTGATTTTTACAAAGTCTAGAAATGTCTTGTAGTCAGAGTCAAAGTTTCCTCTTCTCAAAGCCATAGTTGTAGAAGAATTTGAAAAGCCTTGCAATCTGTAAATACATATGTAACCTTTCTACTTAATGGAGATTTGGTAATGAGAGTTTGAGATTTCTTTTGTGAGATTTTGCTCAACCCTTGTGAGGGTGAAGCCCTTCTTCCTCTTCTCTTCTTCACTGCCGCCTCCTCTCGACCAAATAACGAACTCACTGTTCTCAGGTCACTATTCATAACTTCTGAACAGTCCCTTTCAGCCACAGGACTCTTACCACATTAAGCTCTAATCGAGCCTTACCCCTTCCCCCACCTTCAGGCATTTTTATGAAACTAAATACATAACTAGATGTTGTCCCCTTTATATTTTCCTATAATATAAATAAATAGGGGTTCCACCAACCATATTAAGCTCTAGTCACTATTCCCAGGTTGTTGTTTGTAGACCTAGATGAGTGCCTTACAGCCTGAAACTCATATGAAATTCTAATCATCCCTAACCCCTTCCACCAAAAATGTGATGAGCTCAACTTCTAATGTGGAGAGCCTATAGCTCAATGAGACCAAGAGGTGCTGTCATGTCCCATTCTGTTGGTTTAATGACACCTTCCCTAAAATATGATGTGGCAAACGTTACTAATTCTAGCACATAATTAACTCTAGAAAATCAATTAAGACAAACCACTATTATTAGTAGAAAACTGTACTATACATCGTGATTCTGAGATACAAAACAAGAAGGCTTTACACAACCCATAGCCCACAACATATGTATATACAAAACATCTCACTGAGATACAATATTTACACTAAGCGTTGCTGACAAAACCCAACCTTCCTAAGACTCCAGCTGTACAATAGACCACCTCTAGAACCACGCACCTGAAAAGTAATCCCATCAAAGGGTAAGCTAACCATGCATTGAAATCATATAAATAGAGAACACATAAAACAGTTATGGATCAAGACTCTACTCAGATAACTTCCCATAAAAGCATTTCAGGAAAAATCATCCATAAGAAGGATATATTCCGATCTATCAATGGAAATATTGCAGCAGTGAAATTAAACTGTAATAAACACCTATTATGGATTCAATGACTCATCCCACATATCCAAGGATTGATAATCCTTGAACTAAAGTCACGACAGTCCTGTTAACTTGATTATCAGCTCAACTACTAATGTTGGCAGAGTCAAGGGTCATTCAATATTCCCAATGGTAGGGATCACTCTCAGATTGACCTGAGAGTAAGGTTTCTCTCTCACATTAACCCGAGAGTAAGGTTCCACTTCCACATAGGCCCGAGAGTAAGGCTCAACAAGACTATTATAACATCAATCCAATATCAAATTTAAGAAAGATACTTGATCCATCAATCATATAACTCAACACAAAACTTACCCCATTAATAGAAATCCACTCACAGTTCATAAAGGAACATACGTTTCATGAATATACTAATTTAGTTTTCAATTACTCACCTTAAATCAAGCATCGTCTAATTTTAGACCTTGATCCTACTTTTAGATGATGTTGAAGTGAGCGTAGGACTCTTTGGACCTACCACAAGTCAAATCACATGATGCAATGAATAAGAAATCCATAGTTTGATGTTTACGCATTTAAATGCTTGCTTGAATGTGATCCAAGTCAATTACCTTCCACAATTATGCATTATCACAAATGCACATGAAATGCATGTATATGTATGATACATAACCCTTTCCAAGATTTAGAATCGTCTAATCTCATAAGCTTACGCTACAATAAATGAAATGTGTTTTAAAGCAGCTAAGAGTTCACTTAAAGTGCTGAGATATCAAAGTGTGGATTACCTGACGAAGACCACCTTAACATAGGTGTACTATTTCATTCATATCTTTTACAGTTATAAGAACTTATTATGGAAACTAGGGTCATAAAAAAAAGTGCTTTAAACTGATAGGTCATGGGTTTAAAATGGACTTCGGGTGAAGGAGATACACCCATTTCAAAATAAACTGAATAATCTGAAAATTACAGTTGCAGTCAGCATTTTTAGGCTAACTTTAAACTGAAATCTGAACCAATAGAAAGGTATACGAGTCTAGGTTCTAATGCATCAAACAAAATAAGTTTTTGAGTTTTCTAGAGAGAGTTATGACCATTTTCTCAAAGTGCGTCAATGCTGATTGACAGCATACAAATTCAGCCTCAAACTACTTCAACTTCCTCTTTCTCTTCTAATAAATGATTCAATGCATAAATTCCTAACATGGAATATTTTTAAAGTAGTTTTCTAATACATACATGAAAAGAATATAGATATAGAATACCATATCTTACCAAAGATAAGGACTACACAAGTTTCTCCTTTCACTTTCTTTTCCTTCTCTTCTTTTCTTCCCTTTCCTCTCACTTTTCTTTCACTTTCTCTCTTGGCAATAGAATTTCTAATAATCTCCTCAAATCTCTACACAAGCTCGTCTCTTCGCTCTCTACTTTCTTATTCTAATCAAGACCTATAGATATAATTCTATATCTAATACAACACATGACACACTCACATAACCTTCTTAGGTGAAGTACACACCTAGGTGAAAGCATAGATACGGACACCAATGTGGATACAAACACGGCATACGGCATTTTTAAAAAATGAGGATGAGGACACAGACATAGCAGGATTACGGCCAAAAAATATTTTTTTATATTTTTATTTCCTGTTTGTAAGAATGTAACATCCATTAATCACTAAAAATAAGATGTAAACAACTAACAAGTCAAGAATTTGAAGATTTAGATGTGGGTGTTTTATGTTTAGATGTTTTAAAGTCTTGAAATTTACAAATTCAACTCCATCTAATACTTTTGATAATAACATTTCAACCCTCACTAGGTCCCAAAACGTGTCCAAGGGGCACTTGTCCCCAATGTGTCTAGGACGTGCCCACTAAAAAAATATTAATGCAAATATTGGACATGCCAATTGGCATGTCCGACACGTGTCATACGGCACCCTAAACGGAATGTCTGTGCTTCCTAGCCAAGATGTCACCCTGACAAGTCATACTAACAAGCACCTTAATGACTAAGTAGATGAACTTAGTCACTTGACTAACACTAATTGATCTTCACTTAAGTTAATTAATTCAGTTTAATCACAATTAGAATGTAAAAATATATGAACATTAAACCATGGTGCTTAAGCTCTTTGATTAAGCTAATCTACATCTAATTAAACCAAATACCCCAAGGTGAAAGTGTTGGATTTCACTGGTGCGGCCCAAGAAAAGGAGTTCACAGCAATAGCACTCTACTTGAGAACGTGGAGGCAGGTCATGATTCGTGGTCACATAGGGTGGATCTATTAATGCCATTTTTCTCCCATCCGACAAGCACATGACTCCTGCTTTTGGGCCTGCAATTTAACACTAATATCATAAATAGCTGCTCGTTTTTCCCACGACCATGAAAATGAAAATCTAGCAACTGGCGCTTTTGAAATCAAGCCTATTGTTACGCCTTCTGATTCATAAACCCTACTACAATTTTTTACCTTTCACAACCCCAAATTTAAAAGCTTTCCTCGCCCTAAACTCAGGATAGCATTAGTCCAAGTTTCCTAACCTTTTCTAGATCATTTATACTTTGCTCATGTTGCTTTTGAGGATGAATACATTTTTCAGTGGTTGCCTTGCATTGTAATTATGTATACAAGGTTAGTGGAAAAACCGCTGGAATATGGGGGAAGACAGTCCCAACATTTAGACAAAAAGGAATTTGATATTGTATTCAATTACATAATTTCCCTCTACATAGGATAATACGGAAACCAATTGCTTAACATATGGCTTTGTGGGATATAAACTGATAAGCTGGAAAGCACACCTAGCAATGGTAATTCACACAACTTAGTGTTTGATAGAGCATATCTGCAGCACATAAAACTATTTGCGGGTTTGAAAATATGGTCTATATCAGTTCAACATTTGGCATTCTAAAACGTTGAAGGTATAAAGCATAACCTGGAATCACGTTGTTCAAATACCACACTGGCAGATGAAGCCAAAGAGAATCAAGTTTGCACCTTTCCCCATTGAAACTATATGAGGATGATGGATGAACAAAGTACTCATTTGAGATAAAGCAAACACTTATTTATTTTATTATATTATATTTTTCCGATCAGGTATGGGGTTAAAAACTTGCCGTTTGTTCCTCAATTGCATTTTCCAATGTCCTACTAGTCCGGGTTCTATTGAGTATTACATTTAGGCTTCAACTTTCTTATTTAAAAACTATAACAGCAGATCACTACTTATAATATCGCAGGCAGTATGTGAATGGATATAAAGCATAGCTGCAGCCACGCATGCTGTTTTCCTGATTAATGATGTTAAGATCATATCAGTGCATGCTTTTTCCTTGTTAATCATGTTAAGATCGTATCAGTAGTAATTGAACTCCTGAGATAAATCTGATAAAAAATGAAAGAAAAAGGGAATCATGATTTTTCTTGGGGAACCTAAGGATGCTTTCCATCTTTTTCCATGTAAATAGCAAATTTCCAACATACAAAAAAAGAAAAAGAAAAAAAACGCACATGTGATGCGTGAAATGGAAAAGTGCTTTGGGAGTTCTTCAAAACAACTATCAGCCTATCAATCTATTTATGATATTGTACGGGTGTGAAGCAATAAAGAAACAACATTAACAAAAAAGTATGGGTTAAATGAAGTTGTTGAGATAGGTGATGTTGTTACATTAACACTATGTTTGGATCAAGAATTTGGTGAGGGAAAAGGATATAAAATTATATCGTATGTTTGTTGTTAGAGAAAGTGGAGGGTAAAAGAACATAAAAAGAAAATAAGTAAGAATTTGAAATCTCCCTTTTACTTCTCTCTTCCCTCTCCTTTTCCTTTTGTTTTTTCTTGATAAATCTGGTTCCAAGCATAGCATAGAGAATTCATTCACGAGAAGTTAGAAAAAGAATTCAATCACGAGAAATTAGTAGCAGCACCAACTAAGGAGAGCCTTTTGAGATGTTTGGCCATGTGTGATGTAGACCAACTAACTTGAAAATACAAACCACAAGTATTGAAAAGAAAATATGGTGGCCAAGATAGACAGGATTTAGGTGGTGAACCAAGAATATTGCTTTGAATAGATCCAATTGGACAAAATTGGATTGTACCTTATTAAGTTGAAGAGTTGGGGTTTGCTTTTGTCTTTTGGATCCTTCTGCTTGCACCAGTAACTATCACCTCCCACCATATGTGTTTTCTCAAAAATACATGGCAAGACCATCTCAGTCATCTCATACTTATAAAACTAGTTTTTGTTCTACTTAAACCCCTCTTCAAACTTGTTGAACCACATAAATCTGGAATGCTATTCATTGGTAAAAAGTAAAATGTTTCAGTTGTTTAATTCTTATATGGGATATGTATCGTCACCAGCTACTGAAGATTTTCCTTAGCCGAAAATTTGATTCATTTAATTAGTGGGACTGGGTTTTACTGTATTACAGGTGAGCTCCTTTCACAATCCAATACCCTTCTCCGTTTGGATAGTTATGAATGGAGAACATAGCAGTATATAGAGGAGGAACCTTATCACAGGTTGCTTGTATCGCTAACTCTGTCCTTGACAATGAGGCTATTAACAGTGGAAGGGCTGTCTTAGCTCTATGGAAACTGTGAGCTTAAGTGGTTAGTTGCGGGTTATACGGCGACAGTGGCTCCATACCTAGGGATTTGGTTATCACTATGGCAGAAAGTGACACCATTGGAATGGGCAATCGTAACTATAGTTTTTGTATCCTTTTTTCTTTCCTCTTCCGTCTCAACAACCCACCCCCCTGTCACACCCCAAAATCCGAGGGTGATTCTAATGAAAATAAAGTAATTTTGGAAAAATAAATCCAAACTTCCAACTGTTCCAAAAGAAAATTATTAATATAGTCCAAGTTAAAGTAAGTCCAAAAGTACAAGGAGCAACTACACGTCACTCAATTGACTATAATCTTAATCCCACAACCCAAGTACAACTCTAGTGCATAATACAAAACATAAGCTACTTAGCCAAATATCAACTCAGAAAATGAATCCAATATTCTGCAAATTTAAATCATCATTCTTCGTGTCCCAATATATACCTGCAAAGTCTGGTGGAGTGTGAGCTTGTACCTAGTAGTCCAAAACGTTCAATATAGCATAATAGATAGTATACAAGCAGTATATAGGCATGTGAACAATATATAACAGCAATGCAACATAAATGCAATGCATATGATAATTACATTCTTACTTTAATGCAATAACATTCCTCTTATTCCTTTATTTGATTTCTTTACCCATTATTCCCTTCAATGCCATATGATCTCATTCTCTAATATATCTTATCCAGGTTCAACATTTCTTTACTCATTATATATTAATTCTTTGTGGAAAAATAATGGTTTTTGGAGCTTTAATCCATGGTGTCATCCACCAATTTCGTTTCCAGAACTCTCATCTGTGGTATGAGTGAACCAACACGCCTCTAAGGACGCTAAACATGCTTGGTCAAGACTCAATTCCAAGCTTTTCACCCGAGGAAGGAACAATCCCTACTTGCTTTACTTTGTCATGCTCGTTATTATTCGCAGTTTCCAATATCATCTTATTCATGATAGTTGATTTTTTTCAGATGTTATAATATTGCATAATTCCCATCAACCTCTAAACCAAGTATTCTCATTATCTTATCATGAGTTACACGACTTCATGTATGCATGCCTCAATAATCAGTATATTTCAATCATCATAATCCAATAGCTCAATGTATCATAAAGATAACACAGTCATTCAAATAATGTATCTCACAAGTAACAGTAATCATATATGGCATTTTAATCATAAACAACAATAATCATCTTCTCTAAGTCATACAGGATGAGATAATAAAATCAATCTTCACAATCAGTGAAGTAATAGTTACCGGTTGATCACTATATAACTTCTAAATATACTGCAAGTACCTAAAATATCATTTTATACAAACACAATCTAGAATTTCATTCTATCAGATCCAATCCATCGGATCATTAAACTAAATCCTCAAGATCAACCTACTAAGTGGAAGGGAATCCCAGTTATGGAATAGCAAAAAAGTTAAACAGCTTGAAAGGTGACTTGAAGAGGTGGAACAAAGAGGAGTTTGGAGATTTGAAGATTCAGAAAGCAAAGGCCTTAGCAGTTATTGAATAGTGGGATAGGAAAGAGGGAGATAGTGGGTGGAATGAAGAGGAGTCCATAAGGAGGGAGGCAGCCAAGGCAAAAGTGGGTCGTATCATCCTAATGGAGGAGATCAGTTGGCATAAAAAATCGAGAGGGTTATGGCTCAAGGAGGGAGACGAACACGAAATTCTTTCACAAAACGGCAAATTCCCATTGGAGGCATAATTTTATAGGCAGTCTAATTATTAATGGGGTAGAGACAACTCGGGAGGAGGACATTCGGGATGGAGTAGTGCAATTCTATGGCAAGTTGTACGAGGAGATTGGAGTCAGACAACCTTTCCTTGATGGTTTAGATTTTGCTTCTATCTCTGATGGGGATAGGGGTAGTGTGGAAGAACAGTTTACAGAAGATGAGGTTTTTAGGGCATTAAATGATTGCAATGGGGACAAGGTGTCAAGACCAGATGGGATGACCATGGCTTTCCTTAAGGAAGCTTGGAGTGTCATTAAGGCAAACGTGATGGCACTGTTTCATCACTTTTTTGAGGAAGGGAGCTTTGAAAGGAGTCTCAATGCTTCCTTTATTGCTCCAATTTCTAAGAAAGGGGGAGCTATGGAGCTGAAGGATTTTCGCCCCATTAGTTTAGTGGGGTGCTTATATAAGCTTATTGCCAAAGTTTTAGCTAAGCGGATGAAAAGAGTGGTAGGAAAAGTAATCTCAAAAACCCATGACACTTTCGTGGGAGGGAGGCAGATTTTAGATGTTGTGTTAGTGGCCAATGAAGTGGTGGATTTTAGGCTCAAAGAGGGCAAACCTGGGGAGTTATGCAAATTGGACATCAAGAAAGCCTATGACCATGTGAACTGGGATTTTCTATTATATATCATGGAAAGCATGGGGTTTGGGATGAGGTAGAGGAGGTGGATTAGATAGTGCATCTCCTTAGTTAGATTTTCAGTAATGGTGAATGGATCCCCTTCAGGTTTTTTACCATGTTCGAGGGGATTGAGATAGGATGAGCCATTGTCTCCCTTTCTATTCATCATGGTTATAGAGGTGCTTAGTCGAATGATTAATCGGGCGGTGCAGGGAGGGGAGGCATGCTGAAAGGCTTTGAAATGAGAAATAGAGAAGGGGCAAAGATGGTAGTCTCACATCTTTTATTTGCAAATGATGCCATCGTTTTTTGTGAGCCAAAAGAGGAGAACCGGAGGTACTTACAGTGCATTTTAATTTGCTTCGAGGCTGTATCTGGTTTGAAGATTAATAATGCAAAAGAGTGAGTTAATCTCGATCAGGGAGGTGCATAATCCTTAAAGTATGGCATCTTCTATGGGGTTTAAAGTGAGTTCGCTACCTTCAGTATATTTGGGCCTTCCACTTGGATCTAGGTATAAGGCAGCAGGTGTTTGGGACAATATTGGGGAAAGGTTTGAGAAAAGGTTGCTGGCTGGAAGAGACAGTATTTATCAAAAGGGGGCAAGTTGATCAGGAGTACTCTCTCAAGCTTACCTACTTATTATTTGTCTTTGTTCCCTATGCCAGCTTCAGTGGAGGAAAAGCTGGAGAGACTTTAAAGAAATTTTCTGTGGAGAGGTTTGGAGGACGATTTCAAGTTTCATCTAGTGGGCTGGGGTAAACTCTGTTGCCCTAAGGAGAATGAGGGGCTTGGGATTCGAAGGTTCCATCTTTTTAACCAAGCCTTGCTGGGTAAGTGGCTTTGGAGATATGCTACTAGTGAAGGAAAAATGTGGAGAAAAGTGATTGATTGCAAGTATGGAGAGGATCATAGGATTTGGTCTTCCAATGAAGTAAGGGAGCCCTATGGGTCGGGATTGTGGAAAAGAATTAGGAAAGGGTGGTCAAAATTTGCCAAGAACTTAATTTTAGAGGGGGGCGACAGTCAAAAAGTTCAGTTTTGACATGGTATTTGGTGTGGGGATACCCCACTCTCGGTGGCTTTCCCGAACTTCTATAGCATTGCGGTGGATAAGAATGCGTGGGTGGAGGATTACTTGGGACTGCTGAGTTCAAGAGTTGTGTGAAACCCTACTTTTACTAGGCCACTACTAGATTGGGAGATTGACTCTGTTAGTGTATTCTTCCAAATCCTGTATGCTATGGAGGCACATGGTGATAGGGAGGATGTGATAGGATGGGGTCATAAAGGAGCCAAGTTTTTTATAAAATCCTTCAATCTAAGGTTATTGGGAGGTGGAAGGAATCTTTTTCCTCATAACAGCGTTTGGAAAACTGGAGTACCTACTAAAGTGGCTTTTTTTGTTTGGACAGTAGCTAGAGATTCCATATTGACTATTGACAATTTGGTCAAAAGAGGTTTTAAACCCACGAATTGGTGATGTATGTGTTGTAAGGTAGAGGAGACAGTAGATCACATTATGATTCATTGTGAGACGGCCCATTCTTTATGGTCACTATTATTTAGTATTTTTGGGGTGCAATGGGTGATGCCGGCATCGGTGTTTCAGCTGGTATGTTGTTGGGATGCTGCAGAAAAAAAAGGAAGCAAAAAGTTTGGAGAATTGCCCCATTGTGCTTGATGTGGTGTTTGTAGAGAGAGGAATAGACGTACCTTTGAAGAAATAGTGGCTCCAATTAATAGTTTAAAGACGAGCCTCTTGCATAGCTTTAGTTTTTGGTGTAGAGGAAACTTTTGTGAATCTTCTTTTACTTTTGCTGATTTCATAGATGAGCTCAATATCCACATTGAGTCTCTTTAATGTGGGGTTTCTCTTTGTATCGTGAATGCTCTTCTTTATAACACCTTTATTTATTTATTCAAAAAAAAAAAATCAACCTATTAAAATCTTGTAGCGATTTGATCACATTTGACCGTCTAAATAATAGAACTATTATTCTGACCATTCATTCACTACCATTTTAGATCACCATCCTATAATCAAAATTTGATCAAACTAACATCATAAATGGATTCGGTACATCGGAAAACATAGGGTAGGCTGTTTAATGAGTTCAGAAACTGAACATAAAGGCCCCGATTAAGCAGAGGTGCATCATAGCATTGTGACCTTGACCACACAGGATGATTACTTTTAATTTCCTTAACATCCAGCCGACCCAGCTTACTCTTCTCTCTCTAAAATCAGTTTCTCTCTTGCAAACTCTGCATCTAATCTCTTACTTCAAGCCATACATGCCACTTTTACTCACAACTGAATAGCCTACAGACCCAAGTGATATATACACCTAATCACATCAATACACACGCACATACATACGAACATGCAAGTTCACATATGTAACTATTTAAATGCCGAACCAGTGCATAACGTTTTCGATTTCCCATTTTTCTATTATTTCCTATTCATTCTTGTCCTTTTCTTAATTTTTTCAGGAGACATGTATACGTATAATCTGTGCACCACCATATCTAAAGCCCAATTGCTTCCAAACCTTTCCTTATTCTCTACAATGACCAGCAACCCTCTTCCCCTTTTTCCCTTCTTCATTTATTCCTTTCCTCTACTGCCATTACAATCAATGCCCACTGCCCAGTACAGACGTGGCCGAATGGCCCAAGCAGCCATGGCTAGAATCACATGCAATAGTTTCCCCCTACTCCCTTCCTTCTCTCTCTTTTACTCTTTATTTCACTCTACTATCCAGCTGTTTCAAGAACAACCCACGACGTGCACACATATACTGCCGTTCACACAGATCATTCAACACCTCCTATTTTCCCTTCGGCTTTAGATAGCGCTGAACCGGTGCACCCACACCTGTATATGCCTATCCCCACAGTATACAATCCGATCAAAACAACAAACAATCTAACTAATCATCCACGCACAATTTCATATCCAAATCAGTATCCATACCTATATATACATATATATATATAGGAGGTAAATTATGTAGCACAAGAGAGAGATTCACATGCCGTAGTATCCATATCTAGAGTCCCAAACAGATGGCGCAGCACACACATGAATGCAAAAACATATAAATTGTAGGAGACCATGTCTACATCAAGAAACATGCATTCGAAGAAAGGCAGTCAAACAATAAGGAGTGCACCATCACCCTACCTGATACGATGCCCGGAAAACTTGACGGAGTGCTTCAAAACAGCCGCAGCACTCTACTTTCTTTCTCAGCCGCAGCACTCTCTTGGTCTCTCTCATGATCTCATCCTCTAAGTGGCAGCTCCCGCTCTTAAGTTTATGTTTCTAGCGTTTTCCCCTCTACCCTTATAGACACACATATATATAGGACAAGCCCAACAAAACCCAAATGTTTAATTAGGTCTAGCAGAATTATAAAAATACCCAAATACAAGATCAAAACTAAGGACATGCTTATATGCCCAAATATATACCAAATTAGTAAATTTTCAATTTAATAAATTATTAGCACAACCCATTATCACTATTTATTTATTTACAAAAATACGGGATTTTACACCACCCCCCAAAACAACCCCCAACAGCCCCCACTCCCGTTTTTGTTTTCTTTTTTTGATAAGAACATTGTCGTGGTATTATCTCATCCAAGTTGTGGTGTCCAAGCCAAGACACATAATAGAGTTGTTAAATGTGGTGGGTATCTTGATTGGTTTAATCCACCACTAGAACATCTCATACTTAGCTTCGTTAGAACACCTGCTAGAAGCTTTTCCCCATCAAATTAAAGATTCTAGCATTCAGGTTGAAACTCACAGCAGGGGGGAATATATCCACATACACCAGCACACTAAGATGTTTTCACAGTGATTACAATTATCAAGCCTGTTTTTTTAACTGAATTTTGTTTTTGAGCTGCAACTTCCAACTTATTGAATATAATTTTTTTTTTTTTTTTTTGCTCAGTTTGAAAATGTAGCGATAGTCATCTTTGGTTTATAATATTTTTTTGGCTATGTTTGAAGACTGCTAAAAATTGTTGGCCTAGTGTATCATCAAAAAGTGTTTTGGACTGCAGGGCCCCACTTGCCCCAAAAATGTCAAGGACAAATGTGAGAGGTTCATGTATGACATGTTTAAAGAAAAGGTGATAAAATTGTGGATTATCTACTAATATTTGTTTCTGCATTCATTGATTATTGGATTGAAGAGTATGCAGGTTGAAATGCCAGTTGACAAGGCTGTAGATACATTGATGAGGCTGGGTCTTGTAACAGAAAAAGTTGTCAGTCGAGAAATTAGATTGCAGGCAATTCCCTGTCCCAAGGCATGTGAAGTCCTTAAACGACGGTGGAACAGTCTGCTCAGTTGATTTTTATTGTTAATTGAGAAAATTGATTGCTTGGCAGGGACATTATACATGCGGTAAGCTGTCCCCTCTTGCCTGCTGTTGTAAAGTTTATGAGCCCAGTCAAAGTACTTAATTGTAGATGGTTTGGTTCTCTCTCTCTGTGTTCCTAAATTACACGTATAAGCTCTTCTCTTTTGCGTAGTTAGAATTTCACCAAGGGTTGCATAAAAAAGTATGAACTTTTCTTTGTTGTTTAATCTCTAACCGATGAAGCTTGACTAGAGTAATTAGGCTAATAAGCTCAATCGAGCTGAGCCCTTTAAATTGCCTGGCTGGCTGTTTTAAGTTTGTCCTTCCACAGGGGAAGTCAAATAATATATTTGACTGTAAGAAGCACATACAAAATTTTTGGTATTACCAGAATTCCCAATTATTTATATTTTGCGAGTAGAATCCCCATTTCCAACTTCCCAACCCAAAAGAAAAAAAAAAAAAAAAAATCGTAACTTGTAGCTACGGCACAATTGTGCAAACGATGAATTAAGCTTCAAATTTTTTTTGTAGAAAGGTACCTAACCATCATTGACAAGCTGTTCTTCAACACAGCTGGTCGACATCTATTTTTGGCATTTAAATGAGTTTATTTACGGAGTTCGCAATGCAGTTGTAAATTTTTTTTGCTACATCAAAAGGCCAGAGGGGAAGGTGGTGAGTTGAATTGATGATCACCTTATCGGGTTGAGGCGAGGCGATGCATAGTATTAAATCAATATAAAAGGGGAAAATCTGATCCTTTTTTCAAGTTCTGATAATGGGAAATACAACAGTCACAACTGTTGGTCACTTACCATTTGATGGCCTCCATATTAATTTGACTCTACATGTTTGATTGTCAGTCACTTACAATTAGATAGTCTCCACATCAGTTGGATTTTACATGTTGCAGGTGAAATTTAGCTGATATAGAGGTCATTTAACAGTGAGTAACCGACAATCGTGATTATCAGTAGAGCTTCTCTATGATAATTCATATAAGCAACATTTTATTTTATCCTTTTTAACTGGTTTAATGCCCTGGGCTTCACATGAATTTTTCATTCACATCGCTTCTACACGGCATGCAGCATCATTTTTCCTTCCACTTTAAGAAATTGAAAGTCATTAACAGTTTCCTCTACCGCTGCTAGGGAAGTTAATTTCACAGTGGACAATTAGCAAATACAAGCTATGCTAGAGGACCAATTGTTCCCCGTGGTTTTTAATATAATTATATCCCCTCCCTACTGTTCATATATCAGTTTCAAATTCCTCCATCTGTCAGTCAACGAACGGTTGACTAAGGGAAATTTGACTTAATTTTTGTAATTTTTTAATCAACCCTTAATAATAGACTTGACAAGAAATTGAAATTAACACGCTACAAAATAGAACAAATAGTACCTATATTCGTAACTTAATATCTCTCTATACCATAAATCTCTCTATATCATAGATCTATTTTAAAAGCTACACAAAAATTCTCCCCCTCCCCCTTCTGCGACCAATCACCACCATCTCCATACCTTCGGCCACAACTCAGCCCCACTCACCCTGCCACAACACAATCCCCCTTGCCCCTACACATTCCACCATAACAGTCTAACCCTACCAATCACCAGTCACAACCCAGCAGCAGCACAGCCTCGTCCCATCCTACCTTCCACTGCCACAACTCAGTCACAACATAGTTTCCTCACCCATACCCATTCCACCACCACAGCCCAGCCTAGCCCTGCCCATACACCATCATAGCTACTCCCTTCTTGTCGTAGCTGGCTTTCCATCTCCAGCCATAACAAGGAACACTACGCCCACCACCATGGTGGGCCAATAGTGGGTAAAGACAGAAATTCGTGGAGACCAGTGAGTAACAGAAACAAACAATGCTTGGTTTGCTAAGGGGGAAGGGATCAATTTCTCAACCTTAAATCTCATGTATGGAGCTGCTTTTGTTGAGAGAAATAGAGAGAATGGCTTGTGTAATGAGAGAAATAAAGAGAATGAGAGATGGGTGAGGAGGGTTGGTGGTGGTGGGGCGGGTGGGTGGTTGGGATGATGGTGATGGTGGTGGGGAAGGTGGTGGCTATTAGTGGGTTTAGAAAGATAATGGCGGTTCTTCCTATTTTTCAAAGAGAATGTAAAAATGGTGGGTTTAGTCAAGAGATGCGCTTACAAAGAGACCGAATAAAAAAAGGTAAAAAGTATAATTACACACACCTCCATTAGGTCTGTTAAGCGCCAAGCTTGAATGGGATAGTGTAATTTTTAGAAAAACAGGGGGTGCAATGTATTTGTTAAAAATCTTAAAGGAGATGTAAATAACCCGACCCTGGTTGAGGGGTGGTGATCGGGTGGTTTTTTCTGTTCCTGCTCTGTTCTGTGTTTTCCTTGTTGTTTTCGTCGCTGTTGCTTGCTTTTCTGTTTCACTTAGCCCCCAAAAAAAAGGACCCATAGAATTTTGATTTAGTATCTTTTTTGCCATAATTTCCTTCAGCTAATAATATAGCTAGATCCTTATACATTTGACAACTTCGGATAAGAAAGGATCTTGCTTACTAAATGCACAAAATGATTTATACAACAAATTATTTGGCTACACCACGACACTATCCACTCTTCTTACCAAGAAACTACAGAATGCATAGGCAAATGCAAAGTTTTCAAGATAGGAACACAAGTAAAAGCATAATGCAGGTACACAAATACTCTACGAAGTGCAAATGGGAAGAAATACAGAATCAAGTGTCCTTATCTTTCCCTCCTCTTGGGGATGACCTGAACCATGGTATCCAAACAGAGGTTGTCTCCTGGTACACCCTGTATGGCTCAGCTCTGTAATCTTGTTTCAGCATCCGCCTCTCCACAAGCATGGTGACATATGCTAAGCACATGCTGTTGATGAGTGACCCGACAAAGGTCCAACCATGTCCAAGGTTCCATCCAAAGATGACCAGTCCCCACCACCATAACTGCTCCCCAAAGTAGTTTGGGTGCCGAGAGTACCACCAGAGACCCTTGTCAAGATTTGGCAGGAAGGGATTGCCAAGTTCTTTTAGTTGGTAGTTTCTAATCACAAAATTGTGAAGCTGTGTGTCGGCATGATAGGCAACAACTATACCAGTTATGCAGACAACTACAGCAATAAAATCCCAAAAATTCCATGGCTTGTCAACTGAGTGGACAACATACAAGGGCAGAGACACTCCAATCAGAAACACCTGTGCGCAGTTTTGGTTTTTAGCAGCAAAAAAATGGGACATTTAGGTCTCCAAGAAAGCTCATTCAAACAATTTACCGAGCAACTATTCCGCATCAAAATTGGCCTAGTGTTTTAACTTCCTTACAAGTTGTAATGGAAAGAAGAGGCGCAAAGGAGGAAGAACAGTACAGTAGTGGTTACCTGCTGAGAGAGGTAGACGGAAAAGAACGAAACCCACCACCAATTTTTGCCATACTGTTGGCGCATATCGGTAAATCTCCAATCCTCCCTGGCACCCAACTGCCACCTTTCTCGGCGGAAGTAGTTGTGACTTAGCCTGATACTCCACACCCATGTCATCAGGATCACAACCCTCGACCTCAGGGCGTTATACTTGGCCAGAGGGTGAGTTGCGTAGTAATGTACTAGCAAAACCGGTATTACGGTCCAATATACATCTATCAACTGCACTCGTCAGACAATCCAAAAGAAGAATAGTGAAAAGGGAAAGGAAAACAGGAAAAAAAAGAAGTATTAATCAAACTGTACAGTCAAATACAAAACTACCCACCCAGTGGCTAGACTGGATGAGACCAATTAGCCAAAATAGGAGATTGACGTTGAGGAAGAAGAGGACGTTGGCCAAAAGGAGAGGGTGGTCGTAGCACCAAGTCCACATATGCGAAAGAGAGTAGTCACTATAAATTGAAGTATCATGCTCATGCTCACTCCAGTGGCGAAGGAGTGAGAGATAGAAAAGTAGAGAGGGAAGAGGAGCCAACAGCGTTATGACAGCATTCTTCAAGTTACGACCCATGTTGGCCGTTGCATCGACAGCCTTAGGGAGGCCGCCTTTTATAGATCTTGATAAAATTCCAAAATTAGGGAAACTGCATGCTGGCACCGCCCAATGATCGTCCCCTGCAAGGAAAAAAAATGGCTTAGCCCCCGGACTGGGATCTTGTCCAATTCTATGTACTATTTCAATCAACCAGATTTTAACACCTCACAAGGGAAGCAGAATGAATGACCTGGATGAAGAAGGTGTCGTTAAGATCAAAACGATATTTTACAAAAATTCTTTTTATTATAGATCACACTAGTCCCAGGTTAAGTTTTTATCAATTTTTTATGCCCCGAGACAATGATTGTGCATGCACATCCAAAAGCACTTAAAAAATTTGTATGAATTTTGAGTGAGCTTACAAGAGGCACTTAAAATTAATTAAGCCTTAAGATAAAGAAGGAGGAGGAGGTGGGTTACAGCCATCTTTCGGCAAGATTCCTAGCCATGGTAATTGGGGGTGACATGCAAATCCCGATCTAATCAACCCCATTATTACTATATATATATATATATATATATGTCTAGGAGTGTCAGTGGATGCAATGATGTTTTGCATCCTATAGTGGTGTGCCTAATAAATATGCCTATATCCCATCACATGGCTCGCTCCAACGGTATACAAAGAAAATCCGAGTACTCGTGGTCCCCTACCCCTCCGCTCCCTAATTCCCACCGTTCTCCTTCTCCATCTCAATTTCTCAAATGTCATCAGTCATCACCACTTCCCGCAATCTACGCAGGTAAATTACATTCTATTGCTGCCACGTGTAAGGAGACCATGTTCTCCATCCCACCGCTGCTCACCGCACTTCAAGAACTCATTGAGGATAATACCAACCACTGAGGGACAACGAATTATCTTCCGCATGCAAGGAAGGCGGAATAAATTTCTTTATGTCGGGACCGGGAGGGAAGGGAGTTTAGTTGGAGGGAAAGGAAAGAACAAAAGGATGAACTGGAGAATATTTTGTTCCTTTATCAGTTGAAGAATGCACAATTCATTTGATTTTGTGTGTCTGTTTTTCTTGTTTTGGAAGTTTCATTTTATGAGTCTTTCGTTTTTAAATATTATTAAGAAGTTCAATCGTCACTTTTCCATATTACCTCTTCTGATTTTTATGTTTAATACAATCGAAACTCTCAACAACAAAAGAAAAACATTAAACAAGATAAAAAGTGTTTTTATAAATCTATCCCTCAATGATAATTTTCTTAATTCCATCAATAATAAAAATAAAAATAAAAGATGTCTTTCTTAAACTATATGCATGGTCAACCATAACACAAAAAACGGGGAGGGGGAGGGAGCAAAGTCCCATTTTTTTCCTTTTTCTTTTATTAACTAGATATTTAGGCTAACTTGCGTGCATCTCAATTAATCTTGGGATCTGTACAATTCCTTCGTTTCACATAAATCATGTAATTAGCAGAAAAAAGACCATAGAATTGACGTTAAAAAATTGATAGCACCTAAAATGTTTCAAAGCAGACCAACTCACTAGTGTTAGTAAAGTCGATAATATGTAACTCCTCTTCACTTCACTCCAAAATTCTTTAAATTTGGATGTGAATAAAAAATGTATTCAAAAGGTTTTAACCATCCATCAAGGGACTCCTTTCCCTGCTAATTATAAACATCCAAAAAAAAAGAGAGTCATGCACTTTATTTTTTGATAATATGTTTTTCTAAACATTTTTATTTTATATTATTTTATGACAATTTTTTATTTTTAGTAAAATACAATGTTCATTTCAAACCATTTCACCCCACATGGGGCAATTGACTAGTATATTTAAGTAGTATTTTCCTTATTTATTATTCTCTCTCACAACTTGCTTTATCTAGCATTCTCTTTTATATATATATATATATATATA
Source organism: Euryodendron excelsum (assembly GCA_033060915.1). Lineage (NCBI taxonomy): Eukaryota > Viridiplantae > Streptophyta > Magnoliopsida > Ericales > Pentaphylacaceae > Euryodendron > Euryodendron excelsum. Next base: position 288,470 of record CM065379.1, read on the forward strand.
TATCTTTGAAATTGTTGTCTCGCAAGCATAGCAAAAAGTAACCGACTCTATTCTTTCTAAACATAGAGATCAAGAGTAGGCCTATTTGTGTTTGTGAAGTTAAATATTTGCTAAATAATTAGTAATTAAAGTTATTTTTAAAGTAAAATCATAAATGTTGATATTAATATAATGAAATTTAAAAGACAAAAACAACATTTCTTTTTTCATATAACTATGCATTTCTTTTTAACATCTTTAAGGGCTTTTCTTTAAAAAAAAATGGAAAATATGATTAGTGTCTAACATAGATAGAGTCAAAAAAAAAAAAAAAAGGAGAAAGAAGAATGACTAAACCTGATTTACGGCTTTGCTTGTTTCGATGGGAAATATTTTTTCAGTATTTTTTAGAATTTGAGGGGTTTGACCAATCTAATATTGGGTAAAGGATTACGTAAAATTCTTAGGTTTCTATGGTTAAAGAACAACTTTTGTGATCTGTCATTGCATGGAAATATACATGATGAATTCTTATCGCCCTTCTGTAGCCACTAAAGTTGACTTTTATTTTTAACTTGTATATTCTCTTTTCCTTTATTATGCCTTGCTAAGTTTGGTGCCCAACTCCTCAATCTTCTCTCAATCTAAGTGATCCTTTTGTTTCAGTCATTTAAGGTCTCATTTAATCGATTTGTTAACTTTGTTGAGTTTAAACACTTCGTTTTACTCTAGTTTAAAGCTTTTAGTTACATTCCTTAATTTTTGTCGGTAGAGATGTTTTGTCTATATTACATGCATATATATAAGAGAAGTACATACATATTGTCATATGTAAAACAAATTGAACTTATATACAGTTGTGGACTGTAAAATTTCTCACAACTTAGATATAGTGTATATGTATAATATCAAAAAATTTAATCTTATTAGCAAAAATTAATCTAAGTTATTCGAATTATACCTTCGAAATCTCTCTGATTTATTCCCGAATAACAACAATTTTGAATTTCGAAATATCTCTACTTTGATCTCGAACAACAAGTAACAACAACATGACAGATTTAACTGCTCGAACTCAACCTTTGAATTTCTACTATATCTCTCGAACACGCCTTACTTTAGAGAGGGTGGACTCGCAGCTGCTAAGGTTTCTTATTCTTATAAAAACGTGTATCTCTCAATTATAAATAAGTGTCATCCTAACTGCTTTTAGAGTGCATATATATAAAGGTTACAACAAGGACCACAGAATTTGTGTGACTATGGCTTGCTACGTAAATAAAGATTTCTAATACAACCAAGATTAATCACTACTTATGTAAATTATAATTTATACCACTAATAAATTATAATTACACTCCCTGTCATACTAAGAATTATATTTCGAGTTTCATATTATTAAATACTTATTTATTTCCCCACGTTAAGATCACAGATATTCGTCTATTAAATTAAATTACTGATAATAAAATTTAATAAATTTATTTAATTCTTTGAGATATTCCACATAACTTATTTGATATGTCAGATTCATAATTCATCTGCAGGGTTT
>CM065379.1:302500-325000 GCA_033060915.1 Euryodendron excelsum
TAACTTTTAGAGAAACTGAGACACAAAAATTGAGTTTTTTTTTTAAATTTTAGGTTAATAAATCAAAATTATATAAAATAAGATATCTCCGCTAAACACACAATATACATCGACATACTAGGAGGATTCACATAGAGCCACTATGCACTGAATAGAGTCCATACAAAATAGGGGACCTGATTAGAACTAAATTGTACCAACTAGACCCAAATCGAACTATAGAACCTACTCAAATTGGTTTGATTCGGTTTCATAAAATGATTAATTTGATTCTAGTAAAAAAATCTCATACAGGTGAAGATGAGTTTAGTTATGGGTCAATCCATGCACTCTCCTCACTCAAACCCCAAAATAAAAGGACAATATCGGCCTTCAGAAAGCTCAGCCCAAGTTCAGTTTGGGCGAAAAACCGTGAGTTCGTGAATCAGCTGAGCCCAGTTGATACTTGCAAGTTTTAAATATTCCTGGTAGGGCACGCGGACGGATAGAAACCAGTGCTACTATCTTCCTGTTTTCGTTCGTCTTTCTTTCGAAATATCAGCTGAAGGTTATTCGGATGCAACTAGAAATTATTTGGAGTTAGTCGGGATAACAATGTCGGCTCGATTGCTAAAGAAAGTTCTTAAAGAACAAGAAGCACAAGAACAACAGCAGCAACAACAACGCGGCAAATCGGCAGGTCATGAAACAGAAGAAGAGCATCAGGTTAACGACGGCGATTCGTCCGACTTCCCCGATTCGTCCACCCACGCTTCTCTAAATCCCTTCGATCTCCTCAACGAGGACGACGACCATGATCACGACCAGGTTTGTCCGACCTTGAGATATTTACCTTGTGTCGCATCCATTCAAAAATTGATGTGTTATACTTCTCGAAATTGCGTGTGGTTTCCCTCTTTGCCTGTTGTTTTCGGTTTTGATGGCAGTGGCGGACGCAGGTTTCTGATTACTTTCTGCGAGTCAGTCTCTTTTTGGATCACAATTATGGCATGCAAATTTTGTTGCTGCCCCTTTCTGAAAATCAAAACCTTCATAGAATCTGGGAAAACGACGAAGAAAAAATGATCTCTAGAATACAAGCGTCATCCGCACAATCTTAAATTCTTGCTGATTATAGCGATGAAGACGTTGATTTAAATAATGTGCGAAAAAATGATCTAAGACTCGGAATGCTTATAGTTGGTTTATGTACCGTTAAATTGGCTGTTACACGTAAATATCACTGAGATTGGTGAACAGGAAGGGGAGGTTTAACCTAAGGGCAACTTAGTTAGACAATATATCCACCGGAATCAACACTGCCTTACACTCAATTGCTTATTACAGAAGCAATGGAGGCGTCGTTTCAAATAATGTTGGAAAAATGATCTGAGATTTGGAATGCTTGTAAGGAAGGCGAAATAATTATTTTCTTTCCTTTCTTTTTTGGTTTCTAGCTTGCGAGGGAAGGAAAGAAAAATTCAAATCACTTTCCCTACAATTTCTCTCTCCCTTCCTTTCCTTTCCTTCCTCAAGTTCCAAACGGGCTGTAAATTGTCTGTTATATGGAAATATTACTGAGATTGGTGGATAGGAATGGGTGGCTTAACCAAAGGGCAACTTGGCTCAACAATATATCCACCAGAAGCAACATTGCCTAACACTTAACAGCTTAGTAGTTGCAATGACCCAATCATACCTACCCTAGCTGATATCTATGACTAACTTATGATTTGAGATGACATACTGCTGCTAAATAAAGCCTCAAATGAGGGAACAAGAGATACCACTTTGCTATTAGCTGATATCTCTCTGTGTAAGAGACCTTCCTAACTTGAAATGCTGTATCTAGGGTTTGTTTTCCAGGCTATTCTATTCCTCAGTTGCTTGGAGCCAAAATTTGCTATCAATTAGTACTTGTATGGTTTCGCCTTCATGCCTTTTCATGGAAGTTAGGAATAGGGTTTGCTTTCATTCTTCTGCATGGAGGATAGAGATAGACTGAGTTCCTTGTTTGGGGAGGAGGCATTGTAGTAGATTTGATACTAGATTGCGGAGGATGAGGTTATCTTGTGAAGATATAATGAAGGGACCTGTGCAGTGAGCATGGGGGCTAGATAGAGATGTAGAGATTATGGGGGTGTTCGGGCCACCTGATTATAAGCTATAAGTTATAAGTTATAAGCTACTTTAAAAAAGCTACATTTAAAATTAGCTTTTCTCAAAAAACGTGATTAGACATAAGCTGTTTTTTTAAGCCACTCACCTAAACACATTTCAAAAAAGTCATGAGTATAAGCCCATAAGTTACTAAATAAGTTACGTCCAAATACCCTCTATACACACTTGAGCTCAATGTCATTTTTTTTGTAAGTAAATGAGCTATATTTGTAACGCTCTACAACCATTGCCTACAGAAGACATCATCTTATATATCTACATGCATATACAAGTTTCTCAAAAAACTAACAAAAAGAAGATAAACTATGAGGAACAAGCTCCGTCATCCAAACGAAGGGAAATGTGTATGATTCCTTTCAAACACTTAATCGTTATCTCTACACCTTCAAAAGTTTTATAATTTTTTTCTCATCAAATATAGCGCATAATGCACGAAGGAGTGGCTTCCCAAAACACCCTCTTCCTCTGCCTCGGATCGAGGGTCCTCCACTGAAGAAGGCACAACCCAAATAGAAAACAAGAAGTGCCAAACATCTCTAGCTATCGGACAATGACGAAGAAGGTGTTTTACTCCCTCCATTCTATACATTTTTTTTGGGATAAGTAAACTGTTTAGAAAGGGTACCAAGGGTGTACCACCCATGTACAAAAAGAGAAGGAACAAAAGGCTTACATCCCATTATACATTGAAGTCTATTCAAAAAGCTTGGAAAAATGCAAAAATTGGTTTGGGGTAGGAATTTCATCCCATGAGAACCAACAACACAAAATAGCAAGGAGTCTACTTTGGAACCAAAAAATCAGCTCTTTAACCTCTTTAGAAGTCATCTTATTGCGCTTGCCTCTAATAATCCACTTCAAAATGTGAGGCACTAGCATCTATGCTTTTTTCTTCCTCTTCCCCACCTTAGCCCTCTCTAGGTGCGGATATGATCCAAAACACTCATCAAAAAGATCCAATCAACTCCAAAAGCATCAAGAGTCAACTACCAAACCTCCATAGCCACCATATAGTGAATTTGCAGATGATTAATCGGCTCCCCATCATATTAGCACATACAACGCAAATTCACATGAACATGCTTACTTATAATTAGATTATCCACAATGAGGATCTTTTCATGCATAGCTATTTAAAAAAAAAATACAACCTTGGCGGTTTTTGTTTTGGGGGGTTTGTGGAACCCACTTCTTTCTAAGAAAGAGACACCCCTTATAAAAAGATTTAACCTCCAACCGATAAGAAATTGTCCCTGTCCATTGCATGACATCCTTGCCCATTCCAGAAACGCGAAAGGAATAAAGAGTGCCTAGAAAATCCATCAACTTACCTATCTCCCAATCATTTAACTCGCGTTTGGACGTTATGTCCCAAAAGACTAGTACCCCACTGTAATTAAGATATTCACCAATTGTTGCCCTTTGTCTTGAGCCACATGAACCAAATGAAGAAAAGCCATGTCTTTACACCACTGTTGATTCTAGAAACAAATCCTCTTGCCGCTCCCTACCTTAAACCAAATATGATCCTTAAAATCATTCCACCTCTCTCGAATACCTTTCACAATCCAACCCCATAAGGCAAAGAACCTCCCTAAATGACTAATCTCCTCACAAATTACCCAACTTGCCAGCCACTGCCTTCCTTTAGAATTTATCATGCTCCTAGGCCAACCTCTATAATCACTTTCTTAGAAGAGCCTAATTGCAATCTTCCAATCCCTAAACCACCCTCTCGGAAAGCAGTGCAAATAGTGTCCCAATCATCACAATGATCTTTGAACTTATCCCCTAACCCATTTCAAAGGAAATCCTTTTGCAACTTTTGGCTACGGGAGCAAGAATAGTGAACAACGACATGAAGAAAGTAGCAAACTTGAAAAGGTTTTTTTGATCTAGGTCAATATAAGTCTACCTCCCTTTGACAAAGGACAGAATCTCAAGCATGATTGTTTTATGCTTAGAACCCGAGAGGAGACCCAAATAGGTGGAAGGCAATGATTCCACTTTGCACCCCAAGATGGAAGCTAGCCTCCCAATAAACTAATGGAAAAAAGACACTTTGATATCCTCCGCTCTGCCTTTCTCATAAGAGCCACAAATGAAGCATTCAAGCTTTTCTCTAAAGCTCCTGTTTCAAAAGACGAATGAAATATCCCCATAATCTATGTCCTAGACTCCTAACAATTTTCTCAACATTGCTGAAACAAAGCAAGAGTTATACCGTGTTGCTAGGGGCCTATGAGCCTTCTATTTGTAACTAAGAGTCCTGCTCTGCAGAAACTTGACTCATCCAACCCATCAACCTAGTTCTCCATAACCGCAGATTATGAAAAAGGTCCTTATAAAAGCCCACAACACCACTCCTAATCTCTTTTTCACTCTACTAACCAACCTATTCTCAACACAAATCTTACTAGATATTGCTGTTAGGGATTTATACTAAAAGATATGCTTTGTGTAATGACTTTAGTATTTATTAATAAATTAGTTATTCTATTTAAACGAGAATCTGTACGATTAATGTTTGCTTTGCGTTATTTATTTAATGATTATGCATGTGTGTCTCTTATTTTATATAGTACATAATTTGGTGTGTAGAGTACGGCTTACACACAGAAGATCAGATCATTCATTTTTATGGAATATAAGCTTATCGTTTACGGTCTTGGATAGAACTTGACACATCATTAGTAGGACTGTAGTACAAGATTTTAATAGATCTATCTTGACTATTGGGAACGGTATAGTTTCAACTCCTTGCACTAGTACACTGTGTGTATTGAACACGATCGTGTTGAGGTGAGATAATTGTTTTTATGCTGGTTATATAAAATAATTAATACCTCATGATTATTATACATACTTATGCTCTTTATCCTAATATAATAAATAGACATGTGCATGTAGTATTTATTGTTTTGATTCACAGAATAGTGATATTCTTTGTGGGTCAATAAACTCAGTGAGTTGGACAATAACATTACGTGCATGGTGAATATTAATTATTGATGAAATTCACGTCCCAGTATAAGGATTGATGATACTCCCTTGAGAAAGCTAATAAGTTCTAATTATGTCAAACCCTGTAGGTAGATTATGAATCCGACATATCAAATAAGTTAAGTGGAAGGTCTCGAGGAATTAAAGAAGTTTATTAAATTTAATTGTCAGTAATTTAATTTCATAGATGGGTATTTGTGATCTTAACGTGCCAAGATAAATAAATATTTAATAATATGGAGCTCGAAATATAATTCCTAGTATGACAGAGAGTGCAATTATAATTCATCAGTGGTATAAATTATAATTTATGTAATAGGGATTAATCCTGGTTGGATTAAAAATCTTTACTTGCATAGGAAACCCTAGTTATACTAATCCTATAGTCCCTGCTGTAGCCTTTATATATGTACTTTAAGAGCAGCTAGGGTTACATTTATTTATAATTGAGAGATACATGTTTTTGTGAGAGAAAAAAATCTTAGTAGTTGCGAGCCCATTTTTTCTGGGGGTAAGGCATGTACGAGGGATATAGTAGAAGTTCGAAGGTTGAGTTTGAGTAGTTGATTCGTGCCTGTTGTTGTTGCTTGCTGTTCGAGATGAAAACAAAAAATTTTTGAAGTTCATACCTGCTGCTATGCGGGATCAAACCAGAAATATCTCGAAGGTATGATTCTAATCACGTAGATTAGTCTCTACTAATCAGATCAGAATTTTTGGTATTATGCGTATTCACTATAGTCAGGTTGTGGGAAATTTCGCACTTCCCAACAATTGCATCGACGGTGAAACATTGGCCATCTTGTGAAAAAATCACCTATTTCTGTCCCCTAGGAAGCACGGACACTCCGTTGGAGGAGCCGTACCCGTGTCCGACACTTGTTAGACACCTACACGCGTGGGACACTTGTTGGACACGTGTCGGACACTCCATTCTACATATTCAATTATTTATTATTTATTTTTATATTGGACACTTCACGGACACGGCTTGGACACGCGTGTCTCGTTTTGGATACTTTACGGACACGCGGGGCCTCAACTATAAATTTTGAAACTAATTGTTGGTTCGAAAAGGAAGAAAAACAAACAAGAAGAAGAGGAAAAACAAGTATGGTATGATGATGGATAGTTGATTAAATGTAATGACGTTTTAATATTTTTTGTAGTTTATGACTTTATAGTATTGTGTATTGATAGAACAACTTTTTTGTTGTTAATGTGTGTTAATGTGTTTGTTTACTTTATATTTTTTATGGAATATAATTGATTAATTATGAATTTGTTGCCGATTAAGTAGTGAAATGTGTTCTTTTTTTTTATTTTTAATTCGTGTAATTTTCTATATTTTTTACTTCTTTTATATAATATTTATATGTATAACATATAAGGAATATAAAAATATAGGATTTTGTCGTGTCCCTGCCGTGTCGTGTCCAACATTTTTTGAAAATTGCCGTGTCGGCGTGTCCGACACTCGTGTCCGTATCCGTGCTTCTTAGTCTGTTCCTCTCCTATCACAGCTATTTGAACTTGTACCTTGAGCTTATCACAATTTTAGCCAACTTCATGAACTCTTCCCTCTTGTTAACTCTTCTATGCTTCTGGTCCTCTTACAAGTCCCTGTTACTCCTTGCTTCATCTAGATCACAAATCTCCTCCCGATACTTCTATTTTTTGAGTAGATGCATCCTTGAACTGCTCCCGATTCCACTTCTTAAAATATTCCTTAAGCAACTTTTGCTTTTTAGCGACCACCAAGCTTAGGTTACCTCTATCAAATATCCTTTCCACCACTCTCCCACCTTTTCTCTGAAGCCACATAAACGGGCTCCTCCCTCTCCTAATACCACAGCAGTGCAAATGGGGAATGATTTGACACCGGCCTAGGCAATAATCTCTAAGCCGCATGTGGAAAATGCTACTCCTAGTTTCAAGGCACAAAGAAGCAATCTATATAAGACATTGAAGGCACCTCCTGATTATTTGACCAAGTAAATGACCTCTCGTAAGAGGTAAATCCATCAAGCCCAGCTCATCAATAAACTTTGAAAATTTCCTCAATAGGTCTTGATAGCAACTAACAGGTCAATCTTTCCACTGGGAAGCAGATAACATTGAAGTCACATCCAAGGCACCATGGGCATCCTATCTAAAAGCCATATTTGACAGCTCCTCCCACACTTTCATCTTAGCATAATCCTCCACTGGTTGTATAGACCCTAAAGCACCCAAGGAAAGCCATCGCCTGCACACCTTAATAGGCAAGGAGCAGAAAACCTCCTCCAACCTCGTAATCCTCCCTCCAACGTCCTATGACCCATATGGTAGGAATGCCACCTGCATTCCCAACCACCCCTAGATGTTCGCATTCCATGTCTCCCTCCCAAACGCTCCTGAAGTCAAATCATATCCTCCCTCCCCTCTTTTACAAAAGACTTCATAGTCATTCTTGTGTCAACGACATTCAAACCCCCTCAAATTCCAGCTGACAACCTTAATCTTCATGAGGAAATACTCAACATGCCTTTTCCCTTCTCTCTCCTGTCCTCACTTGGAGTCCTCCTCTCATAATTGATTGAATATTCCAGGTTCCTTAACTCCCTTCCTGATCTTTTGCTGACGTCCCCACTCCTTTGCATCCCACTATTTGCTATCTCTTTGTGCCATCTCACTTTAATGGTATAACCAGGTGCATTGCTTCCTCAAACCCATCTAAATGAACCACTGGAAATTGCTGAAGCCCTCCACTCCACTTAAGGACCCAAGCTGAAATCTCTTTCTGACCCACTTCCCTTGTGTATGACTCCCCAGCTGCTAGAACAGGGCTGCTATTGCCATCAGAGTGCACTCCAGGGCTCCACCTCCATATGCATCAAAGCCACATTTTTCACCTTGTCACATCCCCCACTAGCACAAGAGAAAACATACATGACATCCTACAACACCCCCATTGATGTAGCTTGCTGTCAGCACTGCCCTCGTCGACCATAGTAGCCTAAGCCTCATGCCATGACTTAAATATGCTTGTTTTATCTTCTCCTCTTCTCTTCTCACTTCTACTTTCACATATTCTCTAATAAATTTAAAAATTTTCTAATAAATTTTGTATATTCCTAATAGGTGTTTAAACAACTCAAATGCATCGGTATGTTTTGGGTTTTTGTGGGGTTGGGGGGTGTTTTTTTTTTTTTTTTTTTTTTTTGGGGGGGGGGGGGGGGGGGGGGGGGGGGGGGGGTGGTTTGGAAATAGACTTTGGCTTCTCTCTGTTTGATGTGGACTGTTTGGGGAGAATGAAATCATAGGTCATTTGATGGGGGTGGAAGACCCTTTGTTTATGCAAAGTAATGTTTGGGGAATGGTAATATGAGTCTCGAAGATTTTTAGAGTTTGTACTGTCTTTTGATTCTTGAGGGAGGGATGTGTACGGTTTTGTTAACTAGAAGAGCATACTTTCTGTAGTGGGTTGGTACCCCATTTGTATCTTCTTTATTTAATTTGTTCACATATAGAGCTAGTGGCTTGCCCTAGCGGTTGGGGCCTTGTTCAGCTAAGCTCGTGGTATGGGCCTCAAACCCCAAGCACCCCTACCTCCCCCTTCCCCTAATAAAACAACCTATTACCTATCAAAAAATATAAACTTGTTTACATATAAAGAAAGAGAAATTTTTTTTTTGGGACCTTCGTGTTAGAGAGAGACAGCAAAAGGAGTGGGACAAATGAGACCTAATCTTTGACAATTTGATAAATTAGGGAAGACTTTCTCATAGTGGTGTATATAATCAAGAAATTTACTGGTAAATTTTGAATTATATTGAAATCCACATGTGATGATATATTGCAAATGAAGTTAGTCATTACATGATATACCTTTTCTTCTTTCGTTCGTAGGGGCCCATGTGCACAAAAAATAATGGACCAATTGGAAAATTGGAGTCTCGCCTCCTGAAAGTCAAAAGGAAAGGGGAACTCATCTAGTGTTTAAACTAGAAAATCAACGTATCTGGGGTTTACTTTGCAAGGGTAATGTGGCCCTGCCTTGGAGAGTTTCCTCGTCATAAAAATAAAAACATTTAGACGAAGTATGTCGAAGCATAGGGAACTAAAATTACCAGCATGTGCATTTAAAAATAGTTTCTAGGTTAAAGTATGACCCAAATCCTGCAAGAATGTTTTATGACTCAAATTGCCATCAGGCTTAGAAACGAAATGTTCCAAATGTTCCTGGAAGGTGCTTGTTGCTGCTTTATTTGTAAGGTTGCTTGTTTTTATATCTCCTCAATAAAGTAAAAGGCTGTTTTACTTGTAAGATAAGGCTTGTTAGCCTATCTATAGGTTGGGGCCCTTTCTTGCTCATTAGCTCTTTCTTCATTGTGGATTGGACCTTCTAACTTAATGAATTCGTTCGAACTTCATACTTTAAATTTTGTTCTTTCCCTTTGTCCTCTCATTTTTTGTGCAGATTGTGGCCACAGTGTAGCACAGACTTACTTTATGGCAATCAGTGGGTCATTTGTTCACTCATAATGCAAATTCCAAGGCATTTTACAATTATGATATAGAAATTATGGTAGCTGTTGCCTGCAAGAATAAATTGCTGACATGTTCGTTTACAGATATATACATATATGTATATATATCTATTAAGAAGCTTTGGCAATTGATACTTCTTGCTCATTTTTCAATTGTGAAATGACAACAGGCTCCTATGATACTTTTTTATCAAATTTACTTTTTTCCTGTTGTCAACTTTTTATTGCTGATAGCTGTTAGGGCCATCATTTTATGTGGCATTTGTTGGATTTCACTGCCTAATGGTTAACTTCAGCTGCAGGGGAGTGTGCCAGAAATTGCTGATGAACCCTTGATGGGAAACATTGATGACATAGAACCCTCCTTGGTGAAAGCTATTGTCAACACGGTTCCATCATCTAATCACAAAGCAAAGACGAAAAAAAAGAAAAAGAGCAAGAATGATCCATTTTCAAGTGCACAAAACATTGAAAAACCACCCTTGGATGTGATGCTAGAAAATTTAGCTGTTGAAAATAACTCTTCTAGTCATCAATCGGGTCCTTTAAAAGCCAAGCCAGCAAATGTAGAAGTTGGTGACAGCCTGCTTAAACAACACATGCCCTCTATTTTACAAGTGGATCCGAAATTTCTATGTGCAGAAAATGAGCTGCGAAGAATATTTGGTTCTAAGGTAGTAAGTTCATTTCAGAAGAGTCACAGAACAGGCAGTTCTAGACAGATGCACGGGGGCAGACGTGGAAGCCACAGCCATCGAAGGACTATTCTTGTCTCTCCATCAGAACATTGGCCTCGTTGGGATGGATCTTTGTCAATGGAACTTTTGGAAACAAGAGATGGGTACCACTATTTCAAGTAAATCTCATTCTTGATCCTTGTATAGTTTGATCATACTTACTATGTACTTGTATTATTGTTGTTTATACTCCAATTGCTACTTTTCTCCCTTGTTAATTTATGCCACCGGGTTGCCCTTTCTGGTTGAAAATATTTGTTGAGTTTGAAGAGTTTAACATAATTAATCTGTTAACCATTGCATCAAGGTAATGGAAGATTGTTGAATTCATACATATTGTTCCACCATGATATGATTTGCATACCAGAAATCCTTTTTATGTGGCATTAAGATGGAACCGCGTGAATCCGGAGCACCTCTTATTAAGGTCAGTGTTGTTTGTGAGCCTAATATAAAGTACGATGAACTGAAAACACTCCAGGATCTAGTTTTCAGAGTTGGGAATAACCATTCTAATTAACAGATTTAACCGATTGAGTAATCATATGCTTTGACTAGGCATTGATTTGTTTGACTATGCAAAAGAAAAGTTACTCTTTGCTTGTGATGGGCTGATGCACTGAAGTGAGTGAATCCTAGGTCGAATAACCTTTTGATGTCATGCTAAGAACCATAGACATGAAATTGCGACTAAGACACGTTGACAGGACAACTTTAAAAAATCACAGGACATGACATGAGGGGATCATGGCAAAACTATATATTTTTGTATGTCATAAATGAATTTTTTGATAGTACATGTGAATATTTCACTCAAAGAAAATTGAAAATTGCAAGATAACACAAGAAAAATCATGTATTCCATAACTTCAATGTCAAATTAGGTATAAATCCAAATTGTTTTTTATTTTATAATTACATTCCAATTTATTTTCTTCAAACTTGTAATGTGGTTCATGTGTGTTAAGTAATGTACATCTGTGTCCGAAGCATGTCAAATTCTCAAAAAAATCAAAATTAATAGGAGAGTGTTCAATGAGTGTAGTGTTTGATATAGTGTCTGACACAGATAGGGGACCTTTTTACTTCTTGGCTAAGAAGTACGGATACAGATGCGGGTACGGATACAGACATAGAAACGGACACGGTACATGACATTTTCAAAAAATGAGGATATAGATATAGTAGGATAGGCAAAAAATATATATATTTTTATTTGTTGTGTATATGAATGTAAAATTCACAAATTGCCAAAAACGAGATGAAAACAACTATATAAGTTTACACTTATAATACAATGACTAACAAGGTAAGGATTTGAAGAATTAGATTTGAGTGTTTTATGTTTTGGTGTTTTAAAATTCTGAAATTTATAAATTCAATTCATTTAATACTCTTAACAATAACATTTCAACCCCACCGGGTCTCAACATGTGTCTAACTAAGCGACGCGCGTGTCCTAGATGTGTTTGGGACATGTCCATGGGAAAAAATTAAAAATTTTGGACATGCCATCTCTCGTGTTTGACTCGTATTCCAGTGTGTCAGAGTAGTATGTGTATTTGACATGTGTCGTATACGTAAACGGTACCGTAAACGAAGTGGCCATACTTCCTAGCTTCTTAAAAGTGTCTATGCTTCTAAAAGGTCATGTATTTGACAAATTTTATGTTTTTTGACGTTGTTTTGTATTCAATGTGATGGAAGTTATGTCTTTTTCTTCCTCTTCTATCTATATGGATGTCCTTCCCCAATTTATTTTATTGACTTCTTCTTTTCCAGCACTGTATGCTCTCTTTTCGTTTTTGAGTTTCTCATTTTTCTCATTTGGTCTTCATGTTAATTCTCTCTGCTTAGATATATTTTTTATTTGTATATATATGAAAATGTGGCAAATTTGTTGTCTAATTTGAACCAGAAATAATTAATGTATGTATATATATATATCATATAAACTTATTTTCTTTGACTATAAGAGGTGCTTTCTTACTTGTAAGCAAGAGATGACAGAATTCGGTTTGTTTGAATTGCATCAAGAAAAGTGAGGATGCAAGAGTCTTGGGATGAGATAATTAGATAAAAGAGAGGTGGAAGAGTTACATTAATCAATTAATTTACAAGTTTCACATTTAATGACCTTGTCCACATTAAAGGTAAAGAAGAGCAAAAATTAACAAAGGTTAAGGCAAAAGTGTAAGCCATGGTAGCATGTGCTTTAACTAGGATGTTATGAACCTTGTTTGAATGGAGGGAAAAAATAAGATTCGTGTAGCCTACCCCAATTAGTTCGAAGGGTATACTAAATGGCATGTGCTTTTTTGAAGGACATGTAGTTCGTTGAACGGAGGGGTTTAGCTGGAAATGAAAAGGAAAGGAGGGACCTTTAGAACTTCTCTAGTCCCACTTTTAAGTGTTTTTGCTTTCCTCCCAGAGTGGGAGGAAATGGTGGGGAAGGGAGGGGCGTTACTAGATTTGACCATTCTTTCCCTACTTTCTATAGTAATTCTTGTTTTGGCTCCCTTCTATTCACATTAAAAATAGAAGACCTTTTTTGCCCTTCCCTTCACTTTTTCTCCTAATCATGGGCAATGATCAAAATTTCGTTTCAATAGATCGTTTCGGTTAGCTCGGAAACGCAAACAGTTCGGAAATATTCCGGAAACATTTCAGAAGTAACAAATATTAATGTAGAAAATCTCAATCAAAATTGTACAACATTTATGAGAAGATGTAAATTTGAGTTGACACAACTTATTGTTTTGGTTTAGCATTGAGTTTTGGTGCATATTTCTATGTTTCGGAGTATTTTGATGGAAACCATAAAGTTTTGTTATTCCACTAGTGTTTCGTTTCGGTCTCTTAGGAAACGGAAATATTTTGGCCATTTCGACAGAAACAAATGAAAATTTTATCCTTTGATCATGGGGAGAGTGAACAAATTATCCTTACTCTCATTTTGCTTCTCTAGTTATTCGAACAAGGGTGGTCTAAATTGCCCTTTTTCCCTTCCCTTCCCTTCCGTTCCTCTATACACTATTATTGAGTTGAATGGGTGATTTCCAGGTTGGCGATCCAATGTTATACTTCAATAGCTCAACTAAAGTTGGTAGTTATAGATATTTTGGGGAAACGAGTTGTTCTTAAAGAAACTAAAAAGTACTCGTATTACGGTTGGAGCATGGAAGGTATGAGTGATGTTAAGGTAGCATGGTTAACAAAACTATTCAACTAAATGTCACGAAGAAAATGTTCAGTGAATGGACAAGGCATTTTGGTTCTATAGAGTAAAAATGTGACATATAGTGGTGATGCAACGATAAGGCATAATACTTGTTTGAGTTAAACTGTGAAAATTAAATGGTAATAAAGACTTGGAGTAAGAATGCTGGTCTTATATTGGCCAGGACACTTTTTTCTTATTGAAATATTGATCGAGGAATATGCAAAGTTTGTGAAGTGCTATGAGGAGACTTGTTAATAAAAAGGTTATATGCTATGAATAAATGAAAACTACGAGTTATATCATACCCAAATTAAAGCTTTTATTAAGTGTGTAATCATTGTTGGCACACAAATTTCAACCAAAGAAGAGCTAAAGATAATGCGCCACGTGGAGCTTTCAAAGGTCAAGAGAGCTAATTGGGATGTGATACATATAGAGCCCATGTGAAACTTGTGACATCAGAATATTGACAGTTTGAGTTTAAATTTCAAACAAGGATGACAATATATTCTGGCGGATGATATCTTTGGTTTGAATTGAGGATGAAGATGAACATCCTGAATTCAAATTCAAAGAAATGATAAGCAACCTCACCCGAAAGACCCTATATAAATAAGATGGTCATCATTCGAAAGACTTGGACTTTTACATCGGACTTTGAGAGTTTGGAGAATTTGATTGGCATTCGATTTAGAAAGCAAAAGAAGTTTCAGAGAGAGAAAAAGGAAGGTTGTTTTGGAAGTCGCTGAGAGCATCCAGAAGATCAAGCGTCAATCTCAAGAAAAATTCATCAATGGCATTGCTGAGGTAAAAGGTTCCAACCCATATGATTTTGTGTAAAAGACCTCATGATAAATTGTAAAGGGAGTTAATCCCTATTTGTTCCGTAAACAAGGCGTTGAAGCCTATGAAATCCAATAAAAATGTCTTCTTTATGAAGTTCTTTATCTTGGTTTTGTTATTTATTAATCGGAGGTTTTGTGCTTAAACAAGTAATTAACAATCTGAAATTTCAAATTGAAAATTGGAGTCCACAAAATAAAACAGTGGATTTTGTGAATGCAAGTTTTGAAACCCGATTTAAAGATTTCAGGGTGTGAAATTTGTGTCAACAATCATATCTGGATTCCTTGTCCACATGAGCTGCTGCCATCTTATTCACCATAGTTGATCTCTTTTATTGATTTAGTGTACTGAAGAACCTCCACAAAAACAAAAGAACTACACTATATCTCTGGAACGACAAGCTGAACACTATCATCATGGATAGAAACTGATCTCATGCAGTTTTTGCCACCACCAACCCTATTATTGTAATCTACCCTTGCTACCATGTCAATCTCTCTAAATGCATATGTTTGTGCGTGTAATTAGCAAAACAATTCAAGAATCATTTTCAAATCACTTTTACTTTTCATGAAATTAATATTTTACAATTCAACAATGCATGAAATTAATATTATTGTTATTAATATTATTGTTACTTGCTTGGGATTGCCATTGGGTTCTTGTAAAGCTAAAGTGGTGTGTGAATCTTTCGTAGATACATTTAAAAGGAGATTGTCTAGGTGGGAACAACAAGTTCTTTGTAAATGTTGGTATCTTATTTTGATAAAGATTACATTGTCTAGCCTTCTCACTTATTTAATGTGCACTATTAGTATTTGTACTTTAGTGTTGTGTAAGTTAGAGAAACTTTAGAGGGAAATGCCTTGGGGGGAAATTGTTTGAAGAGCTTAAATACCCATTTCGAGTAGATTTAGTGTGCAAACCAATTGTACAAGAGGTGTGGGTATTAGGATACTCATGCTCGTGGTGTTGGGGAAAAAGCTATTGATGTTTGCTTCTTAAAGAGATAAGGTTTGAAGGATTTTGTAAATATCGGTGAGGTGGAATTTATTGAACTATAAGTGAGTTCAAATTCTCCTATGGGTGCAAGTTTGTGGCAATGGATTAGAAAGGGTTGGAGATGGTTTCGTAAACATATCTAGTACGAGGTAGGATATGGCAATAGGTAACCTATTGAGATGATATGTGGTTCGGGAATTCTACTTTGAGAAATTCTTTCCCTTTGTTGTATCAAGTTGTTGATTGAAATCCCTTGGTGGCCAACTCTTGGAGAGTGGAACGGATAGGGTGATTAGGAATGTTCTCTTCCAAAGTCCATTTCATAATTGGGAGGTTAACATGATAGTGGAGTTTTTAGAGGCCTTGTAGAGGGTGGAGTTTAATCAATGGATGAATGGAGGCTCGTATCCGAAGACAATGTCTAAGTTAGGGAGGTTTGAAGTTGACCCATTATAAGGAGTTTATTGGTAACGATGATGTGCCTTTTCCTTGAGAATACATTTGGGAAAACAAAGCACCTTTTAAACAATGTTTTGAAACCCGGACCGTTGAGCGGAGCGGAAAAGTGACCAGGTCATGGGTCATTGGTTCAACCGTTGGGTCGACCGGAATCAAACCATGATGTTATAAATACAAATATATACATATTTATATAAAACATGTAATAAAATTACAAAAAGAGCATAAAAATATTTAATTTTTCTTGATCAAACTTTTTATTTATTTATTGCTTTCTTGATCAAATTTGATGAGTAAGAGAAGAGATCTCTTTCAATAGGCATCAGCAAAATATTCATGATAGGAAACTCCATTTTCAACCAAATTAGAAAATTACTTCTGCCTACTGGAATTTATATTTGCTTCCATGGAAACAATGAACTGATACAGTCATATAATCCAGGAGACAAATCATAAGTGAACCTAAGGACCCTTGAAAGAATCAAACACAATTAATAATAAAACCAAATTCTACATTGAGAGATTAATAGGGGGATTAAACTTCCAAAATTATATGGGCAAGTGCACAATTGCACATGACACAGAAAAATAGAGAAAACGCCATCTGTTAACCACAAAGCAACAAAAACAACAAAGAATGCCGAATAAATATTGAAGTAATAGAAAACTTCACTACCGATAAGAAAATTCAAAAAACAAGAAATCTAGTCTTTTAATCTTGAAAATGTATATTATTAATTAAAAAAGGGAAGGGCTTTTTGCTTGGTCACTGATCTGCAGGCCAAAGAATGGAATAGAAGAAAAAGGCTGCAAAAGATAGAAATACAAAATTTACAAATATCAGTAATGAAATCACGTTGCATACAGATATCACTGTACATTGGTGGACTGATGTATCGTCGAAGACTGAGTCTCTGGGTCAGATGCATCATCGAAGGCTGAGGATGACCAACACACTCGCCGACGGAAAACTGTGGGTCTGAGAGATTAGCCGACGAAAAACTAAGAGTTTGAGAGATTAAAGCTGAGAGAGTCACGTACATGATCGAATGCTACAGGAGTGGGGTTGGAGCGGATTGGAGATTGAAGGGCTTTCAGTTCTTCTGTCTTCTCAAGCGAATGAATATGATACAACCCTTAAAAAAAGAGAGAGATTTATAGTTGCTCAAACCCAGCCAGTTATGCTGAACTGTTAACGGTTCGACAGGTTCGCCAGTTAAACTGCCGGTTTGAGCTGTTTTTACAAAAAAGAGCGGGTTTTTATCTAGAATGGTTCTAGGCTAAGAAGCACGAATACAGACACGGACACAGATACGGACACAGATACGGACACGGGACACGGCAATTTCAAAAAATTGTAACGGGCTATAAATTTAACAGTTCAATACTCAATATAATGTTATCAATTCATCATCCATCAAGCACAGAAAAAAATACAAGTTAAAGAAATTATCATCCAATACATTACTATCTAAAGCATGAACTAGCAAGTATCCAACTTCCACAAAAAAAAAAAAAAAAATAGCAGTGGCAGGTAAGCAGTAAAAAATTTTTAGTTGAGAGAGATATCCACATTTATAGTTGCTCAAACCCAGCCAGTTATGCTGAAATATAGTAGCAGCAGTTTGGACAGTGAAGAAGAAAAGGTTCGACAGTTCGCCAGTTAAACTGCCGGTTTGAGCTGTGTTTTTACTTAAAAAAAAAAAAAAAGAACGGGCGTGTTTTTATCTAGAATGGTTCTACGGTGTGGGGTCAAGGGGTCTGGACCGGAACTAGGACCAGTTCCCGGTTTTTCCAGTTGAACCGGCCGGTTTGGTCTGGTTTTTAAATTATTGCTTCTAAAGTGGCTTTCTTTGTGTGGGGCTGCAGCAAAGGGAAAATCCTCACCATTTATAATTTTCTCAAGGGATGGGAAATCCTTCCAAATTGGTGTTATATGTGCAAGGAGGCAGGAAAGTTGGTTGATTACCTCCTTACTCATAGTGGGTGGCAAGGGAGTTATGGAGCCTAGTGCTATCCTTGTTTGGTATATCAGAAATTGGTGGTGGAGCTACTTATGTGTGGAGAGGGTCATCAATAGGGTGATCTCTTATGTTCATTCTTTATTGGATTTTGTTGACTCATTTGGACTCATGAGACATTGTAGAGGCAGTTAGCTTCTTTTTTCTTTTCTTTTCTTTCTTTTTTTATCGCTTTTTTATTTTTATTTTATACTTTTCTTCTGTTTTTGTTCTCGTTTTCTCTGTAGGCATTGGTAGTGCCACCTTTGGCCCCTTTTCCTTATGAACTATATTTTACCTTCCAAGAATAGTTCCATTTAATATCTTCCTTTCTTCTTTTTCCCCATAATCCTGGATAATGCACTCATCCTTGCTAGTGATTTCTCTCTAACAAACTTCTTCATTCAATTGTTTTTTTTTCCCTTTTAGGTGTTCAGATATTCCTTTGTTTTTTTTTTTTTTTTTGGGTCAGGGGGTGGGGTGGGGGGAAGGGGATGGGATGGGGTGTGTGTTGTGTTTCGGTCAACCTTTGATCCATTGCAAGCCTCCTGCCTATACATGCAGCTAATTGTTAAGTTCTCTCTTTACTAATGATGTTAACTCGTAATGCCTTTATTTTGAACTTAGTCTTCACCTGTTCTCAAAGCCATTTTGTCTTGACACTTTGGGGTGAGACTCCGGTGCGGCAACACGAATTGATCAAATGATTGTATGAATTTGCTTTTACGTTAGGTAACCATCAAAGCATAGAACCACACCTATCATTTTGTAGATTAAAGGGAAAATTATTGGGGTGCCCTGTTGATTTCCTTGCATTAATGGGATTGTAACTTCTACTATTTGGTTGTAAATTTAGCAGATCTGAACCTTAGCCCAGACCCCAGCTTATTTTACATTCTCTATAAGCTTATTTTAATTTTCCATGTGTAAACAATTACATTTGAGCATTTTAATTAAGTAATCTTGTTTAGTATATAGGTAGGCTGCAATCTCCAGAAATTAGAATTGAAAGTACCAAACTCTTTTAAAGTTTTATGTTGATATTATTCTTCTCATTGTAGGCAGAATACACAGTTTATAAAAAGCTTAGGCTATCAAATGCGCAATGTCTTAATGGGAAATGTGTTTTTGTATGTGTGTCTGTGTGAATCAATTAGTTCACATGTTCAATGCCGTCATCACAACATGCAGAGCACAAGATAATTAGGGATAAGATATTGCATAATATGTGCCTAATCAATGTCATGATATGTATATGCATTTGACGCATCAGTTTCCAATTCTAGTGTCTTGTAATGTACCTTAATTGGCTTTTGTCTTCATGTAGATATGTACACTCATCTCCCTATAGCCAAGCTCAGAGAGCATTTGAAGCGGCCAAAGAAATACATGATCTCAATGGTATAGCAAGTATTCTGTTGTATCATCCTTATCATTTAGATTCACTGATAACTATGGCGGACTATTTTAATTTCTCGGGTGAACATCAAATGTCGGCAGATGCTATTGCAAAGTGTCTATACGCCTTGGAATGTGCATGGCATCCTATGTTCAGCCCCTTGCAGGGCAATTGCCAATTGAAATATAGCCATGAAAGTAACAGGCCATTATTTTCCACACTTTTCACTCACATGAAAAATATGGACAGGCGTGGGTGCCATCGCTCTGCACTTGAAATTTGCAAATTATTGCTTTCACTTGATTCGGATGATACAATGGGTGCCATGTTTTGCATTGACTATTTCTCTTTGAGGGCAGAGGAGTACACATGGCTAGAACGGTTTTCTGAGGAATATAGAAGTGATGGTTCCTTATGGTTATTTCCAAATTTCTCATATTCTCTGGCCATTTGCCGACTTTATCTTGAGCATGAGGCAAGCTCAAAAGATACTCAAATGGAGTCTGGAAAAGCTACATCAACTGATCTCCTAAAGCAGGCTTTGATGCTTCATCCATCAGTCTTGAAAAAATTAGTAGTGAAAGTACCTTTAAAGGATCAGGCATGGACAAACATACTGAAGCACAGTTATTTTGGATCAGATCAAACAGGAAGCCCATCCTTGGACCATCTGATTAATATATATGTTGAAAGGAGTTATATTATCTGGAGGCTCCCTAACCTGCAAAAATTGCTTAAGAACTCTGCACTACTAGTGATTGAAACACTGGAGCATAGTACTAATGATGCTCGGGACTGGGCTTGTGCCAGGAAAGAAGCATTCTCATCAGAGAAAAATGAGTGAGTATTCTTTTTTTGGCTCCAGCATATTGCTTGTTATGTTGGTTAGGTTTCAAACAATGGAATTTTCTTGTTTTTCAGGTATTGCCATTTATCGGTATCTGATTTCTCTGATTCAGTGCCAACAATGCCACCTGATAACCTGCAAAATTTTCTGGTTGATCCAAGAATGAGAGAGATACATAATGCTGACCAAGTTGCCAATCCACCCCAAGGTGCACGGGCTCCCCGTGATGTGGCAAACCGAAATGCTTTTGCTGTCTTGTTTGAGTCGATGCTACCGTGGATTGATTATGGAGGAAGAGATGGAGAAGTTGGTGATGACGACCAGCACAATGGCCATGTACAGGACAATGAAAATTAAATTAGCAACAGCACCATATAAAATGTTTTATGGGAGGAGTTGATATGGAGGAAATACTTGATCAATAAAGTCATTTAAATGAATTACTTATTCACTACTATTTGTCATTGATATAGAAGTAGCTGATTGTGAATCATGTTGCATTTTAATGTATCGTAAAAATGAATGGAGGAAATACTGTGAATGCAGAAAATATTATCGGAGAGAATTAGATGAACTTTTGGGAATAGTACAGCAAGGAAGATCATCATGTGTGTGGGTGTCTGTGTCAAAGATAACAAGAAAGGCTTTACAGAAGTTTGTCTTGTTTCATGAGCACCACACAACATGGTCTTAGCATTTGGGATTCATTAATCTTTGAAAAAGGAAGTATGTCCAATTTGGGTTGTTTTATTATTTGTTTTACATAATGGCAGGTCAATCAATTTCATCATTTGGGCTACTGGTCATTGCTAATGAGATTTGATTTGCATCTTTAAACATTTAAATTCTTATTCGGCCATGATGCTGTTGGCTTCTCCGGCCTTTTGCGTGCGTTGCAGTTCTACTTACCAGTCTCAATAATGTTTTCCATTTGATGAATACTGCAGTATTGTATCACTTCATTAGTATCTAAAGGCCTGTTAATCCTTTCCATGAAATTGCCTCTTATCCTTCGACGCTTCATATTTCCCTCGACCCTTTTTTTTTTTATTTTCTTTTTTCTCTGTCATGTTGCTTTGGCATTAACTGATCGACAGCAGGCTCTTCCTTTTTACTTTCAGCTCCATTGTTTTTTTTTTCTCCTTCCATGCATTGCAGCTTAAAGGAAATTCGTTTTGGTTGACTGGCAGATTACTGCTGATTACAGAGACCTTGTTGATACAGTTGCATGGGTGGGGCCGGTAATACCTAGGCAAGCGTTATTGAAATCCATCGAGTAGACAAACCGAAGACAGCTGGAAACCAAAAACAGGTCATCAGCAAGTAAAAAGTTGATCTTGCTAATTGGATATACAACTCCACAAATATGAATGATCATGTCTGTAAATCAGTTTTCCGGGTTAATCCCAATGCCAGTGGATGCATTTTTCTTGTACTTCATTCACATATACATTTTTTTTTTACATATAAACACATTAAGCTTGACTTCCAATTTATCTTCTTGTATCATATATTCTAGCTTTTCTCTGTTTTGAAAAATGTTATATACATTCTTATTTTTTATTACCCTTTTTTTATTCTTAGACACGAGTGAATGTAAGTCCCCATTCAGTGTGTAAATGAGTAATGAGATTGTATATAGCATTATTTTTTTTCCCGTAAGCATCTGTTATGAAAATAGACTACCAATTTGAAGTGCTTGAATTTTGTCTAATTAAAATTACAGTGTGGTTATGTCATCTAACCGTCTGTGATAGCCTTTCGCATTCTGTAGTGTCGTGGATCTACACAGATCATTTAACCCTGTGTGCAGTCGGATTCAAATTAAGCTGGTCTCAACTCTTGCTTAGCCGTGGAGTGCATGGTGTTCTTCCTTCCATTGATATGCTAAAAGTATGAGTTTATTGCGTTAGAGGCTCACTTTCACGCTGCTCCTCCCCCTCTCCAAATTAAAAAGACAAAAGGGAAAAGAACGCGCGATGAATCGAAGGGTTTTGATTAAGATATCGAAGATTACAAAACTATAATTAGGATTTGAAAATGGAATTTGATATGTTTAGAATGAATAGAATTTAAAATGGAATTTGATTTTGCAGGATTTGAAAAGAAAAAAAAGCCATCTTAAAATGAATTCAAATAATCTGTCTCCTTAATATATCCATTTTTTTGTCCCCTCAATATTATTAATTCACATCATCAATGTGATAAATACAAAAATATGTGAAAAGAAAAGTTTTTTTAGTAATAAATTTTTATAGTTATTACATTAATGATGCGAACCAATAAAACTGA
>CM065379.1:330000-355000 GCA_033060915.1 Euryodendron excelsum
GGCCCTTATAGACCTATTTTGAGCCTGACGTTTTAGTTTTGATGAAGGCAAAATTACTTAATTCTTGAGTGGTGATGTTTACAGGATTACCGAAACGGTGGAAACTATTCATTGAATGGTGTCAATACTCACCTCAGCTCAATGAACCTTGTAATTAATTGTGGTAAAAAAAAGTTAAAAAGGTAATACACCATAAAACAGAAAGAGAGAGAACAGGATAAATAAAAAATAAAAAATAAAGAGACCAATGACACCAAGTTCTCCTTTGACTGACCTCTTATATGAGTTACAGCACGCGGGGTGCCCATTAGGCAATTCCAATAAACTTTTGAGGATTTGACATGTTGCTCCTACATCCAATAGTAGTAATGGGGAAAAAGAAGTATTAGATGCCATACAAAAGAAAGGGGATGCTTGGTCATATCTACAACTACTTTCTGAAGATGCCTGTGACTGCTTAATTTCATTCCATGATTAGCCGTTCGGAGATGTTCTCCATCCTTTGTTTTGCTTCCTTATTCCTGGGGTATGCCCCTTGTGTGATGTATACTTCCTTCTTTTTCTATATATTTGTCTTACTAAAAATAAAAAAAAAATAAAAAGGAAAAGAAAAAATTCCATGATTAACAGGCTAACAGCAGAAAGGTTGGAGTGGCCTGGAATGAATCTCTGAGGTCATGAGATGATCGATGCATATGAGTTTAGCAATTGATTCCAAAGTCTCCAATAAATCCCGAAATGATCCTGCATGAGGGAGTAGAATGACATGAAAAATATTATAGAATTGCAAAGTTGGTAGCCTAAAGTTTTGATTTGATTTTGAGAATATAATCATGTCTATATTCCCACCTTATTTTTTCTTTCTTTTTTTAGCAAAAGAGAAGGGGGGTTGTGGAACGTTTCTTCACCTATATATATTGAAGCTAATAGGTATAGTTGCAATGTGTTTTAAAACACAAGAAACCTGAAACCAGCACAAGGCCTTCTAAAGCATCCTCAGTGGCCAAAACAGATTGGCAATATGGATTGTTGTGAACAATGGAAGCCGTTTATTGCAATGGTGGCCGTTGACTTTGCTTTGGCTGTTGTCAACTTACTTCTTAAGAACGTCCTTAATGGAGGAATAAGCCATTTGCTTATTGTCACTTACAGGCAATCAATTTCAGCAATTTTCTTAACCCCCATTGCCTACTTTTGGGAAAGGTACGTACTTACTACCTACTACAGTTTCTTTTCCATTCCATTCTAAAGAAATTGAAGTACTAGACTGTCTGTTTTTCCTTGTTGAATTTAAAAAGTGATCCAGGTCGTCAGTATAGTAAGTAGCTCATGCCTAGCTAAAAAGTCAGTTCTCTTGCAGGAAAGGCAGGCCCAAGCTCACTGCTATCATTCTATGTCATCTTTTCTTTAGTGCGCTGGTTGGGTTAGTTATGACAAACTTACATGTCAATTATAAATAGTGGGAGTTTCCACAATCGTTGGCTAATTCTGCAACTAATTTTAGTTTAGTACTAATAATAGGAAAACGTGCCTATGTCTTTTTATAGGGCAACACTCACACAATATTTCTTCCTTCTTGGCTTGCAATATACATCAGCAACTTTTACGTGTGCTTTCATCAACATGGTGCCTGTAAACACATTTATTATGGCCTTGCCATTTGGGTAAGTTTTACTTATTAATTAGCAATGACGACCTTTCCACCCTGCTTGCTAGCTGTCTGGCAATCAACATACATATATATATATATATAAATTAAATTAATATGGTGGTATATAACTCCATGGCGTACAATTAACTCCTACAGGCTAGAGAAAGTGAACATGAAAAACAAGGGTGGGAGAGCTAAGGTGTTAGGTACGCTGGTTTCTGTTGGCGGGGCCTTAACATTAACTCTATATAAAGGAATGCCATTAACAAAATCACCAGTACCAGTGCCTCGAGCTATGATGGTTCAGGAAACGGACCATGGGACCAAGAGATGGGCCATTGGTTCAATTGTTTTGACTGCAGGCAGCCTCATGTGGTCTTCTTGGTTCCTTATACAAGCTAGAATTGGCAAGACATACCCATGTCAATATTCTAGCACTGCCATCATGTCCTTCTTCAGTGCCATCCAGTCGGCCATCTTAGGTTTGATTCTTGACAGGAAAGTCACTTCATGGATTGTAAAAGGGCATTTAGAGATCTCAACTATTATATACGCTGTAAGTCTGTCTAATAATTGCTCCACGATCCACTTACACAGTTTTTATTCACAATGCATGTAAATATTTCTCATTCTTTTCTATTTTACATGGGTTATGGAAAATTCTTTTCATTTCAAATTAATTAATGTTGCTCAATATCAACTTTCAAGGTGGCTTATACCTCTATCACTACTTTTGTTCAACGCATGCTTGTCAAAGATTTCGCCCACGTCACATGACCGTTCAGTCACTAACTATATACTAACTGCCTCTATGACAATTAGGTATATATTATGCAAATATTGATTCAACTTTTACAAACCAACCTTCAAAAGCTTCTTTGTTTGATGAGTAAATGCAGGGGATGGTGGGATCAGGCTTATGCTATGTGGTCATGTCATGGTGTGTCAAACAAAGGGGTCCTGTCTTTACCGCAGCATTCAGCCCCTTCATACAGGCATTTGTTGCCATCTTTGACGTCTCCATTCTACACGAACAAATTCACCTTGGAAGGTGTCCTTCTGAATATTCTTCTTATTATAAATAGCTACCAGCTGCTTCTAATTAATAGTGTTTAATTTGCATAATATGATACACACTAGCTAGCTATTTGGCTAACTTTTGCCATTGGTATTGAACAGTGTTCTGGGATCTACCCTGGTAGTCGCTGGTATGTATATTCTTCTATGGGGTAAAAGCAATGACGTAGAGGGTCGGGTGATAAAGCAGCATGCTCCGACAATGAAAGAGGATCATGAGGATTGTAGTGACCAGTTGTCTCATGTCATATCAGTAGCTAGTAATCTAAGTTCTCCTTAACGTTCCGTTTGAAACTCAAATTTTCGATAGAAAAAAAAATATAAAGAAAAAAATAATAAAATGAAAGAGTATTTTTGTTCTCATTTTTTTTCATATTTTTCTATCTAAAATTTGAGTTTCAAACGAAACGTAAAAATACTATATTCACGGATTGATATAATTTCCAGAGTCCCTCCCAACGGCCTGTTTCCTACCTACCATGTAGTTTTCACTTTTTTTTTAGCTCTTAATTAATGATACACTGGAAGGCTTTCCATATATTGTCTCATAGCACCATCAAAAGGATACAATCAACCATATCACCCTATAATGTTAATCAGTTGTAGAATGCATCTCTTAATTGTTTTAGATGTGACAATTTATATACAACTAATAACACTGTCTTCACCATGAAAGCAAGTTTTGTAATGTAATATATACACGTCCACATAGTACTTCCAATTTATCAATTTCAAGTTTTTTCTGATGAGGATAATATATAATAATAATTTTCTTAGCTCGTAATTAATGGTCTATGCTGTTAAATACCTGTGCACAATGGAAAAGTCAAAGGATTTATCCTATCTCTTTTTCTTTTTTTTGGTTACAAAAAGGATTGATCGTTTCACTCTCCTATATTGTTCTCACACTAAAATAAAATACAACGAGTGCCACAAAAACAACTCAATTATCTTTTCTAATCCTATACAAACACAAAATTTATATACAAAAATTTATCAGATTGACATGGCAGTACAATTGGCAGCCACGTTATCTTTAAAACTGAAAGGAAAAAAAAAATCAGAATTTCTTTCCCTTGGCAAGTTTTTATTTGTGGCAAAAAACTCCTTGTTTAGCGAGATTCTCATTTTTTAGATTGCGTGTATTGCTTTTCCGGTGAAGTATAGTCATCAAGATTCATTAATACAAGTTCTGATGAAATACTTGAAATGCCAAAACGAACAATTGTTAAAATTTTAAGCTTTCTGTAGGCATAATTTTGCTCTCTAGGATCTGGATTTGCTTTGTTCAGATCTGAGGTCATATAAAAATTTATGGAAGAAGGCATAGAAAATTCCAGCTGGTGTTCGGAAAACAAAGTATAGGCGATGGCAAAAAAAACATACGAATGATGCCTAGAGGGGAAAGAGGAAAAGAAATAGCAAAGATGTAGTGGGAAGTACTTATTTGATTGCTTCTTGCTCTTGGCTATGGTTTTGGCCGACGGAGTCCCGATTATTGCCGTTGATTTTGCTGATACACTGTGTTGTGGGCAAGACATTTGCAAAGGAATATTGGAATACGAAAGGGAAAAAGGAAGGGTATTTTTGTCTATTTAGTACCTTGCCATGTAAGCTGCCATGTCAAGCAAACACCTCATTTTGATTACATTTTTTTATGAATTTTTTAAAAAAATAATATTTTTCTTTTTGAAATTTGCAGTCTTTAAGAAAGTGGTACCAAAAATGAAAAAAAAAATGTAACCTTACATTATGGGATCAGATTTATATACCTAGACCACTTGGAATGTGGCTATTGGCTAACTTGATCACAAGTGCCAAAAGCATTCAAATCCTTCATGAGTTGCCTAGAGAATGGTGATTATGGGGAAACCAATAGAAACTACTGGTCGAATGCACAAGCAAAATGGCTAGAGGTACCATACCATATCAATGGGGTGGATGTGAACAATTAAGTCAGTAAAAAGTATAACGAAACCCTTATGATTTGATTTGAAATGAGTTATTGGCGAAAATACAGATTAAGAGTTTGATTCTTGTCAGTGTAAGAGTTGGTCGGAAGCAATTTATTTATTATGAATACATTAGTTTTGACATCAGTAGCTTGCCTTCAATCGAATTTAGGAAGGAATTAATTAAAATGTGTGTAAATTAACTCGGACTGCTGAACACTAAAAACATGAAAAAAAAAACAAAAAACAAAAAGAAAAAGGCACATTGTGTGTGGCAAATGTCTAATGAGCAAGTTAGCAACACGTGGTCCCTTTGTCTAGTGGCTGTAGGGGCGCCTAAATGGAATTTCCGACAGAAAGATGCTGTCCAAATCATTCTCTCCCAATATTTTTCCTGTTAGATGAGGGCTAACAACGTGTCAAACAAAATTAAGGGGCATACGCGCTTGCCCTAAATTGAATCTTGGGTCACCAATAAATTGACTTCAAGTGGTCTATTTTGGGCAAAAATGGCTTGAAAGGTAACGAATGGGTTTCTAAAAATCAAAGGGAAGTTGTGGCATGCTAAGACAAAGCCTAGGATTGAGGTAAGACGTCGGATCTATCTAGGCTTATGGGTTTTTGTGGGCTGAATAAGCCGAGGCCAGTTTGCAGGGGTATGGGGTTTTTATATCTATGTAGTGTGTAATGCAATATTAATCTATTCGATTTATTCTTCTATCTCAATTCTCAGGCATGTCGATCGAGAAAAAAAAAAAAAAAAATATTTATTAAGATACATTGAAAAGTCAAAGTCCTACTAAAGGGGAGGGAAGGGTGAGTTATACCTATGGCCTCATAGCATAAACGGAGGCGCTGTTACAACGGGACCAATCCCTCTACTCGGAAAAAGTAGTGGTTTTGTGTTTGTCCTTCTATGCATAGGACATGATTTGGTGTGGTGGAGTGCAATGGATCGCCTGTTTTGATTGGCTGGTTCTATGTGAAAAGTTTGATTTATGTTGTTCAAAATTCAAGGAGAAAGTGACATCTACAGATTTTAGGCGATTCATCAGTGGCTATGGTTTAATCAAGGGAGGAAAACCAATCATCATGGAATGCAATTGGGGCTTTATTGTTGGTGGAGATAGATGATTGGCAACATGTGCAAGCTTTTTTTGTGGAGAGTGTTTTGACATGTGGAGTTATTGTCAGATAAGGGAGAGATGTAGTATAGGTAGAGAGGCACACATAGCAAGCGCAAGGGTATGTAGAAGTTTCCTACAAGAGTGCAGATATGCGGACCAAATAGTGTGCATGATTTTTAATACTTGCGAAGACACGCATGCATGAGTACACGGATTAGTTGTATAGGGGCATGAACAAACGAAGTACGAGGCATTATGTTTAGAATCAGGAGCAATAATTGTTGGATGTTCATATGAAAGTGCTCACATAAGATAAAAGATGGAGTCACGACAGACAACAAAGTCATGGGCTTTGCGGGCATCTCAATGGAGAGTTGTAGGCCACACAGGCTTGAGTGTGGCGAGTGATGAGTAATAGAAGCAACAGTGACACTGGTTATCTTTAAATGGTTTGCAGAATTCAAGCCAGGAAAAAGTGTTGGGTGTGTGCCTCGATTTGGTGGGCCCTTATAGTTATTGGGTTTTGTACATGCGTTTAGGTTGGGTTGTAGGGACGGCTACTCACTACCAAATCCAAGGCGTGTAGAGTTATTCTAATGGTATAAAACTGAGATTCTAGGATTTGCATATAATTATGAAACAAAGCAAGATTTATACGTTGGTTTTGAGTGCCCCAGTGTGCCTTGTTGCCAAGATTGACTTTAAGAATTCAAGGGAGGCTTGTAGATATGCAAAGGAGATATGGGAAAAATATTGAGGAGCAGAGAAATGAATGTGTATGGTTTCAATGCTCGAGATATTAAAATAAGTGAAGAAGCGGATGAGCATAGCTGTAGAGCTTATGTATTATAGCGGTATTTGGACGTAACTTATTTAGTAATTTATAACTTATGCGTATGACTTTTTTGAAATGTATTTGAGTGAGTGACTTAAAAATCAAGCTTATGTCTAATCATGTTTTTCGAGAAAAACTATTTTTAAAGGTAACTTTTTAAAAATAACTTATACCTTATAGCTTATGACTTATAAGTTAATTGGCTAAACACCCCATAATATTATTTTTTTAGTGTTTTGAGATTGTTAATAATTTATATTTGTAGTGAATTTTTAACACTCGTGTACATAGCAGATTTGTGCTAAACCACATAGTTGTCGGTGCATATTGATTTTTCATTGAGAAAGACTACATGCATCGAATACCAAAGTTTTTACACTCTTACCAAAATGATATAAAAAGACTACACGCACCATTTAATGATGTCATTTTGGTTAGGGTGTAAAAAAAAAAAGGCCTAAAAGTCAGAATTTAAAAAAAAAAAAAACAAATATGAAACCTCAACCTTTCAAAAACTTAACACCAACCTATCGTCCCAACTTATAAACCTCTCCAAAATGACATTGTCAAAAATAAAACTTAATAAAAAAATAAATACAGCTGAAAATAAGTAATACCCAAAACTAAGTATAGTTTTATTTTTGACAGTGTCTTTTTGGAGAGATTTGTAACTTGGGAAGATAAATTGGTGTTAGGTTTTTGAAAGGTTGAGGTTTCATATTTGTTTTTTTTTTTGTTTGAAATTCTGGCTTTCAGATTTGCTGTAGTTTTGGGTATTACTTATTTTGAGCTGATTTATTTATTTTATTAAGTTTTATTTTTGACAGTGTCTTTTTGACCTGTATTTATTAAGTTTTATTTTTTTTGTGAAATTCTGACTTTTAGGTATTTTTTTTAACACCCTGACCAAAACAATGTCGTTTTGGTTAGGAGTGTAAAAACTTTGGTGAACGGTTCGGTGTGTGTAGTCTTTCTCTTTTTCTTTAGTGTGTGTGTGGTGGTGGGTGTGTTTCTTTTTAGTAGGCACATGGGTTTTATCCCAACACATAGCACTTGGATTGGAAGGGAAAAATTAGAGAGAGTAAAAATGCTAGCACCCGTCCGCTAGGTCTGGGGACGCAAAGTATCTACAAGATTGAGGCATTAGATAATATAGTGAAGAGAACTTGGGTAAAGTAGAAAAGGCTAAAAAATGGGGCGGGAGATAGTCAAAACGAAAAAGATAGGAAAAGAAAATTCTACAAGAGAAAAACTTAAAGGCAAAACAAAATCTCTCTCCTTTGTTTTTATTTCTCTTTTCTTAGAGTGAATATTAAAAAAAAAAATTCATGAGATACCTAGTTAAAATAGAGAGTATTATTAGAATGTTTCTTTACAAAATGGCTAGTTAAAATAAATAATAAAATTTTTAAGTATATTTTGATTAGTTATTTTAAAAAGTAGTCCTGGAGATGCGGCTAAGGCTAAGGCTTGGAACGCTGTCTAGAATAAGGCTCTTGAGCTTGGCAAGGAGGTCCATTTGTCCATCCGTTCGTCCCCTCAATACCCCTAAACCCTTTCCTTCTCGCTTATTATCTACATATATCCAAACACACACACAATCATTGCTCTTTAACTAATGCTCTTTTCAATTACCCTATCCCTCCACACATTGCACGCACATTGCATGCGATTTGAGTAGACCCTATACTCTATTTATTTAGTTTTTCAGGCCTCGGATTGTTTTCTCACGGCATGTTTCTTTCTTCTTGTTATTTTTATGCAGCCTCCACCAAAGAAGATCCCCCTTATAATTCAGAACACTAGGGAGTTTGACGAGACCGTTTGCAAGCCTGATGATGAAAAGGTTTTTCTGCCCTTTTAATTCCCTCTCTCCCTCCCTTCCTATTGAACGCCGCATATATTTTATGGATCATTATCTTGTTAAATATTTCCACCACTACATTACCTTTCGTGTTTACAATATAAATCATTTCTGCCATAATTTAGCAATGAGGAAAACAATTATTATACCCTGCTTATGGATTGCCTTCCCATTCACTGTGTTCATTTGCAGTTGTTTGCTGGTAATGATGCCATGAATTTAGTTCAGTTTTGAAGTGTGAATGCACTCCAAAGATATTGATCACTACTTGCCAATTCAACTCAACTGTATTTCCTCTTTTCAAAGTTAACATCTGTCAGTTGGTGTAGAGCAGTTGACCTTTACTTGGAATATATACTGCTTTTTAACTTCTCCCCATGTCTAAGACTATTATTGCCTCTAATTGGGATTCATTCTGCAAACTTTTTGCTTATTTGTTTTAGTTTGTCATGTTGGGGGATTTGGGGCAAAATGCACTTGCAAAATCATGCAATACTCAAGCAATAACAGGGCATAAACAAAGCACTACGAATCTGAAGATTTTCAGCAAGTTTTATGAACTTCAAGCATGCATTTTACAACATAAAACAGAGTAAAAATTTCAGCAACAGAAGAAACTTATCTGGGGCATAAATCTGGACATTTCTTCAATAAAAAATTCCCATTACAAAGGCTTCAACCCTTCTTCAAAACACACTTTGAATAGATCCTTACACAACACTTTTCTTCTCTCTCTCTCTTTTTTTTTTTTACCTGTTCGACCTGCTGCTATAAAAGAAGTGCTTTGTGCTCCGTTTTTCTGCTACACAAAAACAGTCACTGTTGTGACTTTTTACACCCTATTTAGCGTATATAACATATAGATACAAAACTATATTGATATTGCAAGAAAGCCCCCCAAAAATATACATTAAAAATACCCAAATTGGGTTTACACAAACAACATCCCCCCTTAAACCCAAATTTCAAAAGTCTTCATTCCAAGCATTATCTTCAATCTCTTGAACATATCATCCTCTAATGGTTTAGTGAATATATCGGCAATTTGATTATAGGATTTGCAATGAACTAACTCCACTTCCATTTCTTCACTTGCTCCCGAATGAAATGATAACGAGTGTCAACGTGCTTACTTGTTTCTTAAAACACCGAGTTCTTTGCCAAAGCTATTGTCGATCTATTATCAACAAATATCTCCATGAGACTTTTTTGTGAAAATCTCAAATACTTCAACAAGTTCCTCAACCATATGGCATGACACACAGTTGAGTTAGCCGCCATATATTCTACCTCACAAGTAGATAAAGTGACAATGACGTGCTTCTTAAAAGACCAAGTGAATGCCATATTTCCCATAAAGAATGCAAAGCCCGATGTACTCTTCCTTTCATCTAAATCTCTTCCCCAATCACTATTGGAATAGCCAACAAGTCTAAAATCATTAGAGCATGAATAAAACAAGCCATCATGAAGAGTACCTTTGATGTAACGAAGAATCCTCTTTGCGGTATTGAGATGTGAATGATCCGGTGCTTCCATATATCTACTAATTAATCTAGCACCAAAAAGTATGTCCGGCCTAGTGCAAGTGAAGTACCGAAGACTTTTAACTAAACTTTTGAAGTAAGTTGGATCCACATTGCCACCATTAGTGCTTTTCATTAACTCCAATCCACTTTCCACGGGGGCGTTCACCGGGTTACAGGACTTCATTCCATATCTTTTGAGTATCTCCTTTGAATAGGCACTTTGAGAGATAAAATTTCATCTTCACTTTGC
The DNA here is from genome assembly GCA_033060915.1 of Euryodendron excelsum. Taxonomy (NCBI): domain Eukaryota; kingdom Viridiplantae; phylum Streptophyta; class Magnoliopsida; order Ericales; family Pentaphylacaceae; genus Euryodendron; species Euryodendron excelsum. Next base: position 340,286 of record CM065379.1, read on the forward strand.
ATAACTTCTATGCCAAGAAAGTGAGACATCAAACCAATATGCGTCATTTCGAACTCTCAGATCATAGTCTTCTTGAATTCGTTGAACATATTAGGATTGTTTCTGGTGAAGATCAAGTCATCAATATAAAGACATACAAACAACATACTTCCATTGGCATCCACTTTCATATACAATGCATGCTCATAAGGACATTTTTCAAATACTCTCATGAAAGTACTTGTCAATTCTAGCATTCCATACACGTGGAGCTTGCTTTAGTCCATAAAGAGCTTTTTTCAACTTGTACATCTTATCTTCATCTCCATCTTTGACATACCCTAAGGGTTGTTCTACATATATTTCTTCTTTAAGAAAGCCATTTAAAAAGGTTGATTTCACATCAAGTTGGTAAATCTTCCACTTATGTTTTGCAGCTAAAGAGATCATCAATCTAATACTCTCTAACTGAGTAATGGGAGCAAACACCTCTTCATAGTTAATTCTAGCTCTTTGCTTGTTGCCTTTAACCACCAATCTTACCTTGTATCTTTGCACTTCTCCACTTGCATTCTTCTTTGTTTTGTACACCCATTTCACACTAATTGCCATGTGGCCTTTTGGTAAGCTAGTGAGCTACCATGTGTCATTCTTCTCTATTGCCTTGATTTCTTTATTCATAGCTTCTTTCCATTTCTCTTCTTGAATAGCTTCTTCAAAGCTAAGAGGATCACAATCCATGAAAAAACAAAACAAGTTTAGATTACTTTCATTAATTTTGGTGGCTTCATAGATTTTTCGCAAACTTCTTGTTTTCATTTGCCTTTCACTTGAACTAGCCTCCGATGATGAATATGATGGCGATGACGAAGCACTTCTATGAGATGACAGGGCACATGTGGAGGAGTTTGTGGCTCTCTTGCAACTTCTTGTGGCTCTTCTGTCTCTTCTTCTTCAAGTACAAGTTCAACATCCATGGAGGCTTCTTTTTCCTTCCAATCCCAAACTTCTTCTTCTTCAAAGATTGCATCTTTACTCATGATTACCTTATTTGTAATGGGGTTGTACAACTTGTAACCCTTTATTCTATCACTATAGCCAAGGAAAATGCATTTTTCACATTTGTCATCAAGGTTTGTTCTTTCTAGCTTCCAGAATTTTAGCATAAGCAATGCACCCAAATACTCTAAGAAGAGCAACACTTGGCTTAAATGAACTCCAAGCCTCTTCTGGTGTCTTCAAGTGAACACTTTTGGTTGGACATCGATTCAACAAGTAGATGACACATGCAACGGCTTCGGCCCAAAACTCTTTAGGCAATCTCCTTCCTTTCAACATGCTTCTAGCCATATCCAAGATGGTTCTATTCTTCCTTTCGGCAACTCCATTCAATTGTGGTGTATAGGATGGTGTAAATTGATGAATAATCCCATGCTCTTTGCAATAGTTTTCAAAGGCATTGGAAGTGTACTCACCATCTTGATCGAATCTCAACACCTTAATGTAGTAGGTACTTTGCTTCTCAATAAGAGTCTTGAACTCTTTGAAGACATCAAACACTTCGAACTTCCTCTTTAGAAAATACACCGAAGTCTTCCGGTTATAGTCATCAATGAAAGTAAGGAAGTATCTATTCTTGCCATTTGACATAGGCTTCAAAGGGCCACAAACATCGGTGTGCAAAAGCTCCAATGGCTTTGATGCTCTCCACTTCACTTCTTTTGAAAAACTCATTCTATGATGCTTGCCAAGAATGCACCCTTCACATACTTCATTACGATGATCAACACAAGGCAAACCTCTTAGCATATTCTTGCTTGACAATAGCTTCAAGCCTCCTAAGTTAAAATGCCCAAGCCTCAAGTGCCACAACCAAGCTTTATCTTGGACAATAGCATTCAAGCATTTCATAGAGTCATGTTGGATATTCAAAGAGAACATTCTATTCTTGGACATTTTCACATTAGCAATCAAATTACCATAAGCATCTTTAATGGTAAGATACAAATTTTTCATGACAATATCATAACCCTTCTTTAAAAGTTGCCCCAAACTCAAGATATTGTTCTTCATCTCCAGAACATAATAAACATTAGAAATAAAATCATAATTTCCATTCTTGAGCTTGATTAGAATCTTACCTTTGCCTTTCACTAGAATTTTGGAGGAGTCACCAAATGTAACTTGGCCTTGCACCGCTTCATCAAGTTCAACAAACATATGCTTCTTGCCACAAATGTGATTGCTTGCCCCAGTATCAAGAAGCCATACATTGCTTTGATCTTCATTGGACCCGTTATAAGCTAGCAACAAGGTAAGTCCACCATCATTGTTCTCTTTCTTCTAATAGTTCACTTGCTCACCAACTTCATTATTTAATTTTGATCTACATTCATAGCTATAATGCCCAAAGTTGTGACAATTATAGCATTCCACATTCCTCTTGTCATATCCTTATTGGTTGAATGAATGGTTGTAATTGCCTCCTCCTTTTCCTTTTCCTCTTCCTCTTGGAGCATGAAAAGTTTGATTTCTTCCACCTACACTTGTGTGTCTTCCACCTCTTCCTTTATTTGCATGACCTCTTCTATGGCCTTCATAGCCTCTTTCACGATTTCCATAGCCTCTACCATAGCCTTCATAGCCCCTTCCTCTTCCTCTTTGAGATTGTAAACACCCCATTTTTGCCCACAGCATGTATGAGCCCAAGATGGCTCTTCCAAACTTTAATCTAGCCAATTGGTTGCTTTCTGAACCCACAAGGCCCAATTGAAGCTGTAAAGACCATCATGCCCTTAGGCATTCTAGGCAGCTTTCCGAGACTGAGCAGTCTCAGGAACCAATGCCATCCAGGTAGCTTCCCGAGATCGGGCGATCTCAAGAATCAACACCTTATCAAATTCCAAACGGTTCATTTCTGGCACCTGCTAGCTCGCCAATGTATAATGTCCGTCATTTGGTAATTCTCCGAGACCAGGCGTTCTCAGACACCAACACCACCCCACAAGTAGCTCTATGAGACCGGGCGGTCTCAAGGACCAACACCCTCATATGTAGCTTTCTGAGACCAAACATTCTCAGAAACTAACACCACCTTACAGGTAGCTCTTTGAGATCGGGCGGTCTCAGGGACCAACACCACACAAGTAGCTTTCTGAGATTAAGCGGTCTCAGGAACCAACACCTAAGTCAACATCGGCGCCTGTTAGCCCAACTCGGTGAAAAATGACCAAACCTACCCCTTGGGCCTCAAGGCATGTCTTGAGAAAGTTTGAAATCCCTCAAGAAGGTAAGTCCACCTTTCCAAAGTGATTTTAAATAGTTTAGGCGTACTTAAAATGCCATCTTATCCAATTTTCGGTCCCATTCCGATCAAACCCCGGTCAAACACTGAAAAACTCTTCCAAGATCATCCTTGAACAGTTCGACATGCTTAACATGCCACTTCAATCTATTCCGACCTTTCTTAACCAATCCTGATTTAAATGATCATTTTATCCCTGGCGGCCCAAACGCGCCCCAAAACTACATCGGTCCTAAGGTATTGAATAGGTGGGTTTTTTTATACACCCCTTTTTAACCTAAAGTGGACCTCATGACGCCAAAAAGCTCTCGACTCAACGAAATTCCCCCTGGAGCATCTCACAAACGCTTTGCCATAGTTGTCTTTTCTTCCGATTCCCTGGTTATAACACACCATCAAACGACTTGAGAAATGCGTAAATTAGGAAATTTTCAAAAGCTCATCCATAGGTCTTTCTATCGATATGGCTAGATCAAATAGATCACTTCCCAAAGCCCCTAATCGCATGGCTCGAAAACTGTCACTTTCAGTAACCTCTTGAGTGTCTCATAGACGCTCTGCCAAGATTGACTTTTTCTTCAATTTCTTGATTTTAAAGTACTGTCAAACGACTTGAGAAATGCATAAAATAGGAAATTCCTAAAAGTATTTTCAGAGCACTTTCCAACGGTACGGTTAGATCGGAGAGATCGTTTCCTAAAGGCCTCGATCATGTCGCACACAAAAGGTTACTTTTAAACCCCCTTCGAGCCTATTATAAACGCTCCGCAAAAATATATTTTTACGCACACTTCCCGAGATGATATCTCACACTTCCAAACACCTTTCAAGTTTTCTAAAAACTCAAAAGTTCATAAGAAACACTAGAATAACACCGTAAACGTTACCGATTTCCCAAAACCTTTCTGGTTGGCACAATTATCAAGGCAAAGTTTAAATGAACACTCCCAACGATGGAGCGTATGCTACATGCGCTCAGATTTGGATCAGATCGATCAAACTTCACTTAGCCCTTAAGATTTAGCTAGTACAATGATTGTCTCATGGCATTCTGCCAATGGAACAATACTGGTGCATGTAGCACATGCGCCAAGGCAAATTTTGCTCAAGCGTATGTATTACATGCACCACGTCTCTCCAAATTTGCCTATAAATACAGGCCTCCCTCTTTGCATATTCCAGAATCAAAATTGATAGCGAAGCTCTGCTAAAACTGCTCCAGAATCTCGAATTCCTATATACATCCCACACCTCAAACACTTAGGCTAGTTTCCACCTCCTCCTAACCCATACACTACACCTACATAACATTCAATGCCATAAAATACCTCATTCCAGCCCCTTCAAGCCTCTTTAAGGATATTCAAGCTCAAGTCAAGGCATCCATGGAGGTTTGAAAGTGTTTTAAGGCAAAATGTAGTATTCCTTTTAAATTTTTGCAACCCCCACTCCTCTCATTTCCCTCCTAGCCTACTTAGGCTATTCTCTATTTTAATTCCCGTCTTCTACCCCCCTTTCTTGCATGTTTGAAATAAGAAAGCTCTTAGTTTATGCCTAGAGGAAAGTTTGCGAGAGCCACCATGTAGGAAACTTCTCACAAACCTATTTTAAGATGGTATGGCCTTAGAGCATCGTGCTATGTGGTGAAGCCTCTAGCTGTGTATGATTTCATGACCCTTTTACATATAATTATCTTGTTCATGTTTTGCATGTTTGGCTTTGTTTTTATTTTTTCAAACCTTTCACTATTTCTATCCATATGGCATTCTCAAGCTCCACATTCAAATGTTTTCCTAAAAATAGTCCTAGAGTTGGTTCCTTGAAGCCTAGGTCAAACCCTCAATCTTTACACCTTAAAAAACCCTCTTTAAGTCTTTTGGCTTCATTTTGCAACCCTATATTTCATTGCCTTTCGAAATTGCATTAAAATGGCTTTCAAACTCACTTCTTCTATGTTGATTTTCAAGGGCTTTACACTCTTGAATTTTGTGGTTGAAATGGTCCCCTGGAACCTTCACTTGAGTGGTCTTCCGATTATCTTGACCATATGAACCCTAGTTCATTGGAGTTGACTCTATTCTCTTTAAAATTGTTTTCAAAACAATTCCCTTCAAAAAGGGTTTTCAAAATTGTACTCTCTTCAACTTGCGTAAAAATCATTTTCTTAAACCATCATTTTCATCTTGATTTTAGAAGTTTTGCTCTCTTGGATATTGAGGTTGAAATGGTCCCATGGAGTCCTCTTTGGAGTGATTTCCTTCGAATCAACCATATAAACCCTTATTCTTTAGAGCGGTCTTCAACTTATTAAAAGTGATTTTCCAAAACCTCCTTCCCAAAGACAATTTTTAAAAGGTCATTCTCTTTAATTTTCAAGTCTTCAAAACTATCTATTCAATGTTGATTTTCACAAGTTTTGCTTTCTTGAGTTTGTGGGTGAAATGGTTCCAAAACAATCCTCTATTGAGTAGTTTTCAAATATCAACCATAGGACCCCAACACTCATTTGAGTGGCTTTCATAAAATGGCTTTCAAAACATATTTTCGAATTTCATGCATAAAACCATCTTTCCAAATCCACTAGGTTCAAACCCTAGTCCAAAACCATCTTTCAACCCTAGATTAACATGACCCTAGGACAACCAAACCTAGGTTAACCTAACCTTAGTTAGTTAACCCTAGGTCATCCAAACCCTAAGTTAACCTAAACTTAGTTAGTTAACCCTACGTCATCCAAACCCTGGGTTAATCTAACCTTAGTTAGTTCACCCTGGGTCACCCAAATCCTAGGTTAACCTAACTTTAGTTAGTTAACCATAGTTCACCTTAACCCTAGGTTAACGTAACCCAAGTTAGTTAACCATAGGTCACCCTAACCCTAAGTCAATCCAACCTAGGTTAGTAGGCTTCAAGGTCTAATTCGAAGACCCCTTTTTAAATAATCTTTCAAAAACTATGTCCATAACACATTTTCAAAGGCACCTTACTCTCTTAAGATTTCAAGAATCAACTCCAAAACCTTTTCAAATATCCCCACACTCTATCTTTAAAAATGTCTCCAAGAAGTTCTCTTAAACTTGTCTCACCTAAGATGGCTAGACACTAAACATTTTCCAAAAACTATTTTAAAAAATGTTTTCAAAAACCCACAACCCTAAAGTGTCCCTAACCTTTTATGGTTAGGGATTCCAAGAGAAGGTGATACATTAAATACAACCCTCGAGGTTGTCCATGTTAGGGTTCCAAAACCCTAAGTGTTTTCAAAAACTCTTTTCAAGAATGATTTTCAAACATCACATTCTTGAAGCAACCATAATCCTTCCATGGTTAGGATTGGTCAAGTGTAAGTGAGATATTCAAGTAGGGTTCTATAACCCTAAAGTTTCAAAAACCAAAGGGAAGTCTCTAGCCCCTTTTTCAAACATGTCTTCAAAATTCATAACCCCAAAAGAGTTTAGTTCTTCAATGACTAACCTCTCAAAGGTGATGAAATATTCAACATGCCTTTCATAAGGTATATGAAAACTATTTTCAAAAATCATTTCGAGACAAGTTCATTAGAGCTCTTGTGAGTCCAAATCTAGTTCTCAAGTCCATAACCAAGTTTTCAAAACTTTTAAAACACTCTTGAGTTATGTTCAAAAGCATTTCAAAATACTTCAAAGTCCCATTTCAAGAGCACTTTCAAAAACCTTCAAGTTTTATTTCAAAAACACTCCAACATCCAATTTCAAAACTTTCAAGTTCTCTTTTTCCAAAGACCTCAAAGTGTCTTCACAGCTCTCCAAAGACCTCAATGTGTCTTCAAAATATTCCAAAGGCCATAATGCGCCCATTTTTCATTGGGCTCTTGCTCGAACTACGAATGACCTGATTCTCGCCAAATAAGATACGTAGGCAACCTAAAATGGTGCGGTCATAACCCTTATTTCAACACAAGTTCCTTTTTTAAAAGTTTCTATCAATTCAAGATTTCCATTTCAAGTCTCTCCAAAACTTCCATGTATTCAAATATTTTTTCTAAAACTTACATATTGCATCATTTATCTAAGAAGTGATGACCAAACCCCATTTTCAAAACTCTAAAATAGATATTAAATGGATAATAGTAACCAGTTATTCAAGTGAGTGAATTAAGGGTGATTAGACATGTAGGTACCGAAAGGGCGAGGTAGGGTGATGACCTTAGGATATCTTTCCTACACGTAACCAACCCTAGACCCTAGATTTTTGTTTTCGAAAGACCAAAATGGAGTTATTTTCAAAAAGGGCTTAAAACTTTTCAAAGGTTGCCAAACAACCCATTTTCTTAAAAACCTTCTCTTGAAAAAGTTTTCTAAAACCTTTTTCTAAAGCCCTAAGTTTAATTTTTAGATTATACTTAGTGTTGGGTGACCTAACTCACCTCAATCAAGTTAGGTGGCGACTTCTATTCTTCTAAAAATGCCTTTAATCAAATAAATTCTAAGTTCAAACGTAGTCGCACTCGTCTTTCTAGGAGGATGAGTTCTAATGGCAGAGTTCCGTGCTTTTTCCTGAGCCGAAAGGACTTAGTTAAAATCGGGGTGTGACAGAGATGTCCCCCCTTGCTCTTCTTTTCCTTATTTCAAGGAAAGTTTGGATTGGATAGCTTGCTCAAGAGAATTTGAAAATTTCTTGTTTATCCTTTGTTCATGAATTTTAAGTGTGGCCATCAATTGATCAATGGTCATCGTGCTAAGATCTTTTGACTCTTCAATGGCAATAATAACATGCTAAAACTTGGGGCTTAGAGACTGTAGAACCTTCTCCATCACAATCACATTATCAAGCTTTTCACTAAGCCTTCTAATTTGATTCACAATGGCCAAGGTCCTTGTTAAGTAATCCGAAATGGATTCATTCTCATTCGTACGTAATGCTTCAAATTCATGCCTTAAAACTTGAAGCTGCACTCTCACCGTTTTATCAATGTCTCTATGGGAATTTAGAAGAATTTTCCATGCTTCTTTAGAGGTTTTGGGGGGGGGGGGGAGGAGATTTTCTCAAAGCTTGACTCATCAATTCCTTGGTAGAGTAGAAACAAGGCTTTCTTGTCCTTCTTTCTAAACTTCCTTAGTGCAATCTTCTTATTTTTCAACAATTTCTCTTCTCCTTCTTTTGAGGAGGGTTGCTCATACTCATCTTCAACTAAATCCTACAAATCTTAAGAGCCCAACAAGACCATCATTTGAATACTCCAATTTTCATAGTTATCTTTCTCTACTATAGGAAATTGAGGTTGAAAGAAATTGTTCGTGGCAGCCATCATATTCAAACCACAACAAACCCAAATACAAGCCCTAGTTTCACCACAAAACTCAATCAACAAACCCTAAGCTCTGATACTAGAATTTGTTGGGGGATTTGGGGTAAATGCACTTACAAAATCATGCAATACTCAAGCAATAATAGGGCATAAACACAGCACTACGAATCTGAAGATTTTCAGCAAGTTCTATGAACTTTAAGCATGTATTTTATAACACAAAATAGAGTAGAAATTTCAGCAACAAAAGAAACTTATCTGGGGCATAAATCTGGACATTTCTTCACTAAAAAACAGCCATTACAAAGGCTTCAACCCTTCTTCAAAACACACTTCAAACAACCCTTTACACAACACTTTTCTTCTCATTTTTTCTGTCCAACCTACTGCTACAAAAGAAGAGCTTTGTGCTCTGTTTTTCTGCTACACAAAAATAGCCACTATTGTGACTTTTTACACCCTATTTAGCATATATAAAATATAGGTACAAAACTATATTGATATTGCAAGAAAGCCCCCCTATATAACATATAGTTACCTTTGGTTCATATTTTACTTGATCTACAGAGGGGAGTTGCTTTTATATCAGAACTGCTCTCTGTGATCTCAAATGCTCATCACTACAAGAGAGGAACCTACAACTTGAAAAAGGTGCTGATTTTTATATTCTTAATCGTCACTTTTGTTATTAGTTTTTTTTTTTTAAATGTTTAGTTATTAGGTAATACGTATGGATCTTTTAAAGTAGCATCCCAATATTTCTGTAGATTGTAGAATACGCAAGGAACAAGTATTTCATTTCTATTATACTTGTCCACACTAAACCGTAAGGAACCTAGTTAGCAGCCTCAGCTTTTTCTTTTCTTCCTTTTTCCTTTTTCCTTCCTTTTTATTGTCATTGAAAATTTTCAAGTTGTCAATTTCGGTGGTTGGTCTGTAGATGTTCTCCTTATAATTGGTTTAGCTGGTGGTCCTATTGCCCATTTCAAGATTTCAAGACTTTTTTACGTTTGGTAATTCTCTCTCTCTCTCTCTCTCTCTCTCTCTCTTTCTCTCTCTCTTTGAGTAAAGAGTTAATGAATAAGTTAAAAAAATTTATGCGTCTTTCTTTTTCGTGTTTTTGTTTAGGGCGCAATTACAAGGCAAACTTATTATATCCTACTAATTAATGACTAACTTGATCTCAAAGACAAAGTATATAATTTACAAACTAACATCCTTTAGTTATTTTGGGGTCTATGGTACACAAAAATTAAGAAGTAAAAATTTAACAAATGGCAACCATCTGCGAAGGTCAGAAAAGTCAGGCATGAGATCTCTCCATATTGCTTGATGCTCTTGAATCATTAGAAGGTTTTGCATATGGAAAAAATTTATATGATATATATATATATATATATATATATATTTGGTTGTTAATTTTATTATTGGTACTCACAGAATCATGGAAACCCAACTAGTAACAAACCTGAGCTAGTGTTAAATAAGTTCACAACACGTCTGGGTCATTGCATTGGGATGTTGCATTCTATTTCTTTCTCACCATTGTGTTTAACATCTGAATGTCATTTGAGATTTTTTATGAAAGTTATTTGGAATTTGGCTAAAAAGTCATGCTTCATCATATATGGAGCTTCATATGAAACAAGTGTAGTTTCTACACCTTTGGTTTTTGTCCTTATATGTTTCTCTATACCTATTTTTATGGCTATTTACCTAGAAAGATACATACATAATATCTATCATCTGTCTATTTCTGACTGTCATGTGTGGCTCTCTGTTTCATCTAGGCTAATACAATCTCTTTTCCCATAAGAACCAAATTTTCATGGTCGGCAAGTGGTAACCTTCCACAATCAGCGAGATTTTATATTTTTCGCCATCATCGATGAGTGACAATTTATGGGATGCTCTATTTTGGAATTTCAGTCATATGTGGGATGAGATTTCTGATAGATAAATCTTTTAATTATTATGTTTGAAGGTATATTTTTGAAAACAAACAAACTAAAACTAAATGGAGTGACTAGAAAAGTAAAAAGGCAAGGAAACCAAAGATGAAAAATGGCTCTCAAGAGAAAATTTTGGTGGCCTTTAGGTTGGTGTTTCCTTGGGTCTTATTGTTTCTCTAACAATATTCACCATTTCCAGCTTTTAGAACTTAATTTGCCTCAGTCTCATTCTCCTTCAATTGGTTGCCTCATATTGCTTTAACTTCAAGAAATCCATTTTTGGTTGGTTACATAAAATGCCTAGTCTGGTTAGAATCAACTAGATAGAAGATTAAAGGAAAATGGCTTGTGCACTTTTGAAAACTCTTTGGAGTAGAGGATAATTGGGGGCCAATAGTTTGGTACTTGTTTGTGTTTAACCATTTGGAGCAAAGGCTTAATGCTTGACCGGAAATAAACAGATAAAGATAGAGAATACAAAGAGTCATAAAGTCTTTTGTCTCTATTGCAATTCCATCTCCAAAGCCGGTAGCCAATCAATCTTGTAGATAGTGTATTGAGAAGGTTGGATAATTTGATATACACAGTATGGCTAATTTTCTAACAACTTAAAGTTTGGAAACAATTCGTGATATAACATGGTATTAGAGCTCTGGTTCAGAAAATTCTGGGTTCAAGTCTTGTAATATGTGTTTATTTCTTGATATGTTTGTTGTTGTGTACTCTGTTCTATGTATGTTGGTGCATCCCTGCTTACTCTCCACATGCGAGATGGCGTCTCACGAGAGGGGGAGTGTTGGATAATCTTATACACTTGGGTTTATTTCCTAATAGCTTTAGTTTTTAGGACAAGTGGTGATCTAATTGAGACAATGAAAGTAAAATTTATAATGTGATTCACTTGAGTCCTACATTATGAAGCATAAAGAGGAGAAGACTACATAAATTTGAATCTCAAAGATCCTTTTCTAAGATTGTATACTTTATTCTGGGATTGGTTCATATAGGTATCAAAAGCTTCCCCTACCAATAGACCCACACATCCATAAAGAAAAGAAGAAGAAAGAAAAAAACATTGAACATGAACCAACAAAATGGACAAGAAGTGTAGACTGGAGGGAAGAAGAAAGAAAAAAAAAACATTGAACACAAACCAAAAAAATGGACAAGAAGTGTGGACTGGAGGGATGAAGGAAAAAAAAAAAAACATTGAACACGAACCAACAAAATGGACGAGAAGGACAGACTGGAGGGAAGAAGAAAGAAAAAAACCATTGAACACAAACCAAAAAAATGGATAAGAAGTGCAAACCAGAGGGATGAAGGAAAAAAAAAGCATTGAGCACAAACCAACTAAATGGACAAGAAGGGCAGACTGGAGGGATGAAGATTTATAAAGAAAGGCTCGCTGCAAACAAAGAATGAAGTCAAAGATGAGGACCCAAAATGTTTCTTGGATTATCATTTATTTCTAAGATTGATTCATCAATTCTTATGAATTACCACCTTCTTTTTAACTCTTAGTGTATGCCTTCCCCAATTAAGCTCTTGTTATATTTACTAAAAAGAATGCATTGTGGGAGAAGATAGGTTGAGGTTTTAGAATGCTTTGTTGTTACCTTGCTGTAGAGGAACATGGGGTTTGAAGATGAGGAGAGTTTTAGTGAGACTAGGTTTATCCAAATTCCGCTTGTCCTTGGCATGATGAGGGAAGCTATTGTTGTTTAGAGGGAGAATAATTATGAGAGCAAGTTTAAGTTATCTTGATTAGAAGTTGGAGAAATAAATAGTCATGGTCTAGTTTTGTCTGGAATAGGCACTTTTAGATTAGACATTGTCTGACTTGGTGAATTCAAAGTTTGTCCATTAACTTGCATTTTTTGGTTTTATGGTTGGGTGCAACAATATATTTATGGGTTTTTCTTAGGATGATTTATACTTATATATGTATATATTTACATAATTATAGACCCTTTATAAATTATATAGCTATTTAAATTTTAATCGTTCACACATCTTTTAGAATGGGAAATCCAGATGTTCCATCTTTGATACGGAGCTCATGAGAGAGAATACATATGAGGTTTTGATATGCTTGTAATATGCTTTGACGTTTGAAAATTGTGTAATATGACTCGACATTATTTTCCACTTCTCTCATGCTTAAGAGTCCTTTATTTTCATAAGGTGGTTCCTGCTAAGAATTAATCACCACTTTGTCTCTTTCTCTCTCTAGAAGCCTCGCTTTCTAGATTAATCCTTTACATGTTGGCTCTCATTCTTTCTAGAAACTTCTCTCCTAGAAACATCTCTCTCTAGATACTTATGTTTTTAGATCATTCTCCATCTATCACCTCTTTAGCTACTTCTAGAATTATCCTCCATCGTCAATGCTTGCATGTACAAGGAGGTGAGGAGGATTTTTATAGTGCAGAGAGTGAAGTCAGCAAATGGGCATAAAATAAAGCGATGTGAGCTAGTGTGGTGTGATGTCATGTGCAAGCCTTGAGTCATAGTAATATGCTAGAGTGAAAGAGTGAAGTGATTAGTGAAGTATAGTGTGGTATGTAAGTTAGTGAGGTGTGCTAGTGGAGTAGTCCCTTGTATATAATATAGCGTAGTAATCTAAGGTGTGAGTGTGAGTGCTTTGAGTCTTTGGGCGAGTGAGATTTTGTAGTGTGCGTTTGGGTACACTTTTGTTGTTTACAACTTTATTGTATCAATAAAATTCCTTTTGGTATTTTTGAGTGATTTTGCTATGTACTCAACAATTTGGTATCAGAGCCAAGTCGATCAGCTACCAATTTTTTAAGGGTCGTCACGCGAGGGATATATTGGAGCCACACAATCAGGGATCAGGTATTTCAAGGCGTTGTCACATGGAGAGTTGACATACTCTATCGGTTAGGGATCGATTTCTTAAAGCGTTGCCTAATGGAAGATTTAGTAGGGGCAGGAGGCTGGGGCAGAGCTTGGCGGTCAAGGACCATGGTTGAAGGCGTCGTACGAAGGAGAGATTATTATTCGTGCACAATCCGGGATTATGAAGCTACTTGTCCAGGACAAGGCTTGCTTGGTAATGCGAGTGGATGTACCAAATCACGATGGCGAATCTCCAATTCATGGGAACGATGAAGAAGCTCAACAACCAAAATTATACTACATGGCAAATGCACATGGAGTCATATTTGTAGGGGTATGATATGTGGGAAGTTGTTGGCAGTAGCAACACTACGCCACCTTCTACAGAAATTGCTGAGGGACTCTAGAAGTGGCGGATCAAGCCTGGGAAAGCAATGTTCGCGATTAAGACGACCATTAAGAAGGCTATGTTGGAGCATATAAGGCATGCTTCTACACCAAAGGAGGCTTGGGACACACTAGCAACTCGGTTCTCAAGGAATAATGACATGCGGTTTCAGCTACTAGAGGGCGAGTTAATAACCACCACACAAAGGCAGTTGACTACAAACGAGTACTTCACTAAGGTAAAGTCTCTCTGCCAATAAATTTCTGAATTAGATCATTCTTTAAAAATTAGTGAAGAATGGATGAGAAGGATTATTATCCATGGGTTGAGACCCTAGTATTGGAGTTTCATTGTGATATAAGGTTGGCTAACACAACCTTCGCTTGAATAGTTAGAGAATCTATTGGCCGACCAAGAGATTTTGGCTAAGCAAATAGTTGGGGTCTCACTCTTTTCTCACTAAAGAGTGAGGAGGAAACACTCTTTAGCAACAACAAGGGAGGCCAACCCAGAGGATGTAAAGGACAGGGAGGTGCTAGAGATAAAAATAGATAAGATGATGGTAGTGGCGAAGATAATTTGAAATGTCAGTGAAAGAGGAGTTCCTAATCAGAGGGATCTCAAAGGCATTGAGATAGATATCAAGGTCCTAGGAATTCCAGATGGCGAAGTAATGAGTGCTACAATTGTGGTAAGAGGGGACACTTTGCATAAGATTGCCGATTGAAGAGGAAATCAATCGAGGAAACCTGGTGACGTCGAATGATCAATAACATGAAGTTGATAATGTAAAAGAATGGGCATCCTTTGCTACAACATGAGTAGATGATCACCAGCAAGAGTATGATAGCGATGCTGAATGGGACTTCACAGCGTCTTCTGCTACATCAAGGCTTGGTGATTACCACAAGAAGTACAAGAACAAAGAAGAGTGAATTGTCAA